>OX411557.1:29149235-29749235 GCA_948146395.1 Fragum whitleyi | reverse complement strand
AATAAGGACTACACTAGAATTCTAATGAGAAACAGGTTCAAGAAAGAAATTTCAATACGATTGATATACCCTTTGAATGTTTGTGCTTCCAATCTTCAATGCCCTTTGTAGATGCACAAGAAATCTCATTTTAATTTGAAGTTTTAGTTCACACGTTCATTGCATAAAACACATGTCAGAAGGTCAATCGTCTAGACGCTTGGTCAATTATTGGGTTTTACCCGTTTTATGTGTTAAAATTTAATTGCAAGAACGATAACTCTTGAAATCAACATGAAATCCAATCGCCTACGCAACAAGGAGCGACCCAATTAACAGCAAAAAATATAATGAGAAAATTTCAAGGAAAATAACTTTCTACATATTTTGTAAGTATCCCAGAAGTATATTAAAATGTTTTGATACTTTCAGTGTTCCTGGACATAGCGTATGCACCATAAATGATGTATAACTGGAGAATGTTATGTCGGCCCCTAGATGTGTCGCCCCTATATGGTAGACTAATAGTATTTGGTTACATTTTGACGCACTCAAAGCGTCTTATAAACCAATGGTTGTGCCACATATAGGTAATAGACCTGTAAAGGTTCTGCAACCTTTGTCTATCTTTAACAAGGTTTCCTAAATAAGCCATTAGGAAACCTTGTTTAACACTTAAAGGTCATTACCCTCGAATCATGGGCCCAGGGGAAGGTCTACTATCTTAAATAAATTTTAGTTAGGTGGTCTTATCACTGCACTCAGGGCTGCTGATCTCTCACTTCTTACAACAAACATTTGACAACATATCTTGTTGCACACTGATGATAGAGCAAATGCATTTTGTCTAATTTACATGAGCAGCTATTGGTTGATACACTGGCTGCACTATAACCTAAATGATGTTTCGAGTTATTTTGAAAAAACATTTGGAAAATGCCTCTCAATTTCTTAATTTTCAGGACATGAAGAAAACAGATGCCTATTATGGGTCAGATCTTCTCTTCTACGAAACCAGTAACTTCTGAACCATACCTGTATGTATTTGATGCTCTCGAGAAAGGGAAGATATTGAAACTTCAAAATTACAAAACTGAGATACAAGGATTCCACAGTATCACCAAAAATGGCAAAGGTCTTCTTCACCATGCAGTTATTCAGGGCCAAACTAAATGTCTGCAGTATTTGATAAATTGTGGGCTGGATGTGAATAAATGCGATCTGACACAGAATACACCCATTCTTGAAATCGTACAAAGTCACACAAGGAATTCTACTGATCTTGAAGAAATAATCAACATACTTATCAAATCTGGTGCCAACCTTAATGCCACAAATGCTCATAAAAGAACAGCGTTGTTAAAGTCAATTATACAGTTTAGACATAATATATCTTTGTTACTATTGAAATACGGTGCAGATGCCAACATTGCAGATATAGATGGCCTTTTACCAATTCATGTATGTGCTACATACTCATCTCTGCCAGTCCTGAAGCAGATTTTAGCCAGCGATATAGATATAAATGCACAGGACAGGAAAGGGAGAACGGCACTTTATTTTGCTGTGCTATCCGGTGATCAGAAAATTGTAGATGAATTATTAAATCACGGTAGTGATGTTAATTTAGGATCCCTGTTGGGATACCCATTACAAACAGCCATTGTAAAGTGTAAAGTTGAATCTGTCAAGTCTTTATTGCTACATGGCGCTGACGTCCATTGTGCCATCACTGAACACCGACAGTCCCTCGCAAAATCAAAAGACTACCTAAATCTTGCCCTTACAATTTTGTCAATTGAACTTTCAAATTACCAAGCAGCTTTTCAAAAAGGAGATAATAGCATGGAAAGTATCATATCAGAGCGATTGAAAAAGATGCTCTTTATTGCAGACATAATTATACAAGCATATTGCGGTGAAGTGAATATAGCCAAAAATAGTTTCTTTAAAACCAAGAAACCTCAGTTCATAGAAGGCTTGCCAGAATCATCCCTTACGCAGAGGCTAAAATATCTATGCCAGAAACTTAACTTTATACACTGGCTTAGCAACAAAACGACAGGGACAACGCCTTTGGAAGGGTTGCCAAAACTAGAGAATCCAGTGAGATATTCGCTAGAGAATATAAGTCGGATGAGAGTTCGTAAATTGATAGCTTGCACAGGGACTAATGTTATACACGTTGTCAACAATCTAGATTGTTCATTGGTGCTTAAAGATGTTATTTTAGTTAGAGACATTTAGTTAGAGATCCTTTCTTTCAAAAGAGCAGACTAGTCAGACATAGGCAAAAAGCGATCCCATTGACTCAATAATTGGGATATTGAGGGGACCTTTTTTGAGGCTTGGGAGTCCTGCTGTAGACTTGCTTTTAAGAGTTAGTCTTGCTTTTCTATGAGCTTAGAGATATTCCATCAGGGTTTTAGTGTGACATCAACAAATCAAAGTACTTAAAGCCCTAGAATCTAAGAGGTGTACGGCAATTGTTATTCCAAAAAATAATTTTATGAATGAATCAGTCTGAAAGGGGACAAAAGGTGGTGTAGACTAAGGTCAGACTGCACAAGGTGCAGGCTGATCTTTGTCTATACCTCCTGCTAAAGCAGGAATATTCCGGGTTCAGCATGACAAGGGTTAAAATTGGCCATAACTTTTGATTGGTCAGTGAAAGGCCTTCCCACATGTACGAAGGTCAAGGTCATTTTCAAGGTCAAATAAGTGTAAAATTAAAACTTTAACATTGACCATTAGTTGGCAATGAAAAGGGATACAGCTTTGATATTTCACATGTGTATTGATTATGACTAGGTCTTTCAGTTGAAACCAACTATCAGTCAAGGTCTGAAGGTCATATTTTCAAGGTCACTTAATTTCAACATAAAAAACTTTAACATTGGCCATAACTTTGATTGGAAAGTTATACAGCTTTTAAATTCATATCTGCATTACTTATGACAATGTTGGTTTTTTTTGTTGGAACAAACCTCAAGGTTATAGGTAAGGACATTTTCAATGTCAAATGTATAAGTGTAAAATTAAAACTTTTACATTGGTCATTACTTTGTAATGGTAAATGATAAAGCTTTCATATTTCACAGGTGCATTGCTTATGACAAGACCATTCAGTTGATACCAAAGTCAAGATTATTACTCAAGATCAAGGTCATATTTTCAAGGTCACTTAATTTCAACATAAAACCTTTAACATTGGCCATAGTTTAAGAATTGTAAGTGATAAAGCTTTGAAATTTCACATGTACATTGTTTGTGAAATTGTTACAAGACCTTTCTGTAGGTACCAATTTCAAGGTCATCACTAAAGGTCAAGGTCATTTTCAAGATTAAGTTTGTTTAAAATTTAAACTTTAACTAACATTTGCCATTACTTTGCAATGGCAAGTGTTGTAACTTTCATATTTCACAAAAGTTTGCTTGTGACAAGACCTTTCATTTGATTCCAAAGACAAGGCCTTCATTCAAGGTCATTCTTCAAGGTCACTGTTTCAAAATGATGGCAGTTGCGATGGCATTTGTGTTTCTGAAGCACATCTTGTTCACTCTCGCTTTATAGGTCATATTATATGTTAAATTATTAAAACTCCTTCCCTTTAAGTGTTTGTGAAGGAATGTTATCTTTTAAGGTTAAACCCATCATCAGCCAATAAGATTTAATACAGGTCCAAATTAACCCTTTCCTGTTTTACAAAATTTTGGACCAGTCCAAATTCAAAGGTTTTGCAGACGAAAATTTCAAGTGTATTTAATTTGAAAAATAACCATTCAGTAGGGTTGAAAATAGTGTGGAAAAAGAAGAAATTGCTTGTCAGAAGCAATTTCTTCTTTTTTCACAATGTTTTCTTGATCATAAAATCACAGGCACGTAAAAAGCAGGGATTAAACAGCAAAGGGTTAAAAGAGGTAGCAGATAATAATTTGAAGCTAAATTGGGAATAATTTGTTGCAGTAATGAATGAAATGGTTTTGGGAAAAGAAGAAACTGCTACAAATAAGCATTTTCACCTTTCTCCATAAATGTTTTATTACAATCTTAAGCCAACTGAACAGAACAGAACAGAACAAATCTTTTATTTACATCCAAGTACATATATGTACAATAAGGACAAATAAATTGGAACATTATGTAATAGGAAATTTAACACATCCGGTTATCCAAAACTTAAGATATAGAAAATATGTTCATGTTTCGAGGGATAGATTGTTAAGGAGTCTATTTTAGTCATCGAAGCAGTGTAAGAAATTGATCGAATGCTGTAACTACAGTCACGAGAATTAGATCGCTAGCTAACACTTTCATTTTTTTTTAATTCAATTATTATTATTATAATTATTTGTTCAGGGGATGCTATAATGAAAACTTATGGGAATAGGTGAAACAGTTGCTCGGGCAACGGAAATCAGCATCCGCTGCTTGTGTTTGAGACAAGCCGCTTTTGCAATGATTTCCGAAGCAGAAGATTGTCTTTTATTGTGTTCATATTCCTTAATTGCTAGTAAAAACTATAACAAACTATCATCAACATGAGCCAAAGCTTTTGCTACATTTTACTCATGAATCCTCTGAGCTAGATAATAAAGAGCTAACATTTTTTGTTGGACTCTGTCTTTGGAATAATCTGGATCTGCACATAAAGACGATGCATTTGAATTCAGAGACCTTTATATTTTCCCTTCTTGGCATTAGAGAGTAGTTGAAACCGGTTGTTGTTAATTGTTTATGAATCAGTCATAAGTTATATTATATTCAGCTTTATTGTTATTAAATGAAATATTCAGAATATTTCTTCTGTTTATGTTGATGTATTCACTTCATGTGGATGGCCTTGAATCAGGTGTGTGGAAATACAGAGTTTCTCCACTTGTCCCTGGACAAGTAAAAGCTGATTTTTTACTTGTCAAGGGTCAAGATGAACTTGTCCACAAAAAAGTAGGTAGATAAATATTAAGAAAATATTGTTCTTAATGAAGAAAATGCTGTAACCCAGCATTTTCTTCATTAAAGACAATGTTTTCTTCCCTTTGATACAAACAAAAGAAAGACGTTGGTAACCTGCTGTCTGAGAGATACTCTGATATATCGGGCAACATTACCCGCCCAGGGCCAGACATAAGTTGGCCCTAAGGAAATGAAGGTGCAGTTTCAAAAGAAACCATTCAATGGGTGTTGAAAATATTGTGGGATTAGGAGAAATTGATTGGTAAAAGCAAATTCTTCTTTTCCACAATATTTTCTCAACTAATCACAGAATTATCTACATTACTTTCAGAGAAAATTGACTTCAAACTAGAGGAAAAAAGAATAAAAATGTTTCTCAAAATTTCTTAGAATTAGGTAATTACATAGTATTCTATAGGTTTAATTCAAGTTTTTGAGGGCACTTACATTTGCAGAGACTTGAAAAATAGTTAAGCGCTCAAACTTTAAAGCATTTTGAGGGTCTCTGAAAATGTTTAGGCCTGAAAAATGTTAATTAGTCCCCTACCGGTGTTCACACCGGAGGGGACTATGGGTTTGCCCTCCGTCTGTCCGTCCGTCCATCCGTCTGTCCGTCCGTTTGTCCGCTCAAATCTTGATCCCGCGATAACTTAATAACTAAGCAAGCGTTTTTGATGAAAGTTGGTATATGACTAGATGGCAATGTGTAGATTATGCACATCATTTTATTTTTGTTTTTCGACTTAAATTGAGGTTGCTATGGTTACAGAAATAGTGAAAATATGGCCAAAAATGGGATCCTGCGATAAGATAATAACTAAGCAAGCTAGTTTGACGAGACTTGGTATATGACTATATGGCAATGTGTTGATTATGCACATCATTTTATTTTTGTTTTTAGACTAAAATTGTTGTTGCTATGGTTACGGAAATAGTGAAAATATGGCAAAAAATATTGGATCCTGCGATAAGTTAATAAGTAAGCAAGCTAATTTGATGAGACTTGGTATATGACTAGATGGCAATGTGTAGATTATGCACATCATTTTATCTTTGTTTTTGACAAAAAGTGCGGTTGCTATGGTAACGGAAATAGTGAAAATATGGCAAAAAATGGATCCTGCAATAACTTAATAACTAAGCAAGCTAACTTGATGAAACCTGTTTTAAAATGTAAAAAAAAAATATTAGCCATGTTAGTCAGTGTGGTGATGCAGCAGTATTAATCACCTCCAGTGAAAGTTCTCATTTCTTACCAACAAGACTGAAGAAAAACATCTTGGATCAGACAAGGTAACTGTTATTGATACTATTTCTTGCATCTGTCTATTGCTTGCATGAATTGTATAGTGGGCACAGCAGAGACAACAACTCATGTAAGTCTTGTTTAACCCATTCCAAAACAAGACCTGGTTTTGACGTCCCTGATAGAATTGGCGTGGGAAAACATTGAGACAAACGAAGCCGGTAGGGGACTTTATGTGTTGCATACAACACCAGATACTTGTTGATGCTATTATTGCACTAAAGGGAAGACTACAGAATTTTGATAGACACAAAAAAGTAGCTACGTTCTTACAAATAAGAAAGCGAAATTTTGTTATGCATGTCAAAGTCACTTATGTTTACACCAAAGTTTCTTGGTAAACAAGTGACGTCACAAAAATTAACCCAGGAATAAGAAAGTTTTCAATTATGCTCTATATGAACATTATTAAGGACATTATTATTTTTTTAGGCATTTCACTTACCAATGCAATAACTCGTCAAAATCAAACTCCTGTAGTCATTTCAACAAATTTTATAGTTTTTATTTTGAGAACAAACAAATGCTGTAAACACCTGTAAAAATGGACTAAGTGTTTCAACCAGGGCTGAGGACATCTTAGGTTAAACAAGAGGGCCATAGTGGCCCTAAATCGCTCACCTGAGTTAACCGTCTTAGATCTGATTTCTTGACCTCATTAATAAAATTACTTCCTTTTAATGTTGTCTGGAATTTCATGAACACAATCATTTCAATCAATTTTCAGGTTGATTGACCCAAAAAATAGGCCTCTAAAGTGTCTACAGTGTTTTTCTAAGATCGGTCCTTGTGACCTAGTTTTTAACCCCATTTGGCCCAATTTTAAACTTGACCCAGATTTCATCAAGATTAGCATTCTGACTAATTCGCAGGTTGATTTGGTTTAAAATGTTGCTTCTAGAGTGTCCGCAAGGTTTTCTAGGATTTGACCCCTTGACCTTGATTTTGACCCTACTTGACCCAATTTCGGACTTGTCCCAGATTTCATCAAGATTATCATTCTCACCAATTTTGAGATTGATTGGGCTAAAAATATGGCTTCTAGAGTGTCCACAAGGTTTTTCTAAAATTTGGCCCTGTGACCTAGTTTTTGACCCCACTTGTCCCAATTTCGAACTTGTCCGAAATTTCATCAAGATAATCATTTTGACAAATTTTCCGGTTGATTGGGCTTAACATATGGCTTCTAGAGTGTCCACAAGGTAAATATTGAGGACACACTGACGCTTGCCAGACGACGGTCATTCAATGATCACAAAAGCTAAAAAAAGCTAAAAAAGCCAGGCATACTCAGCACATGAATTTACTGAATAATCCATGTTTTTTGCCAATTAACGACCATGTTTTGTCTCTTAAGGTATGTCTATAAGGACCCAAAAATGTTCATTTTATGCATTAATTCTAGTTAAAAGTTTATGGGGAGCTACTATTAGGGCGGACACTCTTATTAGGGGAAATACGGTACCAATCAACCTACTGACTGACTACAGATCCTGCATTCATGACGACAAAATGGTTAAAATCTTCGCATGCAAAATGGGGTATAATTTGCTAACAGTTTGCACCATTTTGTTATCCTAAACTTAGGGAAGGTCTTAGGGTGGGTCAACACCTCTAATCGGCTAACTCAACTGCACTCTGTTGAATAGTTCTGAACTGGTTTTTGGGACTTAACCTATTATTTTTACATCAATTGATAAATAAGTTCTGACAAGTATAATCCCTCTTGATTCTGGAAAATTCACTAGAACCCACGCAAAATGTGTGGTCCAAGGAAAGAACCAAAATCAATAGCGGCTTTCTGGTACTGGGTATCTCTTTTTCAAGAAGCCTATGTTCTGCCCCTCAAGCAAAGTCATCACACACTAGTAATCAATCAAAAGCCAATCAAGCTGATTTGCAAATCATGATATGGACATACTAAACCAACCCTGTGTTTAGGATGACAAAGCAATGTAAACCGTTTGCAAGTGCATGTGCAGTGGGTATATTCAGAGACAGTTACACCGTTTTGTCATCCTGAATGCAGAACAGATACTTTTGAAGAAAATATGATGAATCGCTTTAGCCTAAGGCTGCCTTGGCATCATTGTCGTTGTTGTCGTCATCTAGGACCACAAAGTGATAGGTTGAGGTCCAAAATGTATAACAACAATAATTTAACACTGATATCAATAGGGGGGGGGGGGGGGGGGGGGGGGGTTAAAAAAAGACAGGAATTTTAAAATAACATTTCAACATTTATTGAAGCTTCTTTTATACAAAATGAATTATAACATATTATGATCTTTTAGTTTTTACAATTAAACAAGAGGACCAATCATGCCCTTAATATGCTCACCTGAATCTGAAATATTTGATTGTGCTGATACACAAATGTATTTTTTGCTGAGTCATTCAAGATATAACTCAAGCATATCTTAATATCTTATGATTTTCTAAATTATTATGGCTAATAGCATGCAGACACATTTTAAAAGACCTTTATTTTCAAATTTTGTTGGAATCATATTACCTTTAGGTGAATAAAGTATCATAAATACAGCTTATTCAAGCTGTATTTATGATATTTTGGTCACCCCAGTTATGTCAATTTAATTGAGCCAAAATTTAAATCATAATTTACTGATATAACATAGGCACTGCACTATCACATGTATTGAGGACACCACACAACCACAAAAAGTTCACCTTTTATTCTCAGGTGAGCTAAAACAGCACTTTTAAAACCAGCAATTATCTTTCTTTTGGCAACAATGATCAAACTATTCAATTCCTCCATGTTTAGAAAAAAATCCTCAAACTTTCATTCTGGTCAAATTTCTTAAAAGAAAAATCTAAATCTTGAATTTAGTTCAAAATTTTCAAAGTTTCCACTATATAACATATAGAGAAATGACCCCCGCCCATAAAATGCATATTTTCCATCCGATCACAATGATTTTTTGTAGACTGATAAAGGGTCACCCAAGGATCATTCATGTAAATTTTTATTGGTATCCATTGATTAGAATCTGAGAAAATTCACTTTTTACCATATTTGGAAATTAGCCACGCCCATTAAATCCATGTTTTTCATTGGATCAAAATTTCTTGAACAACTTTGAAAGATGGTCATCCAAGGATCATTCCTGTGAAGTTTGGTTGAAATTCATCCAGTAGTTTCTGAAGAGAAGATTTTTGAAGAAAAAGTTTACGACCGGACGCACGTACGGACGCACAACGGACACAACGCCATGACAATAGCCCCAGTGGCTTTCAGCCAGTGGAGCTAAAAACAAAAAGATTTTTTTTCTCTCTATTAAGTTTGTTATTAAAAAAAATGTATTCAAAGTCAAAGGCTTGTTAGTGAAACAAAATTGTGCCAAAAAAAGCATTTTTTTTACAAGTTTGACCTTGAGCATCAACCTTACCAACTGAAAATTAATTTGTCTTTGGTAAATTTTGATGGACAGTAAAATAATTATAGATATACTGGAAGAAGGCATTAAGGTAGTGGACCTATAATAGTTTCTACAATGTTTCGGAGGTTACTTAAACAGTGTTAACAGAGGTTTCCTATTGATTTTCATTAGAAAACCTCGGTCAACATTGTGAAAGTTCATGAGGTCCGAAATGTTGCGGAACTATGACAGGTCCACTACCTTTAAAAAACAAATCAAAATAATAAAGCATGACAAAATAATGAAAGACATCCAGGATTTACCTCACATACATTACTCATGCATCTGTCCTACATAATTTGATTGGTCAGAACAAAACTGTTTTAAAGAACCTCTAAAGTTATGGGTTTTGGTGCTAGACTGAACTAAGTGTATATACAATGTATATACACATAGTTCAGTCATGCACCAAACCCAAGATATATAGGGACTTGCAACAATTCAGGGTTGACCCCGTTAACAAAATGCATATGCAAATCAGAGAATAATTAATAAACATTTTGCACCGTTTTGTCATCCTAAACGTAGGGCTGTTGTATCTTACAAGTCTCATAAGTCAAGAGTCAGAACCCCTTGCAATCTGCACCAACGGAATCCAAATGGAATATTTAACACATTTATCACCAGTTTTCTCAATCATTCACACTTTTATGCATTATAAATATGTACATCTTTTTACAGTGCATTATAATTAACAAGATCGGCACCTCGAGTGGATGCTTGCACAGCTTTGGGGTACTTAAGAAAGTGGACCCGTAATAGTTCCACAACATAGGAACTCATGATCTTTCACAATGTTGACAGAGGTTTCCTAATGAAATCATTAGGAGACCTTGGTTAACACTGTTAAAGTTCGCTACATCCAAAACCTTGCAGAATTATTTTGGGTCCACTACCTTAATAGCAAACAAAATATTCTTATGAAAAATCTTTTTCCTAACAAATACATCTCAGATGACAAAATTTTATGCTGCTCAAATTTGAAATATATTACAGATCAAAATTTTAGAATAGTCCACATAACATGGACTCAAGTTTGAAATATGTGAATCAGACACATTTCTAAACAAAGGTTTCCAAAGATTTCATGTTTCAGCAATTCAAACAATGTGATGTCTGTGATGTAGACCATTCCAAATTTACTGACTTTATAAAATTAATAATAATGCACTTTTGCAAAGAAAATATGATGAGGAAAGAAAGAAATAGCTTATTTAAAGGAATTTCTCCTTTGCTCAAAATATTTTCAAAATTAATTTCTCCAGACTGCTTCAAAATGTTGGATTATGTAGTTATTGTTGAAATAAAAGTAAATACTGGAAGAAGGTTTTAATGGGAAGTAATTCAATATAAAGATAAGCAATACATTCAAATATAGTTATTTCCCTTCCTTCATAAAAACTAGCTTTTGCAATCGGTTTAGAAATTAATGGACGACTCTCTCATCACAAATCTAGGATATTCTTCTCACTCCAATTAAAATCACAGATCATATATAATTTTTAATTAAAATTAACAATAACACAAATTTTGCAATAAAAAATGTACACATTGAAATTTTATTTCAATTTCATTAATTTTTAATATTCACAAAGTATTTACACTAATCTTTAACCATCTCCCTTCAATCATTACAATGGGGATATGAAACTAAAAATCCAACCACACTGTATGAATATGCAAAGTGCATTCATATGTGAATGTGATTAGGTTTTGAGTTCCATACAGCCATGAAATAAATAAATGCCCTCTTAACCCTTGTCAAGCTGAACCCGGAATATTCCTGCTTTGGCAGGAGCTATAGACAAACATCAGCCTGCACATATGTGCAGTCTGATATTAGTCTACACCACCTATTTCACACTTTCAAATCAGAATTGTCAATAGATTTAGTTTTTTCAAATAAAAATTGACCTACTGTTGGTACTTTCAGTGCTTTTTGCCCTTTGTTTTTGATGAAAATTTTTAGCCAAAATATATTCAGCATGACAAGGGTTAATATCTTAATTTTTTTATAGAGTAGAAATGTAAAGAATTATTCATAAATAAACAGATTTTCTAGGGGACCACTTTATGCAGAAGCTTATAAAATAGCCGGGTTTTCATTGTGGAATAAAAACAATTTTTCAACCAATCAAAATGCAAGAATCTTGATGGAAAAACTAGAAATAAATCATTTTCAGATGACAAAGTAAACTTTTAGTAACCAGTTATCCCTCTCCTTTACATTGTTCTTCATCAAGCCAAAGGCAAACAAGAATTATGTACTTGCAAATTAAGTACTCATTAAGACTTCGTGGCAATAACAGCTTTTCTGAGTGATTCTATAAAATTGTAAAATGGAAAAAAAAATTAACAACATTACAAAAAGGTACCTTACCTCAAGTCTTTTTTTTTTTTTTTTTTTCCTTTTTTCCTTTTTATTGCGTAGTTAGTGATTTCAACAATCTTTCAGCCAAAATTTTGAGAGATTAGTGCAAGACTATTCTAAGTGCCTATTAATATATAGGCACTTATAATAGTGTTGCAACGACCCCTCGGACTATAGGCTAGTATTTAATTGCCAATCTGAGGCAAATTGGTTTTAACTTACTTTTATAAATGGAAATACTTGTAACATAAAGATTATGAATTTGAAAAAAATGTTTATGAATTTATCTGCACATCTTCATTACCTTCAACTTAACATGTTATAATTAAAGGGGTCCATGAAAAACTGTTGTAACTAACAAATTAAAATTATAGAGACTTACAATAATATTTTGCTTTGACACCTGGATTTATATCTCTTTCAAGGGGAAAGCTCAATACTATTGTGAGTGCCTATATTCTTATAGGCACTCACGACAGTTTTTGCTTACCCCTCCTTTATTTGCTATAAAAATACCACAAAATGGCTTAATTCGAGGATTCGTCAAATTTTTGACACGCATATATATCCACATGTACGGTACACACAAAAAAGAGCAGGGAGATGGTTAAGTTATTTTGTCTACCATCTAGTCTATGTAATGTTAACAAGTAAGCAATTATCTTACAGACACAAAGTACGGAAATATACACCTGAGGATTTGTCTAATTACTGTTTTACTTCAACATTAACAGGTTATCATGGATTAACTCCCTTTGGAGAATTCATAATTAACCCTTAGCCTGATAAAATCTTTAATTTCTATCCATGCTTTTCTCACATTGCATGTACCAGTTAATCATGGAATAACTCCATTTAGGGAATTCCTAATTAACCCTTAGCCTGATAAAAAAAAATTGTCTGAGTTAATCTTACATTACCAGGTAATCATGGATTGACCGAGAACTCCAAATTTTACACTGCATTATTTCTTTTATAATTTAGCCCTAAATTTGATTTAGTCAATGTGTGAGCAAAATATTACTTCTAATTCAATTAAAACAAAAATGACAAATAGTTTATTGGCCACCAAAATTTTGTATATAAACCTGAAATTAGGCTGTAGATGCAATGTAACAGTGACATATTGCTTATACCTTATCACCATGTTATCGCATTCAGCTGTATTTATGACATTTTGGTTACCAAATATCAATTAAATTTCCAAATTTGATTTTTCTTATCATCAGTAGGCTATGACAATATTATAATTACAGTCTTAATAAAGCTGTTAGTGTGATATTATGGCAGCCCACTGAGAATTCACTTTTTGGAGATGTGTTACAAGTATGAGGCTTAATTCAAGGTTCTTAGAGTTTTAACATCTCTGACCTCTGTCCTAAAAAATGATTTCTGGTTAAAAATAGCTGTGTTATGATTTATTTTCGAATTTTTTCCCCAAATAACAGAAGTTAATGGCTATTTATAAAACTTTTAACAATCATACAATTTTCACTAAACAAAGTAATGTCTGTTATATAGAGAGCAACAAACAACAGGAGTTTGAAATTTGATTAATCAACATTGCTTCCTGCATTTTACAACATGACATAACATTCTCTAAGACAAGCTCTAGGAAGTAGATCATTGGGTAAGCTCGTACAAAATCAATCAAACTGATATTAATATGAAACGTCGTGAAATAGTAGAAATCACTTGTAACAAAAAATTAGTCATTTTCAAGGGCACAATTTTTACACACTGACTGTAATGGCAAAACAAATATTTCTGGTTTAATTTCAAACAGTTTAATTTTCATTCAACATTAGTTTATAATAATTTATTTCACTTTGATTGTGAGAAAAGATAAAGCTTATAGAGCAACTATTTAAATCTCAATCCTGGTATTCTCATGTTCCTAAGAGAGATGCAGTGGTTCAAGACGCACTGCTACCCATTTCTACAGCTGTGTTGACTGCAGCTAGCTATTGAGTGGTTTGCCGTGGACACATCCAAGCTATGGTGGGACTTGAACTATGAACTCACCGACAAGGCAGTCAATATCGTTTTCACCTGTGTTTATGATAGAGATGATATTCCAGAAATTTTGTCCAGCTATAAGCCTAAAGGCTATTAATTTTGAGGGGTCAAGGTAAAACTAATGTAAGTGCCTATAGATGTATAGGCACTTACAATAGTATTGCGCTGACCTGTAATTTGTCTTTTTCATTTTCCTCTGGTAG
Organism: Fragum whitleyi; assembly: GCA_948146395.1. Classification (NCBI taxonomy): domain Eukaryota; kingdom Metazoa; phylum Mollusca; class Bivalvia; order Cardiida; family Cardiidae; genus Fragum; species Fragum whitleyi. The sequence goes on along the minus strand of OX411557.1, from coordinate 29,734,957 downwards.
AGAATAAAACTCTAATACTATGACAAAATATATAAATTAACTTTTGAAAAGGAAAAAGTGGTTAAGTTTGTATTAATCAAAATAAAGTAAATAGTCAGCAAAAAACTTTTGGAAGTGCCTATACCTATAATTGAAGGCACTTATAATGACTTTGCACTGAGCCCCTGAATTTTTCATCAAATTTCAAACTCCTGTGAACATAGGATACAAGTAAAAAAATTAATTTCAATAAGAGGATTTTTAACTTAAGTTACATAAAAGGAATCAACAAATCGATGACTTGGTGCAAAACGGTTGTAACTGCCTATATGCTTATAGGCAGTTACAACTGTTTGGCACTAAGCCATTGCAATACGATTTTATTCAGAATTCACTATCTTCTCTCCCATAAAAGTGAAAGCAAGACTGTCGAAATTAGTAAAACAACTGATAAATAAGCGTTGGTAGCACCCGCTGTTGGATTTCGATTTTGATTGTTTGGTTGACGTGGGGGATCCTCTCTTTTCGGAATATCTGGTCCAAGTTTTCCACCATCCCTGTAAGGTGGGTCTGAAAAATAAATTCAATTTTTTTTTTCTATGAAGATATACATGAAAAAGAGATGAACTCTTTATTCCATTCCAGACTTTATCATGTACTAGAAAGAGAGGCAACTGATTCTATCTAGAACTGTCTTAGAGCGGACTTATACCCCTCACAAGCACTTTGTCAAAATGCAAGTGCTATTAGTGAAGGATGTGTTTGTAACAAATATTGAGATCATATGCAGCATTTGCATGAAGTTTCTTAGTCCCTTGGTTGAGTTAGAGTCCGGAAACGAAAACTGAACAAAAAAATGACTGTGACCTTGACCTTTGACCTATGTGACCCAAACACAATATGGCGCTTCCTTGGGTCATAAGCAACATTTGCATAAAGTTTCATGATTCTAGGTCGCTTGATTCTCAAGTTAGAGTCTGGCAACGAAAATTGAACAAAGGCTGGCTGTGACCTTGACCTTTGACATTTGCATAAAGTTTCATGATTCTAAGTTGCTTGGTTCTTGAGTTAAAGTCCGGATATGAAAAGGTCTACAGATGGATGGATGGATGGACAGACAGACAGACATGGTGAAACCAATATACCTCCTCTACTTTGTAGGTTGGGGGTTTAACTACTACCCACTTTTACAGTTTGGTGGACTGGGGCTCTGTCTGAAATATGACCCGCCCAACAAACCAACTCACCTGTAGTGGGACTTAAACCTGCAACCATCTAATTACATCACAAGCTCATAAATCACCTGTCTATTGAGTCCATTGGGGACATTACAACATGAATAGCTAAAGTTTTCTAATACTGATTCAGTAGAAAGCAGACAATCTAGACTACAATTAGGCTGCACAATTGTGTAGGCCGATCTTAGTCTTTATTATCTGCAAAAGCTATGTGTATAGCAGAGAATTGTTGTGTAAAGAGATGAAAAAAGTATTTGTTGATTTCATTGAGGTATGAAACTAACAACGCAATCACACTGTATGAAAACACAAAGTGGATTCATACATTAGTGTAATTAGGTTTTAAGTTCAATTTATCCATGGAATAAAAAAAAATATTTTCATCATCTCTTAAAATTTATTATCATGACACAAAAATATAAAGATTTATTAATCAAAACACTTATTTCGTATGGAATTACTTTATGGGGAAGCTTACAAAATAGCTGCGTATCAAATTTTTTTTATGAAGAATGAAACCAACTTTTCAGCCAATAAGAATGCACAAATTCTGATGAACCCAACTTAAATCAAATTATAACAACATGAGGAGGTTAAAATAGCAAAATCGTGCATCACTTCGAATTTGTGGCACTCAAAAGCATTATTAATTCCTTGAACCTATTTGAGCAGTGCCAATGGGTGTCTATAGGCATGGCTGTTGAGTGCTGGATTAAATGTCAAAGGTTTGTCATAATGTCAACCACAGCAACAACATCACCAAGGTGATAGCAATAGCTCACGTATTCTCCAAAAACAGCCAAGCTAATAACAATTTTTGATTTGCAATGATTATCATTCAATTAAGAGTTTTTTGTGAAATTATCTAAGCTATCTGTTTTAAGAAGCAGATTGATGATTGAAACATTAAATACATACATTGATCCTGGTTCCCCTCTGGAAAGCCGACCTCAATCCTGTCTCTCGGGCCTGTAGGTACCACCTCATCAAAGCTGTCGTCTCCGCTACCACTTCCTGACGTGTACGTACTCAAATCTTCATCATCTACTAGCGTAACGCCTTTTGAAATACTGACTGTTCCATCACCACTTGCGTCATATACATATGGGTCATCTGCGATTTGTAGCGCAGATGGTTTCAGCTTCGGAGACTTTCTTGTGTGAGATTGCAAGGCCTTGGAAAAAAAGAGTGAAACCATTAATTACTATATCAAGAAGTAAGCGCAAGACTTTTGTAAGTCCCTATATATTTATAGGCACTTACAATAGTGTTGCACTAACCCCTTGATATTTGAATTTTTTGAAAATATCTATACCTTGTTTCATTCAAGTAAATATTGACAACAACTGAGCAAAACAAGAATCAAGACTTTTATTTTTTCATAAGTTTAGCTTATATGTCTGTTTTGAATAGTTAAAATACCACTATAAAAATATTAAACAGAATTTGCAAATCACAGTGTACACTTCCTTTGATTTTATACAAATTTGAAAACAATCAATTTCCGATCAGCAAAATAAGGATTCTAATTTCAATAACCGAACTGAGTCCTGATCTTACGAAAAATGATTATATTTTTGGATTTCAAGCACAAGCTAGATGAAGTGTACTCACAAAATTTGTCTCTGTAATGTTTGTTTTTAATCGTCTCAGCTCCAGATCCAAGGTCAAGGACACCTTTACTTCGGGATTAAATCTAGCCTGGTCAACTATTTCTCTGTTCACCATATCTCCTAAATACCTGGAAATAAATAAGAGAAAACCTTAAGGACTTATATTTTACAAAGAGGATATTAAATTATTGGTCTTGAAATACCAAATATTGAACCAATTATTGGTCTTGAAATACCAAATATCGAACCAGTCTTCTTTAAACAGATATTAAAAAGGATTTAGTGAGTTTTTATCTGTTTAAGATGACTGTTGCTAAATAAATTTGGTATTTAATGAGCACAAATTTGAAATCTTATTTGTAAATTATGACCTGAATTTGGCAATAATTTAACAAAGTTCTTGAAAATCATTGTTCACAATTGTCCAAGTAACACATAATGCCATATTTTCCGACGAAAAATATTTTACATTTTCTCAAAAAGTTAACAAAAAGTTCACACAAAGAGCACTGTGGCACTCTTAGTAGGAGGGTGCTGGATATTTTTCTGGAGAATCAAATTGAAAAGAGGTTTAATTCACACAACCCATTATATTGTATGTGTTGCTCTTGTGATATATTTCAAGCTTCAAGTGAAATTCATGCCTTAAGTAAGATCAGAGTAATCACAAAATGTCATTTTTTTATGACAAAGCTGAAATTGACAAGTCTAATAAGCAATACCTTGGGTTTTCTCAAACTAGAAAGCCATGAATGGCTTGAGTCGCTCCACAGGCTTGAAATTCTTGTAAAAGCAAAGAAATGTTTTGACTTGATTTTTAGATATTTGGGGTACTACTGATGTTGAAAATGATTTTCAAAGTTTGAACTATTTAACAGATAGAGAAATGACCTCCGCTCTTAAAAGACATATTTTTCATCAAATCAAAATGATTTTTGGCAGCATGATAATGGGTCACCCAAAGATCATACCAAACATTTTTGATTGATATCCATCAGTTACATTCTGAGAAAATGATTTTCATAGTTTCCACTATTTAACTTGTTGAGAAATGACCTCCACCCATAAAATGCATATTTTTCATCCAATCAAAATAATTTTTGGTACACTGATAAAGGATCACTCAAGGATCATTCAAGTGAAATTTGGTTGATATCCATCAGTTATATTCTGAGAAAATGTTTTTCAAATTTTCCACTATATAACATATAGAGAAATGACCTCTGCCCATAAAATGCATATTTTCCATCCGATCACAATGATTTTTTTGTAGACTAATAAAGGTTCACTCAAAAATCATTCCAGTGAAATTTGGTTGATATCCATCAGTTACATTCTGAGAAAATGATTTTCAAAGTTTCCACTATATAACATATAGAGAAATGACCTCTGCCCATAAAATGCATATTTACCATCCGATCACAAAGATTTTTTGTACATTGATAAAGGGTCACTCAAGGATCATTCCAATGAAATTTGGTTGATATCCATCAGTTACATTCTGAGAAAATGATTTTCAAAGTTTCAACTATATAACATATAGAGAAATGACCTCTGCCCATAAAATGCATATTTACCATCCGCTCACAATGATTTTTTGTACACTGATAAAGGGTCACTCAAGGATCATTCCAATGAAATTTGGTTGATATCCATCAATTATATTCTAAGAAAATGATTTTCAAAGTTTCCACTATATAACATATAGAGAAATGACCTCCGCCCATAAAATGCATATTTTCCATCCGATCATAATGATTTTTTGTAGACTGATAAAGGATCACCCAAGGATCATTCATGTAAAATTGCATTGGTATACATTGATTAGAATCTGAGAAAACTCACTTTTTACCATATTTGGAAATTAGCCACGCCCTTTAAATCCATGCTTTTCATTGGATCAAAATTTCTTGAACAACTTTGAAAGAGGGTCACCCAAGGATCATTCCTGTGAAGTTTGGTTGAAATCCATCCAGTAGTTTCTGAGGAGAAGATTTTTAAAGAAAAGTTTACGACCGGACGCACGCACGCAGGCACGCACGGACGGACGGACGGACGGACGCACGACGGACACAACGCCATGACAATAGCCCCAGTGGCTTTCAGCCAGTGGAGCTAAAAATGTCTAGCTTAAAATTCAAAGATTCCTCTAGCTTATAATTTTAGTTATAACATAAAATGCAGTTTACTCAGAATTATGCAGATTTTAGTCTACTATAAAAAATTTACGTGTCGAAGAAAATAAACTCAGTATGTAGCATTATATATTGAACATAAAAATAAGTTTTCCATTTGTTTTCTGCCATCAAAACTGCAAGAAGCCAGGGTACCACCTTTAAGAAAACCATTAATATTTACCTTAGGAGTTCCCTTTTTCAATTCCCATTGGGATTATATTGCAGATGGGGAAAAATACACCTTCACCTACATAAATGAGCATGTGCTTTACATTTCAAACAATTTCACATGTATGCAAAACTTAAAACAAGTTTTTTCAACAATTGATACGTAGAATGTAGGTAGTGTTGTCTGAGATCAGACTGCACAGCAGTGCAGTCTTACCTCAGTCTATACTGTCTGCAACTAGAGCTGTAGCAAACCAGACTTATACACCCCACCAGTGCTTTGTCACTTGAACAAAGGCTGACTGTGACCTTGACCTTTGACCTATGTGAACCAACAACAATAGGGCACTTCCTTGGGTCATAAGCAGCATTTGTATAAAGTTTCATGATTCTATGTGAAGCGGTTCTCGAGTTAAAAGTCCGGAAACAAAAATGTCTATGGACGGAGGGTCTGATGGATGGACAGACAGACATGGTGAAACCAATATACCCTCCCTCTACTTCAAAGGAGGGGGATATAAAAACAGCATGGGAAGGGTTAAAAGGGTATGGAAATATTTTATAGCATTAGTTCTATCATTATGAGTTCCAATGGTATCAGATAAATTAACTATAAGTGTCTTTTTTAAACGATGCAGAACATTCGGAACAATATTCTAGCACTATAAATATCAGCAATTCTCATAAAACAAGCGCTCTCAATATTTATAGGAGGCATCCATATTTCTTATAAATTTTGTCTCTGAAAACTTCTGGTGCCAGGAGATTAATTTTCAATCAATCTCAATCATGTAATTGCTTTTATGATATCCCATTTTCAGCTTCGGTGGTATTTTTTTTCTGCAAAATCAAGAAGAATGCAAAGTATTGCTTGTACAGCACTTTTTCAATAATTCATTGGGCAGCAAAAACCAGCATGCTTAAATATCAAGCTTGAATAAAGACATTGGCAGCCTATCAATGAATCGTTTGCCTCAATCATCCTTCAAGGAAAATGTTCATTCAAATATTTTTGAATATGCAAAGCAATACATAAAAGTATAAGTACATACAGTTAGTTATATCATGAAATTGAAGATCATTCTGATAAAAATCATTCTAAATTGTTCACTCAACGCTCCATACATTCACTCCAAACACTCACTCAAATCCATCAAAAACATTCAAAATTCTTTGAAAACATTTCAAAATTGACCAAGACTTTCAAAATTTAACTCAAATCAATCTAATTATTCCACGCTTTTATTGGCTTGTGTGGATTTTTTAGTGTCTAATTGGTCCATGAAGACACACACCAAGAAAATTACCTATGTTTTATTAAAGGGAGGTAATAAATATAGCTAATTTTGTCCATATTGAACAAAATTAGCCATATTGGTTTACCTCCCTTTAATTTCAATCAAATCTTGCTCCACACATTCATTCAATTTCATTCCAAAATCATTCCAAAATCATTCATCATGTCTATTTCATGATGCTGTTAACTGTATATGAAAATTTAGGTACTTTCATGTTCTTGATTATATTAATGGCTTAAATGTTGAATTGCCTTGGTATCAATTTCAAATTGTAAAATTCCTGATTCTTACAATTCCTGTATTCATCTCACTATAGTGGCACTCTGGACATAGTCAGAAATAAATTGAAGAAGTAAACAGTAAGCACAGAAAATACAAGAAGCAACTGTTATTGGTGCCAAAAGTGTTCTGAAAATAATGGAATCTTAGCAGGCTGGAAATAAATTACAGAAAAATCATTAAAAAATTGCTACTCTCTTCCAAGTTTTAATTACAGGTTTGGATGCAGGCGTTTTCTTAATCCTTTATCTTTCTCCACATAGAATTCATTACTTTCAAGAGTACTTCAAGAACAATGAACCTGAGCTTTTCTACAGAGCAAAGTCATAAGATTTTCAATTTTGATGGAAATTCTTATAATTTTAAGTGGTAACCTAAAAACAGAAAGATTTTGGCCTTATTCACTTTAAAGATCAAATGAAAAGCTAATTTTGGAACATGTGTTTAAAACATCTCCTGATAATTATCAATGAAATAAGGCGTCACAGAAAGTTCGCGTCGAAAAAAACAAACTTAAAAGAATGGTATTGACAAAAATACGACCTTGATTTATTGGAAAATTTTACCTGGCCAGAAATACGTACACGCACATGCGCAATAGCTATGACGGCACTGCGAGGGATTCTCCGTTCTAGATAAACAAAGAGAGCATCGTAAATATGACCACTTTCAAACGAAGAAAAATCTATCCTGTTACCCACTTATCCACATGTTCAACTGAGATCGTTTGAGCCCACTCGCCATGAAGATGTAGTATCATCACATTCTGAATCCGAGTCAGAATGTAGGGTGAAGAAATCGAGTCTGTGACCGGTACCCGAGTCTGACAGCCCCAACGATCGAATCGGGAATAGCTCTCCGAGTCTATTCTATTGTGCAGAATTTAATTTCAACCTACCAATAAAATGTTTTTAATGATATACCTAAGATATGTCACATGTTTTTGTAGAAAATTCAATTTTTTTTATTATTATTATTTTTTTTTTACAACGCTTACTGGAAATCACGATTGATCATTCTTGTCAATTAAAATATGAAAAAAAGGGGTTGGCGTTGGGAACTATTTTTAAATACACAAAAATTAAAAATCTAAATTTCAAGCAGTTTGATTACAAACTTTTAATTAATTTTCAAATATGTCAATGACATCAAAATTTAATTGTTTATCCCTTTACATGATTATACAGTTGTCATCATGTTACAAAAACGGTGCAAAGAAAATTTTTATTCTAAAGATAACCATCAGAAAGGGCTATGAAACTATACAAATCGTTCTTTAACCCCCAAAATGTTGCAAACGCAGCTGTATTAAAACTATATCTATGGCATTCTAGTCGCTTGGAAAGAATATAATGTATATCTTACCTATTCTGCGGTGTTTTCGAATTTCAATGCCGATTTGAGCGTTTTTGACATTATTCCACCAAACGTAATTTATCCTTGCGATCACAATTATCTATAATTCAACCTCCATTGACACACCTTTTTATTGTTCAATTAATTTTTTGTCACAGCTGTTTGCGCTTTCTTTAAGTCTCATTTTTTTTATAATTTAAATCAAAAGTTAGATATCACCTCAGACTCTTACACCGTTGCAAGAATTAAAAAATAAAGGAGAAAGATAAACAGAAGTCCTTTCATAAGCCGCAAATCACATGACTGTGTAAGTGTCATAAAGATCATATTTTCTTACGAAACATTCCATACCACGTGTCAAAGTTTCTTTGATCTGTCCGTGCCGATGCACCAATCAATTGTCCATGTCATATATTGATAAGCCCCTAATCACATGTGCGTGTCGCCTTTATTTTGGTCAATATAACAGACCACATGACAAATTTTCTTTGATCTATCCGTGACAATGCACTTATCAATTACCCATGTCACTGATTTATTTTTTTTTATTACACAAATATTCTCAAACTATCACGCAAAAAGCGAGAAATTTCAGTTGACACAATCTGAACTATCTCATGCACAAAAAGCACTTTTTCGACATGCTCCAAAACAGTGCAGCTATAGATTTGAGAAAGCTGAAAATACAACGTTTCTAATGTCAAATCGGGGTCATGAGAAGAAATGGTGAAAACGGTCATTTTTAATCAATCAAATTCTAAAAATCTGTTTTATATGAGAATAACAAAATCAGTACATAGTTTCGTGGTTTATTCCCTTTTTCTTAACCCATTTCGTCTACACTATAAAAATATTGGATAAGATGAAAAATTCCCATTTGGTCTAAATGACATCCATAAATTTGTTCCTTCATTCACGTTCCATCCGTTCGTAGATTCTTTCATCAAGCAATTCATTTATTCTTTCTTTCTTTTGTTCATTCATTCATTCATTCCCTGATAACTTTACATCTTGAGGTCATTTTATTTCTTTAAGTTTTAAGTATTGCTTCTTGCTACTGATGCAAATCATACATGAAATAGAACTTACCTAAGTTTTAATGACCAGGAAAGCAAAATGGTGCAATTTGGCTCTAGGAAATTTGAGCTGTCACGTCATTTTAATGCATCAATGGTTATCAAAAGTGTGTCATGCTATTGATATTAGTTAAGTTAAAACTGTCTCTTTAACACCTAAATTGATGGTCAGTTAACAAACTCCGGCGATCGGATTGGTGATCGTAATTGGCAGTTTACTATTAATCTTCATTACTTGCTAGTCAGCGGTTTACACCAAAACAATAATTGGTGAAATGATGTTGCTAAAGTTTTTTTCCATGGTAGATGGTGTTCGGCGAGTCTCTTTTCTATTCTTTTTGGACTACTCTCGGTTCATGCTTTCTCGCTTCTTTAGAGTCCTACCCTGAGCTAACGGGAACGAAAAGAGGATAATTCCCGAAGTATTTAGGTTGCGACATCCAGGGGCAACACAATAATGCAAAATTCAAGTACTTTCTCGAGTGGAATTTATCATAAATCGATCTAAAAAACGTAGCCGCTGACAAACTGTTAACTATGCCAGTATTATCTATCCCTCGCGGTGACGTCACATACCTAAGTCACGTGACCGAGAAGTTACCAAGGACCGGCTACAGGTGTGTTTATCGAAAGTCGTGAAATTCACAGTTATAAAAAATCATTTTTTTATTCTGGATATTGCATCGTATTTAACTTTTACTTATGAATACATAAAGAAACGGTTGTAAACGCTTTTCATTTGACCTTTAAGTCTCAATCATTGAAAAGCTCTGATAAGGTCATATTGGCCTTTAAGTTAAAAGTTTGAGATCTCACCATCCGCAAAAAAGATGAGTGACCTTGACCTTGGATTTATATTACAAAATAATTATTTTCAAAGACCTTTTATAAATATATGAAGGAAAATTTTGATTAATTCTCAAATATGGAAAATTAATGAGACTTGTGCTCACCTCAGACATCTGAACCTCATTTCCACCATATGACCTTGACCCTATGGCCATTGGACGCTCCATAATTGTTTTATAAGTATTTGTTTTCCTTTTTTCATTTTTACAATGTTTTCAAGTTTTCTTTTCTTCAGTGACATTATCAAAGCCGTGATAGAACAGGAATTGGTGAAATTTACCCGGAAAATTATGATAAATAGAACTGGTATATGTATCAATCATCCTTAATTACATCACACTAGAAACAGATTGCAATTGTTTCTCTGTAATCTGAAGCAACAGCAAAAAAATGCTGATCAATCAGGAAATATGAGCTGGTACAACAACACACAAGCTGAGACCCATTTTTCTGTGCCCCATTTGTTGGCATTTATACCTTTAACCCTTTGCTGTTTAATTCCTGCTTTTTACGTGTCTGTGATTTTATGATTGAGAAAACATTGTGAAAAAAAAGAAGAAATTGCTCTTAACAAGCAATTTCTTCCTTTTCCACACCATTTTCTACCCTACTAAATGGTTATTTTTCAAATTAAATCCACTTTAAATTTTTGTCTGCAAAACCTTTGAATTTGGACAGGTCCAAAATTTTGTAAAACAGGAAAGTGTTATAACCCTTGTCATGGTGAACTTTGAATATTCCTGTTGTGACAGCTGCTGTAGTCTATGATCAGCCTGCACATCTGTGCAGTCTGAGGTCAGTCTACACCACCTGTTCATTCTTTTTTACCAAGACCAATATAGCATTTAGTTTTCAAGGACCTATTGACTCACAATTTCAGATTTCAGTACTTTCATCAATTTGATTTTTAATAACCTATAAGCTTTGGCTCTGAAATGCTTTGCATAAACAAGAGCACCGCCTACGAGTGCCTACCCTCGGCTGTTGAGTGCTGGATGGTGGGAAAAAATCTAAATCGAAAAAGGGGCATAATTTGCACAAAATGCATATAGAGTTATCCCTCGTGATAGTATAAGTTGCTCTTTTGATGGTGAACATGTGTGCCAAGTTTCAAGTGAATGCCTTCATTAGAACCAGAGATATAACAAAATGTCAAAGTTTTCGCACGACGACAACAACAACGATGCCTACGACAACAAGGACGATGACACGGAGGCTATAGCAATACCTCGGGTTTTCTCCGAAAACAGCCTAGCTAAAAATCATTGTTAGAGGTGATATTAGCCAGAATTCAAATTCAATATATGCCTTTAACTTCTCTCCAATTAGGAGTCTGCTATTACTGAGCCACTAAGACCCCAAATGGTCAAAATGTTAAATTTTCTAGATAAATTTTGGACAAATATTTACATGTAAGGACATACAGGTTATAGATAGTTGCTCCTATAAAAAGTCAATTATAAATTTCTTAAGCATAATGGAACCTTCTTATTAATCTTTCTCCTGTTTTTATTGGCATTTTCCACTTGTACATAAAGCTCTGCCAGACAGCGTAGACTAAGATCTGTGAGCCTCCACAGTCACGAAGTAGAGCCTTAGCCTTTATAGCTGCTTCCTCTTGAATTATTGTGGGAAAATCTTGAGCAAAACTGGTCGAAATCTCAAAAGAATTTGTTCGAAAAAAAAAATAATTCCAGGGTTAATTCATATCAATTTAACTGTTTTTATGACCCTTTGACAACAGCAAATTCTTCGACAGTTGAGTTGAGACAGAACTTACTTATGATCCTCAGATAAATATAAATTCTCACAAACTGTTGTTCAGCGTTTGGGCACAGGAGAATTTCTAGCAACTAGAATGAAATATATAATAGCTCTGAGAAAGTATTGCAAAAACTATTCCCGCTGTGCAGATTGAAGCATGTTTTATCAATCAAAAAGCTATATTCACTTTTCTGTCCCAGAATGCACATCTGCGCAGAAAGATATATAAACCCCCGATGAGGCTTCGGATAAGGGGAAGTAACTCTTTTCAAATTGCTTCTTTGCCAGTAAAAATATTTGAATCTGTATTGATTGTTATGCAACCCTAATAGACTGAAAACATTTATTTTGATTATCTTAATGTAATGCAGAGTCAGGCTTAGCTCAGTCGGTATCATATTGGGCTGAGTTCTTACTTGAACTCATCTTGGATTGGCCATCTTTCATCCAACATTGGACAAAAGTCAATGCGTCACAAGTCATTTGTCTCCCACAAATGGGTGTTTGATTAGTAGTACGCCTAAGATGAATCTTGTGGTTGTTCTGGTGTGAGAAATGACAGGAAACCATGAGTGGATGCACCAGCTGCTACAATATAACTTAAATAATGAAAGTGGAGTTAAATCCATAACAAACAAAAATTTATCTGTTACAATGAATATTGAAGCATGTGTGTCACTCTTTTGTAATATTTACATTATGCACCAAAAATTTTTAATCTTGACAGACTTCAACAATAATATGTAGGCCAATTCCAATCTTTGGAAAAAGATACAACCAAGATCAATTATCATCAATTTGTATTGAACAGTTAATCAAATTAAGTGCAATACCAGCCTGTGCGTGACATCTCCAAAAAATTGAAACATTTGTGAGGTGCAACCATTGAGCAGCTTTGAGAGCCACATACTGTAAATATAAGTTATAGCATGGTTTTATTGACCCGAATCTGAACCCTGCTATTTAGATGAATAAAAATCTGTCTATTCCTACTCGACTTTGCATGTACCTTCATAACAATGAATAACAAGTGGGATTGAATGTAATATATATTTGATAATTGATAAAATATGTCAGTAATTCTTCTTTAGTCATTTTTTCCACAGAGGTCAAATTCGGGTCAAATTAACTGTTGTATACCTGATGGTCTACAGATACTTTGAGACCTTATCCGCATAGTGAAGACTTTGGTCATACTATGTGGATGCACAGGCTGGTCAGAGTCATTGCTTTGCGCACATTTGAAATTGTTGGAAATCTCACGCATAGGTTCATATAATATGATAACTGAACAGGCCAAATACATATCAAGATTATTTTCAACAAGAGCTGTCACTGTAAGATGACAATGCCCCCGACACCGCTTTGATTTAGAAGTTATGGCCAATGTTAAAGTTTTTGGACGGAAAGACGGACAGACGGACAGACGGACAGACGGACGGACGGACGGACAGACGGACAAGTCAAATTTATGATGCCTCCCTATCGGGGGCATAAAAATATTACATATAATGAACAATCAAAATCATTGTCAGTCTCATATTATTGATTGAATAAAATCAATATTGAAGGTCAATATGATGATTCAATATGGTTGTCAATATGTTTTGGTTTTTTTTCATTTCATTCTCCAGAAAAGTTTGGTATTTGAATAACTTCAGTTTATAGAAATTTTCATTGTACTGCCACCCTCACAGGAAAAGAGTTGTCTATCACATCAAAAGCTGAATATCATTGAACTCTCAATAACGGTTAGCGAAACTTTACGCCAAATGCGATAAGGAAAACAATTACTTTGTATGGCAACCAATTTTCTAGTTCAACGATTATGATAGATGTCTAAAGACAAGATAGCAAAATATGACATGTCAATTGGAGTTCGAACAAAGCAATATCGAGCTCCAAACAATGCAATATCGGTGTCGTTTGATATCTTAGCCGAGTTTAACAAAGAACTAAACCAAATAGCTGTTATCTAAAATCCCCTCGTAATGATCTATTTTGTTTCAAAAGTATTCTTTTGTGGGATGACCAAAATGACGTAACTACATTTATTTCAAGATGAAGTTAGATCATTTAAGACTCCACAACCAACAAATTGGTTTACTTGATTGAATCTTAATGTACATCCAATATGATGGCTGTATTTATGGACTGCTAATGAGGTACTAATTAACACTTTCCTGTTTTACAAAATTTTGGACCTGTCCAAATTCAAAGGTTTGCAGACGAAAATTTAGAGTGAATTTAATTTGAAAAATAACTATTCTGTAGGGTAGAAAATAGTGCAAAAAGAAGAAATTGCTTGTCAGAAGCAATTTCTTCTTTTTTCACAATGTTTTCTCAATCATAAAATCACAGGCACATAAAAAGCAGGGATTAAACAGCAAAGAGTTAACCCATCTAGGGACATAGAATTGTAGAATCTTAACTTTTGTCATGCTGTATACCTGTAGTATACATGCATGTCAGTACCCCTTACAATATCTTGCTAGCCAGTTGATCATTTGTTTCAAAGATTTTCTCAGACTGAATCCATATTTTTGCACACAAAAAAACACAATCGCCCCTTCCAGATTATATATTGTGGGGGCAGTGCAACACTATTGTAAGTGCCTATAATTATATAGGCACTTACAATATTTTTATTGCTGATCCCTCAATTTGTACTTTATCACAACTTTATGTTTCCAATTACATCATAATAGCTCTCCTATTACTTTTAGCACTTTCATTTAACCACATCCTAAGCAGTTATGGTCACCCCTATATATTCTGGTTTTCAAAAACCACAAAGAAAAGTACATCAAACATAATGATTCAACAACAATTTGCTGTTCCTTTCAATTTTCAGAAAAATCTTTTCCATACAGAGATTATTTTAAACCATTGAGACAATATCATGATTGTGTTGGGAGATTTTATAAGCAATATTAGCATAGATTAGGAGTGGGTGGCTTAAGTGAGCTTAAAAGCATGGAATTTCTAGGTCGAAGTTGCATCAAGAGTCAAATTGTTGAAAGCAGCATAAAACTCCATTTGATCAATCAAGCATCAAGAGTCAATTCACAACTATACACTGCCATATCAAGGCCAAAACTTTATATAAAATTTGTAACATATCTTAGGGGAACAGGGAACCTTGCCCCTTGAAAACAACACTTCTGTTGCAATATAACACATTTACCATTTGGTAAATAGATAACAGGCCTATTTTTTCAAGAATTAATGAGGAAAATTTTTCGCTGCAGTTAAAAAATGCAAGCAATGCGCCCAGCTGTGGCTCATCCAGTGAACTCATGTTTCAATTTAGATTACATTATCAGATTTGATGATAGATGAAATAATTTTAACACTTTACTCCAAATCCAAGCTGATCATGTCATTACATTGTTAATTTTGGCATGCAGAAACAATAAGCTTTAATAAACAATTCAATTTGTAGAGGATATTGAATGAGTGGTCATTGAATACCGAATTTTTTAAACGAGTCATCTATAAACAGATAAAAACGAGGCTGCACCGAGTTTTTATCTGTTTAAGATGATGAGTTTAATACATTCAGTATTTTATGAGCACAAATTCGATATTCTATTTATAATATGACCCAAAATTTTGCAAAAAATCGTTCAAATTCTTGAAATTCAACATATTAATTTTCTGCAAAACTTATAACGCCGTTTAAAACTGACGTCACAATATGATATTATGACGTCATTTTTGCCATTACAAAATAGCGCTGCCATTCGCTTTGAGCTCATTTGCATAGTTATTCCACTAGTGTAATAACACCTGTGTAATATCAAAAATATTCAACGAGGTTATTTCACGCCCGCGACGTAGGTCATATTATAAAATTAGCTCCATTTCAAGTGAATTCTATAATACACATATCAAAGGTATATACTCTTAGAACAGTCTTGCACTAAATCCTTGATATCTTCTATCTCTAGTCTCCTCAAAGCCTTGTAATGCTGCTTTCGGTCTTAACCACTTTATGAAAGAAATTTTGTGGCTGTCCTGCCACGAATGAAGCAGGCTTTAATTGGCAAATAGTTTGCACCGATATTTTCATCCTGAAAGCAGGGCAGGCTGGTCAGTGTTTGTGACTCACACAAATGAGTAATTGTTGGAAATGATACATAGACTCATTTACTACTGAGTAGTGATCTTAGACAAAAGAAATCACTGCTTACTAGCTTGGTGGTCTCGAAGACTTCCATGGAACTATGTATGCAGCTATGGTAGAGGGTTTACCGAGAGATAAACTTTGGTGTGAACTGATGCAGTTTTACCTTACAACTGTTGCAGATAAAGTTAACACTTTCCTGTTTTACAAAATTTTGGACCTGTCAAAAATTCAAAGGTTTTTGCAGATGAAAATTTAAAGTGGATTAAATTTGAAAAATTAACCATCCAGTAGGATAGAAAATAGTGTGGAAAAAGAAGAAATTGCTTGTCAGTAGCAATTTCTTCTTTTTTCACAATGTTCTCTCAATCATAAAATCACAGGCACGTAAAAAGCAGGGGTTCAACAGATAAAGTTAACAGATTATTAGATTGTAATCTGTTTGTTTGAATTTTGGTGAGATGTAACTTTTAACTGCTTTTCAGCTGGATTGCTGCAGCTAGAGCACCTGACTATGGTATCCTGGAATTTCTCTCACCAATACTTCCACAACATTGTTTCTGAGCCTCCAGCTGCTCATCCCACTAGATCTGAAGCAAAGCAAGATTAATACTATCACTGGCACTTTGTCCCAGTTCCGCAAACCATTATTGGACAAAGTTCAAAAGTGACTTTGACCTTTGTGGCCCAAGTACAATAGGGACTTCCTTAGGTCATTGGCAAAAATTGTACAGAGTTTCATGATTTGAGGTCATTGGGGGACGTTTCTACGTCACCCAGTGTTAATACTACGTGAGAACAATCCTGTCAGTTGTTAATAGGTTTTCAAAAAAGTAGTACTGGCTTTGGTTCAATTTTCTTTTTTACAAGACTTACCTCTGCTCGACAACAATGCATTTTGAAAATGGCACTATTCAAGAATTCTATACAATTAGAATATTAATCGAAGACATCTATTAAATGCGAAATCATCTGCCAGTCCTAACCCACGCGATTTTTTTGTTTCGCGCAAGAATGCTATTTATAGACAAGGCGGTGATTCACCTATTGGGTTTTCCCGTGTGGTAAAAACTAGGTGGCTGAACTGGTAGCCTGCATTTACATACGCGGATTTTAGGAAGATCTCTCACTAATGCAGAACTTCTTGGGTCTAGATCACCTCGGTGAACAATCCCGAACATTTCCAGGAATTTTGCTGTTTGAGGGACTGTGTTAAGAAGGTCGTAAATTGCTTGTATTACTATAGCGAGTTAGGACACTTTGATCACGAACAAATAAAAGTCAACTTTTGACACTCTCTGTGGTTTAAACACTTTTACTACGAAAGGAGCCTAAATTTACGTCGTCTGCTATCGAAAATGTACATGCATTCTATATATAACCTATTCCGCCTAACTCGAATTACCGTATAACCTGTGTTTACGCAGGTGGGGGACATTGGCCCTTTCAAAGTTTTTTGAGGGGAGAAACGCCCAACAGAGGCACAAGTGCAATGTTTTCTAGGCGAATCCTCTTCGGTGATCAATCCTGTACACTTTTCAGAATTTTTGCGATTTTTCGGGTTGTGGCTAGAATGTCGTAACTCAGATAAAGCTATACAGGGAGTTAGGACATTTTAATCACAAACATCTAAAATCGTTTATTCACTCAGTCCGCGTTATTTTCTCAAAAATAACTTAAGGAAAGCTAAAATTAAAGTCTTGAGGTCCACATTGAGGGGTTCTCCGCTTATATTTCAGGTAATATATATATATATATATATTATATATCTTTACGTCCTCTAATACAGACAATCGTCTTATCGTATATTTAGGCAACTCAAATACAACTGAGTAAAGGCATAATTCCCCTGATTTAAATGCCGTTGCTGGGGCTGTGAGGGATTTTAATTCGCACAACTCGTGGTCTGCGTTTCTCATTTTTTTGTTATTTACACTTTGGTTTGTTTTCTTCTTTCTTTTATTGCATGGGTAACGGAAAACGATCGCATTCGCAAAGAAGTCTCCCGCCGTTGATATTAAAGAGCAATACCCTCAGAGATGGTACACCTTAAGGGGAAATACTCAGTGCCTTTCTCGGTAGGTTTTGCGTTTTACCGGGCCCGGAGACTACTGTAAACGGCTTTATATTGGCGGTGTCCACATTTGGCGGTTTTTCAGTTTCGATTTATTGGCGGTGATTAATTTTGGCGCATCTTACACGCATCGCCAAAATAAAACGTCTTATCTATTTTTCATTTCTCGTCGTTTTAATCATTGAAAGTATAAGAAAGCCAATTTTCTAGATTAGTGTCATTTTTTCTACAAACTAAACAATAGTTTGTTTTCACACCTCTCGTAAGAGTAATAATTCGTGTACCAGTTTTTTACACATTTTCTCCTTGATTTTCGTTACAATCCTTAAACCAACTTTAATCTGCAATTTTAGAATTAATTTTATGAGACATTTACGTACGTTTGGCAGCCGATTTTCTTATTCCAATTCAAAGAGAATGGTCTGAATATCTTTGAAATAATGCTAATTAATATAACCTTAAAAGTAAATCGCGCAAGATAACATTTTCCTTACAGTAAAGGAATTTTTCATTTCACAATGGCAAATATTGGCGGTGGGTTAATTTTGGCGCATCTTAGCTCGACCGCCAATATAGCCAAAATAAAACGACCGCCAAAATTACCCTGTTTACAGTAAATGACGCCAGATACCGTGCGTGATGTACAGAGTTACGACATTGATTCTCTGGACACCTTCAAACAATAAAGAGCCATTTTTGGACATGTATACATTATCTACATCTAAAGATTGATGTATTTTCCATAGCATTAGACCTGCATATAGTGGTCCCGCGAATAGCAGATTTCTAATCAACAGTTCAACCCAATTTTAAAATATTTAGAACAGGGGCGCCATGCCTATTTACCCTTTTTTTTACAATCTCTAGGTCTCTCATTCATTTTTTTCTCTCCGCAATGCTGACAGGCATATCAGAAATATACGTTTTCCCATAAATGATTTATGATGTTTTTAGCCAAGCTTCGTGAAAAATATGAGAAGAATCAACAAAAGCAAAACAGTGTCTTGCAATTCATATTTTATCGAATATACTACATTTGGATAAAGAATTGTAGGCCTATGTTTTGAGACATAGAATTTCAATGAAACCATAAACCTTGAAGCCGCAGCTGTATTTGCGAGATTTCATTTTTTCCTTATCAATATAGTCGTTTGGTGCTTTTTGTGGATATTTACACTGAAGTTACTAATCCATCACGAATTCTCATTAGCACACTCTTAGTTACTTTTAGAGTCAATTTTATATTAAATGTTAAGTAAACAACTCATTCGGATTTAAGAGGGTTGGATGCCCCCGATTATTCTGTGGCCCGCCATTCAAAAAGGAACAATCTGGGTATTGCGTAAAATATATATTTGAAAATGCGACCTCTATTTCGGGTTCTCCTTTTTAATGCATGACGGGTCGCATATATATCATAACGAAATAAACCTAAGGTGTTAATATCATATTCCATTTGTATTTTTAACCGTAAACATTGGCTTAACAAAAGGAAGTAAAAAAAAGTTTGCATTAACATTGAAACTTGCCGATCTTGGGTTGAAACATTTTACATTTATCACATTTTAACATGGATAATTTCTTTTCGTCTCTTTTTATTTTCACAACAATGCTACCAGAAATGTCCACCTACAGTGCTTTCAGCGCTTTGATTTTGTTCTTGAGTTAGAGTCGGGAAACATAAAAGGTCTACAGACAGATTGAAAGATGGAGTAAATCTAAACTAATATATTATGACCCTCTACTTTGTAGGTGGGTACAATTACCATATATATCTCGGTGGTAGTTGGGATAACATACCCCCATCCCTTTTTATAGTCTAATTTTTTTTTATTAAGATTCTGCAACAATGAATAAAGAGGGCAAGGGTTGTAGCCCTCATCATCAAAATATGAGAGAGAGGGCTACATTATTGCAATTTATAAAGGTGGTAGACAATAGTATGAAAGGATGCATACCTCCAAAACAATGCTGTGTAACATAATAATCACTTTGTCTTAAGGTGACCAAAACCTATTGACTTGATAACCATGTTTTTGTCGTAAATTCAAGGAGGAAGGGGTGTAAAGAACCCCCTGATCTCCCTACCTAGATAAGCGCAACAATCAACAAGCAATGATGGAAACCGTATTTCCCCTAATAATGGCGCCCTCCCTAATAGTAGCACCCCACTTCAAAAGCCTAAATTTTAAAAAGTTGTTGAGACTTCTTCTCTAATTTGATGTGAATTTCCTCTAAACAATCAATTATATTATTGTTTAGAGGAAATTTACCTCAAATTAAAGGGAAAAGGGCCTAAAAGACATAAGTTTAATGAGTTTTTTAAATAAAAAAAATCATACTATACAAACGCTCCCTGACCCTGCTCCCAGGAGCAATTATTCGGAGAAATACAATAGATATCTGGTCAAAGGATGATTGTACTTTTAACCCAGGTACGCTAGAAATACATATTTCTGGACAAAAATTCTGGAAAAGCAAATGATAGGAAATTGATTGATAATTGGAAGGAAAAAAGATATTTCTCCTCAGTAAGTAAATTTTCTGACTTTTTTTTGAGTAGAAGATAGGGGCCCATAAAATACAATCAGACATATCATGCAATCCTGTAATCATTCACACTAAAACATATATTCTTTAATAGCAGTCTGACAAATCCTGTATTTGAAGCAGATTATGTTATTCCATTCTGTTACCCCTGCGAAAAAAGTTCAAGAACTGGTTTAATCATTCTAGAACATGAAAAAATTCAAGAGCATGTTCTTAAATATTCTAGAAGTTAAATGGTAGTTCAAGATCTTCTAGAAATAGTTACTGAAGTTCTAGAATTAATTCTTGAACCAGTTCAAGAAATAATTTTAGAAATTCAGAAACTAGTTCTAGAACTGATTCAAGAACTAATTCTAAAACTGGTTCAATAACTAGTTGTAGAAGTTCAGGAACTATTTCTAGAAGTTCTTGAACCGTGATTTAATGTTCTAAAAACCAGTTATTGAAAATTTTTCACAATCTAGAACGTTCAAGAACCAGCTCTTGGACTTTTTTCACAGGGGAATCCATAAAACAAGTTTTACAACTTTCCATAATGGTTATATGAATAAGCTGCACCCTTCCCCTTATGCATCCAACCAAATGCTGATGAGCACCCAAGGCAGTGCAATGATCCAACAGAAATTCAAATTCTTTTTAACAACTTTGGTAGAGTTCACCAAGAAACATCCCTGTTAAGTTTCAGATTTATTGGCCCAGTGGTTTAGGAGGAGAAGATGTTGAAAGAAATTGTTGAAGGACAGACAGAAGGACAATGGTCAGACAACAGACAGTGAATGATCAAAATAGCTCACCTTCAGCACTTTGTGCTCAGGTGAGCTAAAATGGGGGCCCCCAGTGAAAATTGAAGTGAAATTTCAGTGAAATTTCACCAAATTTCAGTGAAATTTCAGTGAAATGTTAAAATATCACTGAATCTCAGCAAAATGACCAAATTTCAGTGAAATTTCAGTGAAATTTTGGCAAAAAATTTTGAAATTTCAGTGAGATGTTTTTTCTTTATGAGGCTAGAATTTCAGTGAAATTTCAGTAATTTTTTTTTTAACTTATGAAATTTCTGTGAATATGCAAACTTAAAAATGTGTTTATAATAATACTGAATCTTTATAAAAGCACTAAAAAAAGTAGGAACACAACAGATTCACAACATAATTGTAGCAAAAGACATGTTTATTAAGATTGTCAGAAGCAGAAATATATAGCCTAAAATGAATATACTTTTGTGAACATTGTGGACTATTCCATTCCTAAGCTTAAAGGAATAACATGTTTAAAGAAATGCATGATTTCTTCCCTCTTATGTAGCTTTATATTTCTCAAATTGCTTGAAAATGTCAATTAAAAAAAGATACAGACAAAAATAAATAAGAACAAAAAACACACATATATATACTATGAATATTTTTGTTAACACAAGAAGTATGTTTTTTTTCTTCATTTATGCAAGGAAATCTATCATACTACAACCACAATATCTGTTACTTTAGCCTAGATATATTTCACGACTATACTTATTATCTGATAATGGCTGGGACAATTTCAAGTCAAAAGAATCTCTTAAAAAATATTACAGAATAATAAATGATATTACGTGATTTGTAATGAACTTTTTAATTTCTCATGCAATTAACCATTTTCATTTTTAGTTTGTCTATTAGTATTATTTTGTTAAATAGCAAATTTAAATGGTAAAATGAAAATTTTCTTTATGTCGTGGAGTAAACAGAAATTTCCAGTCTATAATTTCTAGTCTAGATTAAGTCATGTGATCGATAAGAACCAATGAAAATGTTACACGGCTAAACTTATCACGCGCCATGATGCAAACGACGGAGGTGAGATTTTGGGCTCATTTTGTGTATAATAAAAAAAATATCCGTAAGAGATGGCTACGTTATGCTATTGATATGCTGTTAATATCATAATCCAACCAAAAGACGAGTTACAAACCGGAACGTACAGAAACACGTTAGTTTTTGAAGTGAAAATAAACAACTTTCGTTATCAACTTGACCTTGCTATTTCGCGGATTTGTGCAATATTTGGCCACAGTTTAAATTCTTATTCCGTAACGAAAAAAAATTAAAATAAATAAATTTGATTAAATAAATATTCTTTACTTGTCTTTTCAGCAATGATAAAATCCTCAACCAATGTCATTAAATCGTATTTCAAAATGAAATTCTTTCCTTGGAATGATTATCAAAATGGTGGTCAGGAATTCTCGTAGAACAAACAGTCAACTGATTCTATTTTTAGACTACACGGAATTCCCACAGCTGTTAAAGTATCTTACCCTTTGGATGTCCCGTGAAATAGAATAAATATTTTAAACCTCAAAATCGTTATTATCAAGTAAAGAGTGTTTATAAATGGAGATGATATCAAGGTATTTATGACTAATGTTAGTATTTTACTGGTCATTGGTAGTGATTTTGTGCCAGGAAAACATTCATCTGCACCATTGTTATAGAAGAATTTTAATTAAAAAAATGATAGGAAAAGAAAGTGTAGAATGTCTTCTTCCCTCAGAATTAATTATTAACCTCCATAATATTTTCAAAATCACCTAAATATGATCTTAACATGACTTAGATAATTCGTAGCTGACAGGTAAAGTGTAATAGTAACTGGACAAGCCATTTTTCGGATATTGATAAACAAAGAGACATTTATTCCCTAAACCAAACAAATGTATTTATACCCATCAGAATTTAGGATTTATACATTAAACTGAAATAGATTAGACAAATAATTTATGAATCAAAAAAGGAATATAGATTTTTTTTCACAATTTTGAAAAAAATATCTTCCTTAGATTAGTTTGACAAAAATAACATCAAATATCAATTTAGCATTTTATATGAGAAATGATAATCTCCCCTTTTGATAGTTTTATTAGAAAATGTATTTAGAAATTTACTGATTGGGAGGCTTTCATATATAGTCTCTCAAAACTGAGTAAAATTCACAACAGATTTCTCTTATTAGTATCAATAAGAAATAAAGAATAGATAGATCATATTCAGTGATATTTAATAATTTAGACTTGGTATTTTATTATTTTGAATAAATACAGAAAAATTCATTTCAGATACATGTCACTCAGACATGTAGGCCTAACAGCATTACTGGTGCCATATATACATGCAAGATTGTCACTGTGAAAACAGATATGTTCAAGTAATTTGTAAGTAGAATAAGATGACACTGTATTCATTATTTTACTACATGTCCACACATAAAAAGATCAAGGGTGTAATGTTTTATGCTATTTGTCCATCTTTCTGTCTATGAAAACTTGATGCGCCAAATAAAAATTTTTCTATAACCTGGACACTATTCAAGTTACAATGTAAAAAAAAAAATGCATAAAAGTTTCTTTCACCATTCCATTCCACATATTTTGATGTCAAGGTCATCTTACTAAGTCAAATTTATCAAAACTAAAAATACTGTTTCAGGTCTTGTTACATGCCATCAGGGGTGGACACATGTTCATCTTCTATCTCTGATCTTAGTGAGGAGAAAGAATTGCAGTATCTAAGGACCCTAATTCTCGCTAGCTTCAGTGTATTGTACCCCCCAAAACTATGGGGGGTGGGGTATTAGGAGTTAGCTTGTTGGTCGGTTAATCTGTCTGTTCATCGTTTAGTCCATCCATCCATTTGTAGTTTTTATGTGTCCATTCAGTTTCTCAGCAACTAATGGGCAGATTTCCATTAAACTTTACAGATGTGATCAGTATCAGGTAGAGATGTGCAAGTGATATTTTGGTTATGATCCATTCATTGACTTTTGTGTTTTGACAGGGTTATGGGATGATGGAAAATGGCTTTACATTATTGACAAGCACTTGTTTTGGGGTAATACGGTATGAGTCGACAGTCTAGTTTATCAAGCTTTTGCAGTTGGGATGGTCATACCCAACATGACTCTTAAAGATCGATTTCAATATGAAGTATTCACACTTACAACAGTCCTTTTATCATTATATCATTAGACCTTGAGCTTTGACCTTTGAGATTTAAGAAAAATTCGTTCAAATGGTAGTAGGCTTAAGAATAATTATCCCCCGCCGAAAAAAATTTTCGGGGGGATATTGTTTTTGCCATGTCCGTCCGTCCGTCCGACATTCGTTTCCGCGCTATTTCTGGAAAACTATAGACCGGATTTCAATGAAACTTGGCACACAGCTTCACTACAATGAGGACATGCGCATATCGTCAGGGTTACCCGGTTCGACCGTCGAATTTAGAGTTACTGCCCCTGACTGTTTAAGCCATATACATACATAGTGATATTCCTTTCCGCGCTATTTCCGGAAAACTATAGACCGGATTTCAATGAAACTTGGCACACAGCTTCACTACAATGGGGACATGCGCATATCGTCGGGGTTACCCGGTTCGACTGTTGAATTTAGAGTTACTGCCCCTGACTGTTTAAGCCATATACATACATAGTGATATTCGTTTCCGCGCTATTTCTTGAAAACTATAGACCGGATTTCAATGAAACTTGGCACACAGCTTCACTACAATGAGGACATGCGCATATCGTCGGGGTAACCCGGTTCGACCGTCGAATTTAGAGTTACTGCCCCTGACTGTTTAAGCCATATACATACATAGTGATATTCATTTCCGCGCTATTTCTTGAAAACTATAGACCGGATTTCAATGAAACTTGGCACACAGCTTCACTACAATGAGGACATGCGCATATCGTCGGGGTTACCTGGTTCGACCGTCGAATTTAGAGTTACTGCCCCTGACTGTTTAAGCCATATACATACATAGTGATATTCGTTTCCGCGCTATTTCTGGAAAACTATAGACCGGATTTCAATGAAACTTGGCACACAGCTTCACTACAATGAGGACATGCGCATATCGTCGGGGTTACCTGGTTCGATGGTCTAATTTAGAGTTACTGCCCCTGACTGTTTAAGCCATATACATACATAGTGATATTCGTTTCCGCGCTATTTCTGGAAAACTATAGACCGGATTTCAATGAAACTTGGCACACAGCTTCACTACAAGCCATATACATACGTAGTGATATTGGTTTCTGCGCTATTTCTTGAAAACTATAGGTTGATGTAGATAAAAGATAACCTGTACCTAAGTTTGATATTAACTCCATTGACAATGAAAATATTTTCGGCGGGGGATATCAATTCAACAAATTTGCTTGTTGTAATTGAAATCCATAAGTGCAAGCTATTATATATACTTACCTCCACATTTTCAGTTTTCTTTTATATTGCAGATCTATACAACTCAAAATATAGTAAAGGGATAAACCTTATAGTGTAACTGCTGAATATTTTGGAGTCTTGAGAAAAACATGATTGAAGAAGATAACAACTGTAGCCTTGAAAAAACAACAACATTAAGTTAGATCTGGAACAAAATTATGTAGTTGAAGGTAGGTAAGTGTATTGAAGTTAAATGCTTTCCAGTAGATCCTCAAAATTTCTTGATGGAGTATCTTATTAAATTTAAATGTCACACCACTATTATTATCATAATTGTAAACTCGCTGTTTTTAATCACTCTTCTTTTCATTCTATCTCCTGAGGTATAAGTGCTATTTACTTGAAACTTTATAGTTGAATAGATCTTATTGAAGAGATGCACAGTGCACATTTTTGAAGAGACGCCAATCTTGCTTTATTTTACCCCACTTAGGCACTATATATATAACAAAGTAAAGTGGCTATACTGGAGTCACCATGTCAGTCTGTTCATCCATCTGTCTGTCCCATGTTTTTTAAACAGGTATTACTTCTTTACTAGTAAAGCTTTTAACTCAATGCACTTACACAATTTGACTAGGATAAATGCAGTATAATAAGAATAACTTAGTTATTGCCACTTGGTTTTTTAAATTTTTTATCCCCCACCGTTTTTTGCAAAGGGGATATAGTAATGGTCTCCACCCGTCATTTCGACATTCTGTCACTAAACTTGGCTGGAGCATATCTCCTAAAGTTCAGTGGCTATCAACTTGAAACTTTAAGGATGGATAGATCTCATGGAGAAGTGCAGTACTGCACAAGAACAACAATTCTCGCTTGCATAATTTTGGAATAATTGCCCTTTGTTATTTCTTTACTCTTACTCTTTTTTGGGGCATATCTCTTAAAGTAAAATAGCTAGCTGTCAACTTGAAACTCCATAGGTGGATAGTTCTTATTGAAATGAGCAATGCAATCAAGAACTATAACTCTTGCTTGCATAATTTACCAGTTATTGCCCTTTGATATTCTAAAGACTTATATTCTGAAGGGGGCATATCTCTTCAAGTACAAAAAAATCTTTAATAGATTAAGCTTCAGTTTACTATCAAGCTTTCATGATTGGGGATGGCCATGTCTGACATTGCTGTTGTCATTTTTGCCTTTGCTTATCCTTATTTGAGAGAGTTTTCAATATATTGCTCCATACACTATAACCATATGTAATATATTTTAAAACCATAACTAATATTTTGGATCTTACCTTTTAACCCCTTGTCATGCAGAATAAAAACCATAGAATATTAAATTGAAATCGATATCCTGAATGCACTTATTGTGGGTATAATAAGTTTCATTTCAAAAATATTGTTTTTAAAGAAAAATCAAGTGGTCAGGATTTAGATTAAAATGCTCACATGTGCAGGCTAATCTTTATCTTCTATCAGAGCAGGAATATTTTAGATTTAGCTTAACAAGGGTCATTTTTTTCACATTTTGTTTTTCAATAACTTCAGAAAGTGGAAGAATTCAACAGAAGAGGAAAAAATGTGATCTTTGCTTTGTGTTTCAACTTAACCATTGTAACCTAAATACCAACCACTACAACAAGAGGTCATGGCATGAAGTCTTTGGTACCACAATCAACTGTAAACGTGCACATACACTATATGGAACCAGCCTAGAGACAGAAGAGACTGCTTCAGAAAATAATTAACCTTGTTATATAAATAGCTGTTTTTAAAGTTTGAAATGTATTTCTCTGGTTTAAACTGTTTGTAACTTCACCTTCCTCTCTTGTGTGGCTGCAAAAAGTTAAAAAATACCCAGATATCTGAGGGTAAGATCTTTTGGTATTTGAACTTGCTACTACTTGAACTTTCTACTTGACCATGAACAAAATGAACATGTCTGCAAAAATGTAAATTGATACATTTTGAGAAGATATTGCTTTTAATGATAAAAATGTGGAACCAGCATTTTCATCATTTAAAACAATTTTTTCCATCCTTTTACATGAATATTAGGGAATAATTTATCACTTAGATCTATTGCGTAACATTCATTTGCCCTGATATTCACTAGTCCATGGACAAGTAACCTTGAAAAATGTACTTGTCTGCAAGTACAAAAGCCCATGTTGGACAAGTTAGGACATGGGAATTCCACGTATAATCAAGTGATTCATATCAGGCTGAGTTAGGGTAAACACAGTTGTCAGATTGATAGTTCAGTGTATGTGCCTTACAGTGCTGTCTTTTCATCCATTAGTCTATCCATCCATCCATCAGATTTTGTCAAGACAAATACTCCTAAATCAATAGATGGATTTCAAAATAGCTCATATGTTCTCAATCATGAGGAGATGTGATTTTTAGCTCCACTGGCCGAAGGCCAGCGAGCTATTGTCATGGCGGAGTGTCCGTCGTGCGTGCGTCCGTGCGTAAACTTTTCTTTAAACATTTTCTCCTCCCAAACCAATGGGTGGATTTTAACGAAACTTGGTAGAAATGATCCTTGGGTGGCCCCCTTCTTAAATTGTTCAAAGAATTTTGATTGGCCCCCAAATATAGGCGTGGCATTTTTTCACTTTGAAATCTTTAAAAATCTTCTTCTCCCAAACCAGTGGGCCGATTTTAATGAAACTTGGCATGGATGTTCCTTGGGTGACCCTTTACCTAAATTGTTCAAGAAATTTTGATTAGCTCATAAATATGGGCGTGGCAGGGCGGGGCTTAATTTGAGCCCGAAATCTTTGAACGACATCTCCTCCTGAACCACTGGGCCGATTTCAATGAAACTTTAACAGAATGTTCCTTGGATGACCCTCCACTTTAATTGTTCAAAAAATTTTGATTGGACCATAAATATGGGCGTGGCAGGGCGGGGCTTATTTTGAGCCCGAAATCTTTGAACAACATCTCCTCCTGAACTACTGGGCCGATTTCAATGAAACTTTATCAGAATGTTCCTTGGGTCACCCTTAACTTAAATTGTTCAAGAAATTCTGATTGGTCCATAAATATGGGCGGGGCTAATTTGAGCCCGAAATCTTTGAACGACATCTCCTCTTGAACCACTGGGCCGATTTCAATGAAACTTTAACAGAATGTTCCTTGGGTGACCCTTTACTTAAATTGTGCAAGAAATTTCGATTGGACCAAAAATATGGGCGTGGCAGGGCGGGGCCTATTTTGAGCCCGAAATTTTCAAATGACATTTTCTCCTGAATCACTTGGCTGATTTCAATGAAACTTTACCAGAATGTTCCTTGAGTGTCTCTTTTCAAAAATTATTTGCTAAATTTTGATAGGCCTATAAATTTTGGGTTGGCAGGGCGGGGCTTATATTGAGGCCAAAATCTTTGAACAATATCTACTCCAGAACCACTCAGCCAATTTCAATGAAACTTTACCAGAATGTTTCTTGGGTGACTATTTACTTAAATTGTTAAAGAAATATTGTTTGGTCCATAAATATGGCATGTCAGGTGGGGCCTATTTTGAGCAAGAAATCTTCGAACGACATCTTCTGAACCTTATGTTTTAATAAGATTGGTCAAGGGTTGCAGGTTCATTGTGATTGAGTATTTTGGTGCAATATGGACCAGAACCATTTAATAATTACTAAATAGGTAGATTTTGGAGTGTTAATGTATTCATTTAAAGTAAGCTTTATTTAATGAAAGTCTAAAGATTTTAAAGCCAGTGGAGCGATACAGGGCCTCTTGTTTAAAAAAATCTTAAAGTTCCTATGTCAAGGTCACATCTCAAAGTCAAACATCTGGTTTGGAGTCAGTCGTATTCGGACAACCATATAGATACTGTTACAGATACTAGTATGTAATTATATTTCCCTCCTATGGAGTAGAGGGGTATTTCCCTCCTATGGAGTAGAGGAGGAATATTGGTTTCAACTTGTCTGTCCAGCTTGATGAAATTCAGTGTTAATTCTTTTAAATTTTCAGTGTAATTCAATGAAATTTTGATGAAAATTCACTGAGATTTTGGTGAAATTCACTGTTAATTCTTTGAAATTTTTGTGAAACTTTGGTGAAAATTCACTGAGATTTTGGTGAAATTCACTGTTATTTTGCCCCTTTCTTTCACTGATATTTTGCTATATCTCACTGAAATTTCACTGTTATTTCACTATATTTCACTGATATTTCACTATATTTCACTGATATTTCACTGAAATTTCAATCCATAATTTCAATTTCAATAGAATCTTGGTGAAATTTTGGTGAGATTTCATTGAAATTTTGATGAAATTCACTGTTAATTCTTTGAAATTTTGGTGAAACTTCAGTGAAATTTCACTGTTATTTTGCCCCTTTCTTTCACTGATTTTTCACTGAAATCTCAGTGAAATATCAGTGAAATTTCAATCGATATTTTCACTGGGGGGATAATTCTGACAAAATTATATTTAATAATCACCCTGCTGGGCTTGAATAACAAGATTTTCTGACAAGAAGCACAGAAGAATGGAATCTATATTTGGACAAAACTCTGATAAAAAATTCCAGCTGACAAGATCTTATTCTAAAGCTACAAGAGTCACAACTCTAGCTGTCAAAGGTCAATGGGTGTTCAAATATAGTATACTCATCTCTACTTGACACTGTGTTATTTTATGAAGTTTGAATCAAACCCATCAATTAGCTGATCATTATTAAATTACACAGATAAAACTTTTAATCAAAGGGCCATAACTCTTACAAAGACAAAAGGACTGTAACAGAAATGGAATATGTTCATCTCTGCTTAACACTGTTGGGCAATTTGAGACTCTGCCTATATATGGCTGCAGCGTTTGGTGCAATTCAAATTTGGACTACAATAGATTATGATACAAACAAACAGGATATATTATGAGTTAACAAGAGATGTCTGTAAGACATTTATGCCCCCACCCCCCATAAGACCAGATCAATGGCCTGTTCTTTGTCAATCGCTCTTAAATTTCATAAGTAGAGTTATGGTTCATAGTGCATTGCTTGCACCCTCAATGAGATCTATCTGCCTGTAAGGTTTCATAATTCTAGCTTGCATACTTTTTGAGATTGGTAGCCCATCAGACTAGAGGTCCCTAGTTATATTCCCCGGCAGCGGCACTTATGCTTTCCAACTATTTTTCTCCCACCAATGGGTCAATAATCATACTGGTGTGAGAAATACCAGGAATCCATTTTAAGGTGCTCCAGTTGCCTTATATAACTGAAAGATTGTTGAAAGCTAGGTAAAACCTCATTTAAACAAACAAACAAATCGAAGGGGACATAATAATCTAATCAAAGACTGAAGGATAAGGCCATCTAATATTTAAATACAAAACTACAAAATGACCAGCCTCAAATTTCTGCCTTGAATGCACTAGTAACACAAATACATTCAGGAACATTGGTAAATAATGAGCATATGGCATGATATGTGTGAATCAATGTTGCAACCCATGACTTTTGTACGTATTTGAATTTCATGCTGTCTGACACAATAAGTAAGAGTAATAAATAATCCCAAGTTGACTCAATAAGACAAGCTATAGATTTCTTTCACATCATAAAATGGCTAAGGATTCCTGGTATTTTATCACACCTGAGCACATTGCGCTTAAGGCTAGCTTTTGTGATCATTGAATGTCTGTTGTCTGTTGTGCATTGTCAAAAATTACTTGTTAGCGCTGCAGAGACCCAATTTTAGGTCCAGTCTTTATCAAACTTGGTCAGAATGTTTGTCTGGTAACAAGGATAAACCTTGTTGTAAATGAGAGTGTTTCACCACATATCACAGGAAAAGGGGCCTTAACCCTTGTCATGCTGAACCGGAATATTCCTGCTTTAGGAGAAGGTATCAGCAAAGATCAGCCTGCACATATGTGCATTCTGATCTTAGTCTACATCTCCTATCTGTTTTTTTGCCTAAGCACAGTGTCAAAAAAAAATTGACTGCCTCAGTGGCCTAGTGGTAAATGCACTCGACCCTTGACCTGGAGGTCCGTGGTTCGAGCCCCACTGTCGCCGGGGTGTGTTTATGGGCAAAACACTTAATAGCCAGCCCCAGTTCACCCAGCTGTAAAAATGGGTAGCAGTGGGTTTAAACCACTGCCTCCCTCTCGGGGACGTGAAAACATCAGGATTGAGCGTTCGAGAGCGATTCTATAAGCTTAAGCTTTCGTCGCAATCGAACTAAAATAAATTAGTATAAACTAAAAAAAAAATTCTTCAAGAGAAATTGTAGAATACAATTTCTTCTTTCAGAGCCTTCAGCACTTTGATATGAGCTTAATTTTAGGAGGCGTAATG
Organism: Fragum whitleyi; assembly: GCA_948146395.1. Taxonomy (NCBI): domain Eukaryota; kingdom Metazoa; phylum Mollusca; class Bivalvia; order Cardiida; family Cardiidae; genus Fragum; species Fragum whitleyi. The sequence continues at coordinate 29,702,852 of OX411557.1, read as the reverse complement.
AAAGTTTTTTATTCAGCATGACAAGAGTTAATACATATACCATATATACTTTGTGAACAAAGTAACTATGATGAAAGATAAAATACCATAGCTTATATAATGGCTAATATAATGCATCTATCAAAGTCAAGAAATTTTATATCGCACTGAGTAATGTTATACACTGTCAAAAACTATGTAGGTATCAAAATGAGATGTTGAAAAATTCCGTTCTGAAATTTGACACTTCTTCTCAGAGTTGGTCTAAAATTCATAATATGCATCTTCAGAGAAAACAAGTTGTGTTTTTGGAACAAAAATGCCCCCAGAAAGGACAATATTTGACAAAGTTGAGCTTGATGTAAAAAACAAATTCAGTCTGTTTATGACATATCTGACCATTTCATATGTATGTGTTGTGACGACTCTGATCAGACTGTGCAGCAGCATAGTCTGATCAGAGTCTTCACTTCACACTGGTGACATTGGTAGCTAGGGACCTATTCTCTTTGATCACAAATGTAGAATATTTTCATTGCACTGTGTGGCTGTCCAGAAGGCCCCTTTTCTCCCCATCACATACATTAAATCTTTTGAAATGTCACACAAATGCTCAACTAGTTCTAGAACTTTGTTTTAGAACCCAGTACAGTACAAAATTTGAGTATAAGTTAATGTTTAGAACTTCAGATTCAAGAACCTAATAAAAATTGATATTTCAACTTTTTTCTATATAGAGTTTTTTATGACAGCTTCAACATTAATCTCAGAGATCAAGAATGCAGAAAATATTACAACACCAATTGTGACTTTGTATTTGTATCCCCTTCTGATTGTCAACTATTTGTTAATGAAGATGATTTACAAAATTGTTATTGGAGACCACTCTCACCACTGTCCTGCATAGCTTCGTTGGTTTAAATACAATGTCTGACACCTGTGTCAGGGAAGAGCTTCTTTGGCTCAGTGGACTTGAAACCAAAAATTTGAATATTGTTGTCCGCATAAGTTCGGGACGGGCTTGCGTCAGATATTTTTCAGCTATGCTTTGGTTTAAGGACAGTTCATTTGTAACATGGGGGCTTGTCTGAGACTGGCCATTGAGCCATTTATGTCGGCATTGTACCGACTTGTTTAGTTCAGAGAGCACATTACTTATGAATAGGCTTATCGTCATCAATAAATGATGACTCTTAAGGGGGAGTGTGTTATCCGAGAGCACTCTCACCACTGTCCTGCTAACCTCGTAGGTTTAAATACTGTGTCTGACACCTGCACCGGGGAAGATCTTCTTTGGCTCACTGGTAGAGCATTGAACTTGTAAATAAAAAATTTGAATATTGTTGTCCATGTGAGTTCGAGACGGGCTCTCGTTGCATATTTTTCAGCTATGCTTCTCGGTTTAGAACAGTTCATATGTAACAAAATAAATAAAATAGTTGTAGTCTATGTTTTTTTTTATTTTTTTTTAAAAAATATTGTTTAAGCATGAGTATGACTTGTCAAGTTCAAGAACATTGAACATCAAAAATTAAGGTTTTAAAACTTATTGAAGAACTGTTTCTCAAAGTTAAAGAATAAGTTCTTGAACAAGTCCTAACAACAAAGAGTTCTTGAACTTCCATTCAACATTCTAGAATGGTCTTGAACTTTTTCACATGGGATATTCTTTTACCCATAGTGCTGCATGTTGACCACTTTTTTCCCCAGTTACCATAAAAGCTCTAACAGAACCCTGGGGTTCTAGAATCATTGCAATTCTATTTGAATGAATTAGAGGTTACTACATATTGATGGCTCAGTGCAAATCAGTTGAAACTGCCTATAAGCATATAGGCTGATTCCCACTTTAAAGCTATTGATATTTGGTAGATCAGAGAAACATATGGCCAAAAATAAACATAATCTACGAAAAATATTAACATTTGATTGGGAAAAAGGTGCATAAAATCTCTATTGAATTTGTAGTGGTCTTGATTCTCAGAGTATGGGCCTTTATCTGAGGCTCTATGAATTTGTAAAATCACATAAAAATGGTCAAATTTAACCACCAAAAAGAGGGTTGGGGTTTTATCAGGGCATGGGGCTCTATTAGAATTTTTACGGTAAATCAAAGTCTAAAAACATTCTTCAAATGACAGTTTAATGGTCAGAATGATTATAAATATATTTCCCAAAAGTTATTTAAGCTCAAAAAAGTTTCCCATTGATATTAAAGAAAGTTGGGCCTCACCCAACTATTAAAGTCAGATCCAACAAATATAATTCTCTCCTATAGAATTATGTAATCTAAGGAAATGCATATCTCATAATTTATAGATGCTTGGATGTATATTATCACTTGAAATAAAACATACATGAGCTCCCCCTGTAATTTCTTCAGAGTAGGTCTCTCAAAAAATTATTTTGCTCTCAAGAACTTGCAAAAGACTAATCTCTGTCCTAGATAATAACAAAATTAGAGAAATAACAAAATTCAAATTTAAAAGACACAATTGAATGCCCTATATAGGTGAATTTTCAAAACTGAGCTCCGACATAGGCGCTGAGTCCATTACAATAGGTATATCGGTTTAATTAAAAAGTAAATGATAGGAATTACATGAGTAAGGTCACTTGATTTCAATTCTGATAGTACATTTATGAGTACCCGTAAACGTTTTGATTCAAGACAAGGAATAACTTTTGTTTGAAAGCTAAGTTGTTACTTTTTTAATATGTTGTTTTAACCTGTTTAATCTATTTCGAAAAAATGGAATGGGAATTTAACCGTTAAAAGTAGATTTCACGGCTCACTGCACAAAATCTACCTATACCAACTTTTTAAATATATACCTTGGTGACTGACCCAGGGCCAACTTATTTCTCACCCTATTGGGGCCCGTTGTTGTTGTTTTTTCAGCTTGAATCCAGCCCTGCGTTCAGGATGTCAAACCGGTTCAAGGCACATCCTGCTTTATCCATATACTTGCGTGTAAAGCGGGGTACAATTTAAAAAACGGTTTGCAACGTTTTTTCATCCTGAATGCAGGGCGGGTTTCAAGCCTGTAAAACAACAGCAACGGGCCCCTATAGGGCGAGAAATAAGTTGGCCCCCAGACTTTCACATTAGTGACCTTGACTTTATCAAGTGCAGACAACTCCTTACTGAAGAGTTTCCTTGATTTATATACCAAATATCAACCAAATCATGTCCTGAATAGCATTAATAAGAGGCAGGGGTAGATGCAAATTTTACTTAAGAAATTTAGTTGCAGACGAAATTTAAAACATTTGGAAACCATAAAAAGTTTACCTAAAAATTGAAATTTTTCATTGAAGGGTAAAACCAATATCAATTCCAAACAGACATAAAGACAGAAAGAGCCCCCAGTAGGCGGGGATAAATTTCGAAATAAAAACAAGTTTTACAAGAGGTTTTGTATAAATCAACTGCATATCTAGAGCCGCATCTTGAAACAGCAAAATTAATGGGCTTTAATGGTTTCTATCAGTCATATTCAAAGCAGCAAATATTTTAATGGCTAGACATGAAAGCCTATGTTCTGATGCATTATGGCATATTTTAAAGCCACTGCAATTTACCCAGATTTTTACAACGTAGGCCGAATTTCATGTTAAAGGATCTACTCTTATTCTTAACCCTTGTCTAATAAACCTGAAATATTCCTGCCTTGGTTACAGGAGCTATAGATAAACATCAGCCTGCACATCAGTGCTGTCTGATGTTTGTCTATACCACCTGTTATTCCATTTTTGAACCATTAAAACTTTAAAATCTAATTTTCAAAATGATTCACATAATAGTACATCCAGTGCTTTGAGCACTTTGATTTTGTACCATTTTGCCAAGGTTTTTATTCAGCATGACAAGGGTTAAACTCAATTTAAGAACAGTCTGCTTTCAGATTTCACATCCAAGACACTGATTGAAAGTTGAAATATTAATGTGAAATAGAAAATTGTGTTCTTTATTTCCTTAACCGTTGTCCTGCTGTTCTTAACCCGTGTCATGCTGAATAAATTTTGGCTAAAAATTTTCATCAAAATCAAAGGGCAAAAAGCACTGAGAGTAACAACTGTTTGTCAATTCCTATTTGAAACACTAAATCTATTGACAATTCTGGTTTGAAAGTGAGAAGCAGGTTGTGAAGACTAACATCAGACTGCACATATGTACAGGCTGATGTTTGTCTATACCTCCTGCCAAAGCAGGAATATTCCGGGTTCAGCATGACAAGGGTTTAAATTTGTATTTTTTTTTCTGTACAAAATAACTTTAGAAGATAGTGTAAACTAGGATCAACCCGTACAGACATGCAGTCCAATCTTAGCCTACACTGTTTGCTTTCTACTTAATGATAGTGGGAAAAGTTGATCAGTGATTTGTGGAGGTACAGATAAGAGGACGTATTTCCCGTCTAAAATCTTTATTTCTCATTAAAATCCTTTGTTGTTGGTACTTATTGTAATTGTTTAGTCGAGACAATACAAATAGGTACCCACAATAAAGGATTTGTGCAAGTTTTGTTGAAATAATCAAATTTGAAATCCAAAATCCCCTTTTTTTGTGTTATCCTTTGTATATGGATATAGTCACATAACCATCATTATATCATGCTATTTTAATACATCATGTATATGTATAATGCTTTTTATTTTGTAATATTTTATACAGAAATAAATCTATATCTAAAATACTCTATATGGAGCTCTGGATTTGGCCAGTGAAAGATGTAGGTTTGTTCCATTTCTTTTCACAAGGGGGCAGTAATGGATTACATTTTGGCTTCAGACTCAGAAAAGTAAACTATATAGTAGAATAAAGTGCCTCACACAAGATGCTGCTGTCTAAATTTAAACGTAATTGTCTTACGATGTTACTGCACCCAAATGACAAGATTATTGTGTCATTCTTCATTCAATTGCCTGTAATTGCATTGCGCCTAATATATGGTACATATTGACAATGTAATTACATTCTGTAACACAGTATAGATAAAATACGTAGGGCTTTTCTCACCATTTACTGTGAAGAACAATCATGCTCTAAACAAAATTCAATGGACATAATATATTATAACCTTAAAAAAAAATGTACAACTTCAGTTTTTGCTTGCCCTACTTCTCATAAATAAAGGGATTCGGGGCAAGCCTGTCCAACGTGTCTATACATTGTACATTAAACATTGTGGGAATGGCTACATATATTGATGGCTCAGCGTGAAACAGTTGAAACTGCCTATAAACTAATAGGCAGTTACAACTGTTTTGCGCTGAGCCATCGATATAGGAGCCTGTGTGTGACATTTCCAACAATTTGAAACATACACAAGGAGCAAATATTCAATGATTTAGACAGTAAAAAAAGCCAGTTTACATCATAATGGTGCAGGAAAAAGGGTTTCAATGCATTAGCACATTTTATGACCATCATGCAAGTAAACTTGAATTTCTTTGAACACTAATTTACATGCAAAAAACGGTGCACACACATCGACGATTCATTTTGAATGATCTGACAGTAATGCACTTAAAAACAACTTGCGTGGACAATAAATAAGTGCAATTTTTATGCAACCGTAACTTTGATTTTTGAGCGTTGATCAAGTAGTGTTAACGCATTACCGCCTGATACAATTTTGATGAAATTTTAACCCCTTGTCTTGCTAAATTAAATTCATTTCAAAAAAGCGTTAAATTCTTAAACTTAATGAATTCAAGCCAATGAAGGAACTGATTGTGAATCATTTTTCTCTACAGCTTAACCCTTTCCTGTTTTACAAAATTTTGGACCTGTCCAAATTCAAAGGTTTTGCAGACGAAAATTTAAGGTGGTTTTAATTTGAAAAATAACCATTCGGTAGGGTAAAAAATAGTGTGGATAAAGAAGAAATTGCTTGTCAGAAGCAATTTCTTCTTTTTTCGCAATGTTTTCTCAATCATAAAATCACAGGCACGTAAAAAGCAGGGATTAAACAGCAAAGGGTTAAACAAGACAAACAGCTGGTGTTATTCTTAACTCAAACAAAAGAGAAACAAAGTTAGAAAAGAAGATATAAAGTTAATGGACCTGTAATAATTCTGCAACATTTTGGAAGAAATGAGCTTTATAAGTGTAAAGCAAGGTTCCTAATGATTTTCATTAGCAAACCTTCCGTCAATATTGTGAAAGAAATGCTTGGGAACTATTATGGTTCCACTACCGTAACCCTTGTCATGCTCGTCTTCTGCTTTGGTATGAGGTATAGACAAAGATCAGCCTGCACATATGTATTTTTCTTTTATCATAATAATGATATTCAATATTCAATATTCAATGCAGCCAAGGTTTTATCCGGCTTGACAAGAGTTAATTCAAACAATGCTTTCTATTCAGTTTCGCAAATGATATTATCTTTTTTTTTTTGCAGCTTAAGTTTGGATAAACCTAAAAAACTTGTTACCTAATAATAGTTAAGGGAAAATCATGGATGCCATTTTTTTCCTCAGAATACAGGCCAATACCAGGAATACTCAAATGAAATCTGGGAATTTATCCATCCATAAAGAATTATGCAAAACTTATTTGCATAAAAAATATCTTGGGTCAAAAAACAAGAGTTGTCAGTGGACAACATAGCTCGCCCAAACTGCTACTTGTCAAAAACAGCACTTAACCAAAGATCCAAGGTCAAGGTCACCATTTTTTGTTTAAGTCCATGATCTGGTATATATCAGTCTGATTTAAAAATAAGAAAGAAATAAAGGTATACTTGCCATAGGAATAAGCACTCAGAAATTATAAGCAAGGTTAAAGTTTTTTTGTTAAAGTTTTTCTAAGTACATAAAAGGTCAAGGTAAAATTATGAAGGACCTTGGTGTAACTGGTGAAAGCCTATTACTTGGTGAGTTTGTGTATGAGATTTTGATGTCCCTAGGCAAAAGCACTCAGAAAATATAAGCAAGGTTAAAGTTTTTTGGCTTAAGTTTTCTAAGTCCATAAAAGGTCAAGGTCAAGGTCAAAATGTCAAGGCACTTGGTCTCTGGTGTAAGCATATCACCTGGTGAGTGCATAAATGAAGTAATGATGTCCCTAGGTAAAGCATCCAGAAAATATAAGCAAAGTTACATTATCTTTCGATAGGTGGCATTTTTCAAATACTGACCTATCTGATTTGAGCATTCTGGGTAGTGTTATTGGTGAAAACTTGGCCGATTCCGGTGAGCTATTTTCAAAATGTCAGCTGCCATGAAATGCTTTAATTTTATCGGTTTTCCCCAAATCTATATTAGGAAACTGTGTACAGTATAAATAGATCTCAAGCAAACAACTTTTTTAAACAAGAGGACCATGATGGTCCTAGATCGCTCACCTGAGTCTATTTCATCCCTTGGACATCACATCAATTAAATAGGCAGATGTCAACACGGAGACATTTTCTACATAAGATCAATACCATGAAATGTTTTCAGCCAAGAGCAAGACAGATATGTCTTTTTGCTCTTTGATTCTATGTAAAAAGGGTTGCACCCGGTTAGAGCCCAAATGTGACCCCAGGGTCTGATAGGAACAAACTTGGTAGAAGTCCATTAGATGATGCTACGAACTAAATATGAAAGCTGTCAGCCTTCTTGTTTCAGAGAAGAAGATTTTTTAAGATTTTCATTTTTTTACCCTTTGTGCTCAGGAGAGCCAAAAGGGATGCGCCGGGCAAAGCCCAAATATGACCCAAGGGTCTTAATATGAACAAACTTGGTAGAGGCGCACTAGGTGATGCTTCATACCAAATATGAAAGCTGTCTGCCCTCTGGTTTCAGAGAAGAAGATTTTTGAAGATTTTCATTTTTTCACCCTTTTTGTTAAGGGTAAAGGGAAAGTTTAGGGTGGATTTCATTTATTTGAACAATTTTGGTAGAGCTTGACCCAAGGAACATCCCTGCCAAGTTTCATCAAGATTGGTCCACTGGTTAAGGATAAGAAGATGTTTTAAGAAATTGTGGACGACGGACAACGCACGACTGACAACAGACAACAGAGATTCTACGATCACAATAGCTCACCTTTACTTCGTGCTCAGGTGAGCTAAAAAAGATATACTTCTGCAATTTAAAACAATTTATTTGTATATATCAATATATATTAATTTAAGGTAAAATTAAGCTTGATTTCCACAACAAGAGGCCCAAGAGGGCCTGTATCGCTCCACTGGCTTTAAAATCTTTAGACTTTCATTAAATATAGCTTACTTTAAATGAATACGTTAACACTCCAAAATCTCCTAAGACCTATTTAGTAATGATTAAATGGTTCTGGTCCATATTGCACCAAAATACTCAATCACAATGAACCTGAAACCCTTGACCAATCTTATTAAAACATAAGGTTCAGAAGATGTCGTTCAAAGATTTCGGGCTCAAAATAGGCCCAACCTGACATGCCAATATTTATGGACCAAACAAAATTTTTTGAACAATTTAAGTAAATAGTCACCAAAGAAATATTCTGGTAAAGTTTCATTGAAATCGGCTGAGTGGTTCCGGAGGAGATATCGTTCAAAGATTTTGGCCTCAATATAAGCCCAAATCTGCCACGCCCAAATTTATAGGCCTATCAAAATTTAGCAAAAAATTTTTGAAAAGAGACACTCAAGGAACATTCTGGTAAAGTGTCATTGAAATCAGCCATGTGGTTCAGGAGAAAATATCATTTGAAAATTTGGGCTTAAAATAGGCCCCGCCCTGCCACACCCATATTTTTAGTCCAATCAAAATTTCTTGAACAGTTTAAGTAAAGGGTTACCCAAGGAACATTCTGTTTAAGTTTCATTGAAATCGGCCCAGTGATTCAGGAGGAGATGTCGTTCAAAGATTTCGGGCTCAAAATAGCCCCGCCCTGCCACACCCATATTTATGGACCAATCAAAATTTCTTGAACAATTTAAGTAAAGGGTCACCCAAAGAACATTCTGATAAAGTTTCATTGAAATCGGCCCAGTGATTCAGGAGGAGATGTTGTTCAAAGATTTCGGGCTCAAAATAAGCCCGCCCTGCCACACCCATATTTATGGGCTAATCAAAATTTCTTGAACAATTTAAGTAAAGGGTCACCCAAGGAACATCCATGCCAAGTTTCATTGAAATCGGCCCAATGGTTTGGGAGGAGAAGATTTTTAAAGATTTCAAAGTGAAAAAATGCCACGCCCTGCCACGCCCATATTTGGGGGCCAATCAAAATTCTTTGAACAATTTAAGAAGGGGCCCACCCAAGGATCATTTCTACCAAGTTTCATTAAAATCCGCCCATTGGTTTGGGAGGAGAAGATGTTTAAAGAAAAAGTTTACGCACGGACGGACGCACGGACGCACGCACGGACGCACGACGGACACTCCGCCATGACAATAGCTCGCTGGCCTTCGGCCAGTGGAGCTAAAAATGAAGTTTTAATTGAAATTCTTCATTTACTACTTTTTGGCGATAGAATACAGAGTTATGCGTACGGGGTAGTAATATTTATCCCAATCTGGATAAGTGATACGGTCCCGAATACAGGTCAATCTTCGGAGAATATGACATGCGCAGACGACAAGCAAAGTTAAAGTTTTTTGGTAAAAGTGTTTTTGGTTAAAATTTTTCAAAGGGTCAAGGTCACTGTCTCAAGGTTATTTTGACATTGGTGCTTATCTTTAATGAAAGTCTATAACCTAATGAGTGTTCAGCTAAAATATAAAGCCTCTAGGATTAATATTGATAGAAATAAAAAACTTTAACCTAATTTGGATGCTGACACCGACGCTGACCCAACGCCGACATCCCAGGGTACGACAATAGCTATTCCGAGACTTTCATACCATGCGTAAAACATAATCAAGTTATTAAGAAATGAAAAGTACATTTTTTTGGAATAAATGATTCTGATACTAAAAACCCAACCTAAATAACACTAAGAACATTGAAGCGCTGAATGCATATGCACAGGCTGACCAGAGTACTTGCTTGACCCTTATTTCAAAATGTTGGAAATGTCGCGCACAGGCTCATTTAGATTCAGCAGAATAAGGGTCTACATATGTTCAGGATAGTCAAAGCTAGAGTGACTAGGAATTCAGTCTCTACCTCAGTCACATTGATCTGAATATCATACATTTAAAACAATTTTGAATCTGAACGACACCTTTATGGACATTCATAGACGCAAAGTCGTCTTAAAATTGAATAATGTCATGCTGTATCATTATAGATATGCAACTCTACCGTTTTATCTCCTGCATGTATTCATCTTATATGGCCATTTAAAATCCATTACAACTAGCTGCTGTAAATATTTTCTCGGAAACTTTGTTCCAGAAATTGAGGTATTTCACAGGAGAAAACATTATGCCTTTGTGAAACACTTATACCAACAGAACAACAAATTTCAAAAAAAACTTTTTGTTGATAGATGACCTTGATAGATGATATGACCTTGACAGATGACCTTTGTCTACAGATGTGTATAAATGAGATCTATTTTCACACACTATAATTCGATGGCTCAGCGTGAAACAGTTGTAACTCCCTATATGTTTATAGAGAGTTACAACTGTTTCACGCTGAGCAATCAATATGAGCTCATATCTTTGATAGACTTGAAGACTTTGAATGTCAAGTGGTTTACCTAGTTTTCACAAGTTTGACCTTGACAGATGACCTTGACATGCAGCATGTGCATCATACCAATGTGAGCAATTTCATGTTCCAAGAGGAATTGGTAATTATTGTTAAGATTTTTGGTCTAGTATTGCAGAAGGCTAGACTGACAGAATTACAGACAAACAGAATGACAGAACAAATGACCATACATTTGCGCTAGTGTTGTAACGATAATCTGAAAGCATGGATTAATCGCCCGATTCTCTCCAAAGTTTCAATTATAGATTCTGATCCTGGAAAATCGATTAATTGGTTATTGTTGTTGTTGTTATTGGTTTACACCTTGACAGTTCACCAAGCATAAAATAAAATGCTCTTAATAAGAGCATCTTTTATTTGATGCTTTATTGGTAAAACTGTAACTTGAAATAAACCAGATTGATAGATATAGGGACTTGAGTCTATTTCAATGAGAAATTTGGAATTAACTTAGTTTTTTGAGTATATTCTTGTTCCAAGTAAATAAAATTCTTGACCCTTTTAAAGTTTAGAAAAAACATTTTTATGTGTACAAATCAGCTTTGATTATTAATCGATAATTGAATTGAAAGCAGTTTCCGAATCTATTCAATTTTCGATTCTAATTTTTGTCCGATTTTACAACACTTATATGCACCCATTTTATCAAAACTTGGCACAAAAACTTTTCTTATTAAGATGCCTTGTCCTTTAAGATCATGTAGATCTATAGACAATGAAAGTAGGGATTTGTTAAAGGTCATACGCCCCTGCTTTGATGATTATACTCTTATCAAAGTTTCAATAACAACAAGATGTGTTTGTGACACACAAATGCCCCCATAGCAGCATTTTTTTTCAAAATGTTGACCTTGAGAGATGACCTTGACCTTTAATTATGACCTTGACCTTGATACCTACAGATTAACATCACTGAGAACTTTCACTATGCCAGTTATGAGACAGGGTATCTAGAATATGCTTGAATAAACTGAACAATGAAAGTTTTTTGGTTAAGTATTTGAGTTATTTGATCTTGACAGATGACCTTGACCTTGTCTCATGACCTTGACTTTGTTATCAGCAGATGCGGATCATTGAAATCTATCATCATGTCAAATATTAGCCTTGTATCTTGAATAGGCTTGAAGATATTGGCAATGTTAAGTTTTTTGGTTAACTTTTGCAGACAGACAGACAGACGGACAGACAAATAGACAGACGGACAGTGGTAAAACAATATGCCCCCAATCTTTTGATACGGGGGCATAAAAATCCTCCATTATCTAATAGAAAACAAATTTCTAAGAAACCTAATTATATCGAAAGTCATTCCAAAATATCATTTTTCCTATGATCATTAAAAGAAAATCTCTGTTGTGTTAGGCTCAAAGCTAGATGGTAGCGCAGCCAATTTTCGCACATCATTACTCATTTTGCAACAGGCTGGCAATTTTAATTATTTTCAGGGAGAGAATTTGGGAAAGAAATTGTCTCAAACTAACGCTGATAAATATCAATTAGCGGTTTCAAAGAAAACTCGAAAGCATTTTCCCCCCTAAAGTACAATGACACATTCCTCAAGCAGCATGTTGCCCATTCAGTATCACTGATAAAAAGAGGTTATTTGGATTTACAAATTAAATAGTGTATTGATTATGCTCTAAACCATATATTGCGGGTATGCATTAGAATCGTCTTGTCAATACGATTCCAATGAGTACCCACAACATAGGATTTCATTGAGAAATAATGATTTTCAAATGGCAGGGGTTATATCTAGAGCAATATTTTCTAGAAACAAACAGGCCTATCTCATTATCATAACATGCATTCATGAATTTCATTCCCTTTAATGCCATCTTGCATAAAATCTTCTTGGCCTGCTTGTTTTCGATAACATTTTAACAGTGCATATTAAAAACATTTTTTGTTAATTTTGATTCATTTTCAAATCAGAACATTCTTTATTGTATACTGTTCCCAGAGCGTACATACACTTATTCCAGTACTAGAATAAAATTGACTGAAGACAACAATCTAACAGATTGTTTGTTTGTTGTTTGGATTTGTTTAAATAGGGTGTTACATAGCTTTCAATAATCTTTCAGTTATATTGCAGGGGTTGTTGGTTGATGCTTGATAAAACTTTCAACAAAAATATGTCATTTATATTGCAGTAGCTTTCACACCAGTACAACTAAAACATTTGATCTGAATCACTTAAGTTGCTCATCCAACTAACTTTTTTGATGGCTAAGCATGAAACAGTTGTAACTGCCTATATGTTTATAGGCAGTTACAACTGTTTGGCACTGAGCCATCAATTTGCTCTTTTGTTAGGGTTCCCACAAGTGAAACGCTTCATATTTATGTTTGTAAAATGTCAGATGAAAACAGACTGAGCCAGGAATCAAAATCATGACCCCTGTATTTATACAGTAAGGAACATCATGAAATTGACAAGCTGAATGATTTTAAAATGAAATGAATGAGTGTGTGGAGTGAGCTTAAAAATCAACACTTGTCAATAAAATCATACAATACTTTGATTCATGTGATTGAAATGATAATCATTTAAAACAATTTTAAAGCGTTAATTGACTATTTTGGAGCGTTTTTGAGTGACCGGAGTGCATATTTGGAATGAATATTGGAGTGCTGAGTAAATATCTTGAATTGTTTTAATTGAGATGAGTGTCAATTTCACCTTAAGATTATCTGCAGCATATTTTGTCCCTCAGCAATGGGCTAATGATAAGAACGTAACTCAGATGTGCAGCTGTTGGTACTGATTTGATGATGCAATTTCATGGAGCACCAACACCAAATGATTTGTGTAAGAATTGAAATATTTCTATCAAGCCATAAGGTCCACTTTATCCCCTATTTGTTGTCCTGAAGAACTACATGACCAGCCATAATACAATTAAGTACTTACGCTGAAGATTCTGTTCCGTTCCAGCATTCTATTTCCCCAGAAAGGTCGTCGGGCTGTTTCGGACATCGATCAAGACCAAGATTTAAAAACATTCTTTTTGAATCGACTAACTGTAGTGTAATCTGCATCACTGACATAAATGGAAAGGTTGCGATCTGTAAATGAACAAAATGTGTTTATAAAATGACACATGTGACCCAACAAAGTTGATGGCTCAGCACAAAATGGTTGGAACTATGTCAATAAGCAGTTACACCCTTTTTGCGCTGGGCCTTTAACAATCAGGAGTCTATTGTCTAGTGGTTATAGGGTAGTGGCTTCTAAATTGAAGGGTTCATAGATTGATTGTTTGTTTGAATGGGTTTTTGTTCCACTTCAAACAATCTTTCAATCTCACATAGGTCTATGATTATCAACCCAGTGGTGAGAGACAAATAGTCAGAAAGGATGAGTGCCACCATAGGGAATCGAACCTTGGACTAGATTGACAGTTCGACTACTACTAACTGCGCTGACTGTGGCAGGTTCTGAGATCAAATCCCTTCTTGTCCACAGAACTTTTGCTGACTACAAAAACTACAACTTCTCATGGTTTCTCTGCACCCAGGTGTATAAATGCTTCAGTGAGAAAGCAACTTTTAGAGTACTGCGGCTGCCAAAGAGACTGTAACGTGTTAACAGCAAACTTGCAATTCAATTATCGGGGTTTAAAGTGTGAAGTCCTTCAAATATGCCTGGAATAGAAACAGACATTTAACTGATTGAAACTGAAACTTTATGTAGATGAAGTGAAGAAACTAACTGTTGAATATTTTTCATATTACACAGGAATAAGTACACCAAGTGCAAAACTTGAACAAGCTCAAAGCTAATTCAGCAACAGCTTTTGAAAAAGATGAATTAATATAACCCTCCACCCCCATTCAAAGGAGAAGGGAAATATTGCTTTGCACTTGTAGGTTGGTCCGTTGTTTAGTCAGTCTGTAGACCATTTTCTTTCTCAAGCATATCCAACAAGAGCTGTCGGAGGACAGCGAAGCTTGACTATTTCTAGTGCTGGATACTAACAGCAAATCAATATCGACATTGGAAATTCAATAGAATTTAAGTCAAGAGAAAAGAATCTTTGTCTAAAGGCTGATATTTTGGTCACAGAAGCCTGTGCAAAGTTTAAAAGAAATATCTTTAGTAGGAACAGAAATACAACTAACATAAACCAGTTGCACATAATAACATAACCAAGATTTTTAAGGCCAAAAAGGGTTAAAATTCCACTAAATTAAATATCAGTAATTAATCTTTTTCTGTGGGCTTATATTATGGTCAAAGAAGCATGTATAAAGTTTCCAAGCAACAGCTTTAGTAGATACAGATATTACAGATGTACATCAGTTGCACATAAAAACTTAACCAAGATTTCTAAGTCCGAAAAGGGTTAAAAATCTACTAAATTCAACATCAGGGTAATGAATCTTTGTCTAGATTCTGATATTATGGTGACAGAAGCATGTGTAAAGTTTCAAAGCTTTTATAGAAACAGAGATATTACACATAAACAACATTTGCATGTAGAAACTTAACCAAGATTTTGAAGTCCGAAAAGGGTTAAAATTCCACTAAATTCAATACCGTATAATTGAATCTTTCTCAAAAGGCTGATATTATGAACACAGAAGCATCTGCAAAGTTTCCAAGCAATAGCTTTACTAGAATAAGAGATATAACTGATTTACAACATTTGCACGTAAAAACTTAACCAAGAATTTCTAGGTCTGAAAAAGGTTAAAATTCAATGAAATTCAATATGAGAATAATTAATCTTTGTCTAGAAGCTGATATAATGGTTACAGAAGCATGTGTATAGTTTCCAAGTAAAAGCCTAGGCAGAAATAGAGATATAACTGATATACAACATTTGCACGTAAAAACTTAATCAGGAATTTCTAAGTCTGAAAAGGGTTAAAAATCCACTAAATTCAATACCATACAAGTGAATCTTTGTCAAGAGGCTGATATTATGGTCACAGAAGCATGTGCAAAGTTTCAAAGCGATAGCTTTAGTAGAAATAGAGATATTACAGATATACAACATTTGCACGTGAAAACTTAACCAAGAATTTCTAAGTCCGAAAAAGGTAAAAAATTCCACTAAATTCAATACCATATACAAGTGAATCTTTGTCAAGAGGCTGATATGATGGTCACAGAAGCATGTGCAAAGTTTCAAAGCGATAGCTTTAGTAGAAATAGAGATATTACAGATATACAACATTTGCAAGTAAAAACTTAACCAAGAATTTCTAAGTCCGAAAAGGGTTAAAATTCCACTAAATTCAATATCAGAGTAATGAATCTTTGTCTAGATTCTGATATTATGGTGACAGAAGCATGTGTAAAGTTTCAAAGCTTTTATAGAAACAGAGATATTACACATAAACAACATTTGCATGTAGAAACTTAACCAAGATTTTGAAGTCCGAAAAGGGTTAAAATTCCACTAAATTCAATACCGTATAATTGAATCTTTCTCAAAAGGCTGATATTATGAACACAGAAGCATCTGCAAAGTTTCCAAGCAATAGCTTTACTAGAATAAGAGATATAACTGATTTACAACATTTGCACGTAAAAACTTAACCAAGAATTTCTAGGTCTGAAAAAGGTTAAAATTCAATGAAATTCAATATGAGAATAATTAATCTTTGTCTAGAAGCTGATATAATGGTTACAGAAGCATGTGTATAGTTTCCAAGTAAAAGCCTAGGCAGAAATAGAGATATAACTGATATACAACATTTGCACGTAAAAACTTAATCAGGAATTTCTAAGTCTGAAAAGGGTTAAAAATCCACTAAATTCAATACCATACAAGTGAATCTTTGTCAAGAGGCTGATATTATGGTCACAGAAGCATGTGCAAAGTTTCAAAGCGATAGCTTTAGTAGAAATAGAGATATTACAGATATACAACATTTGCACGTAAAAACTTAACCAAGAATTTCTAAGTCCGAAAAAGGTTAAAAATTCCACTAAATTCAATACCATATACAAGTGAATCTTTGTCAAGAGGCTGATATGATGGTCACAGAAGCATGTGCAAAGTTTCAAAGCGATAGCTTTAGTAGAAATAGAGATATTACAGATATACAACATTTGCAAGTAAAAACTTAACCAAGAATTTCTAAGTCCGAAAAGGGTTAAAATTCCACTAAATTCAATATCAGAGTAATGAATCTTTGTCAAGAGGCTGATATTATGGTCACAGAAGCATGTGTAAAGTTTCAAAGCAATAGCTTATATAGAAACAGAAATATTACAGATAAACAACATTTGCACGTAAAAACTTAACCAAGATTTCTAAGTCCGAAAAGGGTTAAAATTCCACTAAATTCAATATCAGAGTATTGAATCTTTGTCTAGAGGCTGATATTATGGTCACAGAAGCATGTGCAAAGTTTCTAAGCAATATCTTTAATAGAAACAGAGATTTTAAACACTTGCACGTAAAAACTTAACCAAAGCATTACGCCGACGCAGACGCCGACGCCGACGCCGACGCCGACGCCCGGGTGACTGGAATAGCCCCCCTATTCTTCGAATAGTCGAGCTAAAAAGTATGCAAGCTAGAATCACGAAACTTCACAAGTATATAGATCTAATTGAGGAAAAGTGCAGTACACAAAAACCATAACTCTATTCATCAAATTTTTTAGTTACTGCCTACTGTTGATTGACAAAGAATAGGCCATCAACCTATTCTAAATAATGACTTCATTTGTGCAATAACCTCTATCAGTCATTTTCAAGATTTTCTTCATTTTTGGTCATATCAATCATAATTAGAATATCAAAACCAAGTTTTTAAATATGAAATTTACTTTACTAATCATCGATACCAAAAATTCAATAGTAATATTTTTTCTTCAATACTAGACTGATTAATTATATAACAGGTATCTAAAGCAAGATGGACTTTGACATTTTTGGTCAGCTGATTTCTGGTCCAAATCCGAGTCAAGCATAGACTGGTTCCACAGTCAACTATCAGAAAAGCCTACTCAAGGCTATTTTGATAGTTGACAATGGGTCCATTCTAACGGAGGATGTACACTGGAAGCATACTGTCTGGGATGTATTCTGATATAGCAGGCAACAATACCCGACCGGGGCTAGAAATCAGTAGGTCTAATGACATACCTCTGGATGATCCCCTGCTATCCCCTTGGTAAATGTTGGACCCTGTCTTGGCTCTGCTTCTGATCCTTGGTATGGCACCCCACATAATTCATGAACCTGAAAATACAAAATTCAATCTTTGTTTTTTTCCCATTTCTAAACATCAAAGTTTGACTGAATGAAAGAATTTTTAGAATACAAAGCTATTGCTAAACGCTAAAGCTAATGCTAAAGCACATTTTTTTTTTCAAATACCCTGCTTTACATGCAAGTGCACATGCAAAGTGGGCAATAATTTGCAGACAGTTTGCACCATTTAGCTATCCTTGAGGTAGAGCTGAGCCAGCAATAAGCCTCTCATTTTTATAAATACCGTATTTCTCCTAATAAAAGCTATTTTATAATGCATTTTCTGATTTAAAAAATCAATAAATTTATGCCTTTTATGATGTTTTCCCTTTAATTTGCGGTAAATTTCCTCTAAATATTGTTTAGAGGAACTTCACATCAAATTAGAGAAGAAGACTTACAAAGTTCTTAAAATTTAGGCATTTGAAGTGGGTTTTCTTATTTAAAAAAAATGGGGTGCTACTGTTAGGGAGAGCACTTATTTATTAGAGGAAATATGGTACAAAATGAGGAATGTAAAAATCACATTGCCTCACCACATGACATAGTACCAATTTTTCAAGAGAAATTTCAGACCACCAAAGAATTAAAGTCATTTGCATTTTCAGAAAAGTTAATTATTTGAAGTCTGATTGTTTTAAAGGGGTTTTCTAACGAGGTTAATCATGGTGCAAAAAAAAGGTGCTTCCTCCAAGCGTTTGATAAATTACTTTTCATTCGGCTAACAGCTTGAAATGTGGGGACTCCATCATTTTTGCATTGTTTTGACAGCCCTATTCTATGTTGGATTATTTTGTTTCAAAGTGAAAATCTGGCTTCTCAAATTGCAATGTGTTTGAGACACTAAATTAACCCTCGTCATGCTGAACCCAGAATATTCCTGCCTTGACAGGAGCTATAGACAAACATCAGTCTGCACATAATAAGCAGTCTGATCTTTGTCTAGACCACCTGTTTTTCCTTTCTGAAACTACTTAAAGCTTAAAATTTTAATTATCAAGATGTTTACCAACTCACATATAGTGCATCCAGTGCTTTTAGCACTTTGATTTTGTAATAGTTTTGCCAAGATTTTTTTATTCGGCATGACAAGGGTTAAAAACTACTGCAGTGTTAGATAGTCAGAAAGTAGATCTCAAGACCTAGATATAAGAGGGGGACTTCATAAACACTTTCTTTTATAATTTCAAAAAAACCCCTCTAACTTGGTATTTTATATCCTGCATGCTTTTTCAATTAGGAATTTAGTAAGGAGGAAATCTAATGTTCTGCTTTTTTTATTGAAAATAATAATCAAACAGAAATTTTGCCTGTGCATTTTCATTTAGACTGAAACATTTTTCCATGACAAGCTTCCTGTTATGCTTTTTTAAAGCAGAAAACAATAAGTCTAGTAAATCTTTGTTATGCTTTTTTATTGTGAAAAGGGTAAAGAAATTCTTTGCTATGCTTTTTTATTCAGAAAACAATTTTAAAGAAAATTCCACTTTGATCTGCTTCTTCATAGAAAAACAACTAACTGTCTCTTTCACTGTTCATTGAGAAAAGAATAAGAACAACATAAAAGTATTTATTCTTTTTATCGTGTTAAAAACAATTAAGAAATATAAGATGTGTTTGTGAAACACAAATGCCCCCGTAACAGCTTTTTTTTTTTCAAAATGTTGACCTTGACAGATGACCTTGACCTTTTAACATGACCTTGACCTCTACAAATGTACATCACCGAGATCTTTCATCATGCTTATTATGAGACAGGGTATATATAAAATGCTTAAATAATCTGATCAATGAAAGTTTTGTGATTATGTTTTTAAGAAGTTTGGCCTTGACAGATGACCTTTACCTTGTCACATGACCTTGACTTAGGAACACGCAGATGCCTATCATTGAGATCTATCATCATGCCAAATACTGCCTTGTATCTTGAATAGGCTTGAAGATATTGGAAATTTTAAGTTTTTTAGTTGAGTATTTTGAGTTATTTGACCTTGACAGATGACCTTGACCTTGTCACATAACCTTGTCTTTAGTACCAGAAGATGCAGATTATTGTAATCTATCATCATGCCAAATATGAGCCTTGTATCTTAAATAGGCTTGAAAATATTGGCAATTTTAACTTTCTTTTTTAAGTTTTTTTGTTATGTGACCTTGACTGATGACCGTGACCTTGTCACATGACCTTGACATTGGTATCAGCAGATGAGTATCATTAAGATCTATCATCATGCCAAATATGAGCCTTGTATCTTGAATAGGCTTGAAAAATTTTGCAATGTTAAGGTTTTTGGTTAAGCTTGACAGATGACCTTGACTTTATCACATGACCTTGACTTTGGTATCAGCAGATTCATTTCATTGAGATCTATCATTGTGTCAAATATGAGCTTTGTATCTTGAATAGGCTTGAAGATATTGGCAATGATGAGTTTTTTGGTTAAGTTTTGCAGACAGACAGACAGACAGACAGACGGACAATAGTAAAACAATATGCCCCCGATCTTTTCGATACGGGGGCATAAAAACATCTGTTCTGATTTGAATTAGCATTCAAACATAACAGGAAAACTTTTGCAATGTTCACTAGTTTTCTTTGTAACAATATTTCAGTGTCTTTTAAGGTAGAAGAACCGTAATAGATCTGCAACATTTCGGAACTCATGACCTTTCACAATGTTGACTGAGGTTTCCTAATGAAATCATAAGGAAACCTATGTTAACACTGTGAAAGTTCATGACTTTTGAAAAGTTACGGAACTAATATTAACTTAAAGTCCACTACCTTAAATCTGTCCCACTATCAGAATGCCCTGACTTTAAATCTTGGTTACCTAATGGGTGCCCAACAATTTCATAAAGCTATCATTTTCATTAATGACCTTTATCTAAATAATGACAAATTGGGTGAAAAGGCAGGCTAAAAGTGATCAGCTTGAGCCTTTGATTGATAAAATCTCCTAAGTAAATCCAATGACATAAGAAAAGGTACTAAATTAGCTGAAGAACAAAGTCGTTATATGCCTAAATCAACTCCGAAAAAAAACATTGTTGATTCAAATCAAGTCAACCACTATGTTCCTTAGAGTTTTTGTTTGGGGTTGAATGCTGCTTCAAAGAGTTTTCCACACAGTTAATTCCTGGTATTTCTCTCACCCGAGTACTACCGTGACACATGCTTTTTGCAACCTCCGGCTGATCATCCCATAAATGTTTTCGAATATCCGTCAAGTGGTGGGAAAACAACTGTGTGCCCCCACCAGGGGTCGAACTTGTGACCAAGTGATTTGGATTTCTGATGTTCTACCAACTACACTATGATAGTAGCTTAATATCTGTTTCGAAATTGACTTACTATCAAATAGCCAGACTCCTGTATTGAAATGGCAACTGCGGGCGTACTGACCAATGGAGCTAAAGTACTAGGCTTCTCTTCTATTTTCACATTGTTATTAAGGTTTTCCTGTTGTATTTAGAAACTATTTTCCCATTTCTAGTATGACCTGGCTCATTATTTACCTTCAGATTAAAGAGACATTAGGGAGAGAAGCCATTTGACAGACATATTACTGCTGATTTGATCCCTGGTTACACAAAGATTAGTCACAAGGTGAATTATTTAGGGACAAATTCCTTATAAGGTCAACTGGAAGAATCACAATTTTGTACATGAACTAAAGAGACTGTCAATGCTCATGCCCACTGCTCATAAGGCTTTAAGGTTACAAGTTGTATTAGTCGTGAAAGTGCCAACAAGATGTCCAGAATGGCTTTAAATCACCCACCTCAACAAAATAAGATTAAAGAGAGAATGGTCAAATGTATGTATGTGTGTGTGTGTGGGGGGGGGGGGAGGCTGTTTTTTTTCTTTTGCTTTTTTTTTATATTTATCTATTTTATTGGGGGTGGGAGAAAGGAGGAGATAATAGAAATTTCATGATATTTTTTTAAGAGGTCAGCTTAGGAACATTTCTGCCAAGTTTGGTAAGAATCTGCCAAAAGGTAACTAAAGAGATGAAATTTAAAGCCCCACCCTACCATTCCCATATTTGGGGGATTAATCCAGATTTCATGAACAATTTTTAAAGAGGGTCACCAAAGAAACATTTCTGCTATGTTTGGTTAAAATAAGGCCAGAGGTTACATAGAAGATGTGTTAAGACTAAGGATTCAAAAACAGCCTTGCCCTGCCACCCCATATTTTTTTTAATAACATTTTTCTATCTTTTCTTCCTCTATTACCTAATTGCTATTAAATTTCACCACTACACTTATGTAAACTTAGTATTGAAAGACGTTTTGATTTTTGTATGTCTGTATACATTATCAAATAATTTTTTGAAATGCAAAACCTGATGATATTTCAATATTTTAACAACACTTATAAATTTTTACATCTACTCTTGTATACTTTTATAACTTTATTCTTCAAAACTCCTCTGCTGTTTTCTCTTATTAATTCAATCAAGTCTTGAGCTAGCAAATAATTAAGATTTTTTTTAATAAATACATTGTACTTTTTCATACAGAGAAATTCTGACTTTTCTCCACATAAATTGAAGTAAAATATAGTTTCTGACAACAGGAAGACAGGCCCATATGTAATATGTCCATCTTGACAAAAGATCTTGTTAGTTTGCATATCAAAGTCTTGTTATACATATCATAACTATACCTTATATATCATCAGTCCAATATTTCCTTTAAATTTCCTTAAAAACCATGTATTAGAGCACATGAGATAATTTTAATGAATATTACTGTTTTCCATTGAGGTAAATTCCAATTTCTCTTGCTTAACTTGTATTTTGAAATTAACCCAAGTAGCCTGCTGTATTAACCCTTGTCATGCTGAATATAAACCTTTGCAAAATTGTAGCTAAAGCCTAGTTTACATTATTCATGGTCACCATATGATATCGCAGCCTGCACTTCTTTCTAATGATTTTTGGACATCGCAGACAGCTACGGTCTGCGGCGTATGTGTTCAAGAACTTTCAGAACTGGTTCTTGCCCTTCTGGGGCTAGTTCTTGAACTTCTAAAACTAGTTCTTGAACTTCATTTCAAGAATTAGTTTAAGAAGTTCAAAAACTACAAGGTCAAGAACTAGTTCTAGAAGTTAAAGAACTGCCATGTGACATTCTAAAACATTCCAGAGCCAGTTGAATATGATTTTATATGATTAAGTAAAATTCAACCCAGCTGTTTCAAATATATAAATGTAGCTTAACTGCTTTAAACTATCTTAAAAATCATTTGTGACCTTGACTTTCAACTTTTTTCTATTAAAGAGATGAAAAGAGTATGTGTTGATTGATGAAGCTTTGAAACTAAAAACCTAATGACACTGTAGGAATATGCAAAGCCACAGGCGTTCCCACAATATGTTCAGTCTTCTGGCGGGTATAAAAATCTAAGTGTTATATACTAATATTTTCTTAAAATTAATGGCATACTACTAGAAAACGCATTTAATTTGTTCAATTCCCCTCAATTGTCAGAAAGATTCCAATTTCAGTGAGCTTTAAATTGATCTATCCCATGGGCCCTTAAATCCTAAAGAAATTAAATAGAGATGTTCAAAATTAAAAGAGTAAAAAAATCTGTCAAGCAATTTGGCCTAGTTGCAAAGATCTTTTATTACCTCATTAAACAAAAATTAAGCTACAATTTCAAGAGGAATAACTTGCCAAATGAACTAAATTTGGCAGATAATCTATAGGGGGAATTTCAGATTAAAAATTCTTCAATTCATTTAATCTTTTGTTTTAATGTAAGATTGATCGTCATTGATTATGGAACATATAAGTTTGCATTACGATGGCAATAATTAAATAATTTGATTTTAGTTAGATCTAGCGATTTTCGTGCTTTGTGATTGGCAGAAAAATTTGGTTTTGTTCTCCAATGAAAATTATGTTGAGTATGCACTTACATTTTATTTGTTAGCTTGAGCATAAAGTAGTCCAATAAAAATCTTGGTAAGGAGAAATGTTAACATTTATGCTGGCATGAAATAAAATAATAAGATATTAAGATAGTATTGTTTAATTTCATGGAGGTCTAAAACTAACTAGAGCTGCTTGAGCAGCTGATTAACTCCATAGGCATGTTACTACTGATACGATTAGAAGTGAATTAAAGTGAATGAATGTTTATTTAAAGTAAATAAGTGTTTTAAGGTGTCACATGCTGAAAAATTTCTGCAAAGAAAAATTCAAAATCAAATTAATGAATAACAAAATTGTTCTTAAATGTTAAGCTGCTCTTTCATAGTTTTTCATAGAAAAATACAATACTTCTTCTTTAATTCCAAAATGTGTGTATTTTTAGACGATTAAGAATGGCCCAAGGTCATTGGCACTCAAAACAACATATTTCAATAATCTTGTAAATTATTTGTTCAAAGCGTCAAGATCAGTAAGGGGTCCAGTCTATGTATTTCCAGTCTATAAATTACAAAATCGTTACTTTCCATGAATAATCCTTCATTTTTGCTTGTATTGATATGAAATTTCCAGCTGTCAAATACTTTTACCTAAATCTTTGATTGAATAGGGCAATAATGCGGAATGCACATGCATAAATAGTTGGCTTGAAATTAAAAAATTATTTTTAAAGCATATGTATTTTTTCTTTAAAGTATATGTATTTTTCATATTTCTCGTTTTCTTGAAAAAGGCAATTTTTGCCGAAATATTGAATACTGTGTGGTTTATTAAATGGTTATTCTATTCCCTTCGGAAAAAAAATTGTGATATTATATTTTTAAAGCGAAAGTACAATGTAGTAGCTTTATTTTTTCAGAATGAATTACTCTAAATTCAGAAATATCAGTCTTTCTTTCCATGCATAACCAGATTGAATCTTATTATTTCAAAGGCTTCAACATGATGAGGTTGTTATTTCCGATTGATTTTACGAAAATTTTCAAAAATCACATTTTCCTTATCTGTGAAAGAGTAGCTTTAAATACATATTTTCCAGCCAATTACAACAATTTTGAGCAGTCTTATAATGGGTCACTTAACCCTTTGCTGTTTAATCCCTGCTTTTTACGTGCCCGTGATTTTTTTATTGAGAAAACATTGTGAAAAAAGAAGAAATTGCTTCTGACAACCAATTTCTTCTTTTTCCACACTATTTTCTACCCCACGGAATGGTTATTTTTCAAATTAAATCCACTTTAAGTTTTTGTCTGCAAAACCTTTGAACTTGGACAGGTCTAAAATTTTGTAAAACAGGAAAGGGTTAAGGATCATTCCAGTGATATTTGGTTGATATCCATTTGTTAGGTTCTGAGAAAATAATTTTCATACTGTTTCTGTTATGTAACATATAGAACAAGATGTGTTTGTGAAACACGAATGCCCCCGACATGGCATTTTTTTTTATTCAAAGTTTGACCTTGACAGATGACCTTGACCTTGTCACATGACCTTGACTTTGGTACTAGCGGATGCGGATCATTGAGATCTATCATCATGCCAAATATTAGCTTTATATCTTGAATAGGCTTGAAGATATTGGCAAGGTTAAGTTTTCGGGTTAAGTTTTTTCAAAGTTTGACCTTGACAGATGACCTTGACCTTGTCACATGACCTTGACTTTGGTACCAGCGGATGCGGATCATTGAGATCTATCATCATGCCAAATATTAGCTTTGTATCTTGAATAGGCTTGAAAATATTGGCAAGGTTAAGTTTTCGGGTTAAGTTTTCGGACAGACGGACGGACAGACAGACAGACAGACAGACTGACGGATGGACGGACGGACGGACGGACAGACAGACAGACAGACAGACAGACATGAGTAAAACAATATGCCCCCGATCTCTCGATACGGGGGCATAAAAATGACCTCCTTAAAGAGATTTTTTTTTATCCAGTCTCAATATTTTTGGTAGACTGACAATGGATCACTTAAGGATCATTCAAGTGAAATTTGGTTGATATCTGAGAGGTTCTGAGAAAATGATTTTCAAAGTATCCACTATCAACATATAGAGAAATGACCTCCCCCATAGACATATTTTTCAACCAAACATAACAATTTTTTGTAGACTGATAAAGGGTCACTAAAGGATCATTCCAGTGAAATTTGGTTAATATCATCCATTGGTTAGATTCTGAGAAAAGTCATATATTACCAAATATGGAAATAAGCCACACCCAAAAAACCTTGTTTTTCATTGGATCAAAAATCCTTGAAAAACTTTGAAAGAGGGTCGCCCAAGTATCAATCCTGTGAAGTTTGGTTAAAATTCATCCAGTAGGTCCTGAGGATAAGATTTTTAAAGAAAAAGTTTCAACGGACAGATGGACACACAGCAGACACAGAACAAAGGGCAAAATGCTTTTTGTACCTGCCTTGAACAGTAGAGAAATGCAATAAAAACATTTTGATGTTTTTTTTTTTATTTTATTACTACTATAACCTCATTTACATGAAATCAAACTTAAGTTTATTGGAAAAAGTAGTGAAGAAACTAAATTGCTCTATATGACACAGAATACAGATATTTTTCTTTTAGCCTCTTTATTTTTCTTCATGGGTCAGACCTCAGGGATTGACCACTGAATGACCAAAATTGACCACAAAGGTAATTTATAGGTATGGCCAGACAAAATGAAGTGTAAGTAATAATTGACCAATTATCATGGCTAGCAGTTGGACCCTGAATGACCCTAACTAATTTACTTTAGGGTCAATATGACTCAACTGTAATGTCAGATTTTTGTGAAATCAGCAAAACTTTACTTATGTGATCTAATTCAAATACCTATCTGATAGGGAGCTTTAAGTTACAGCCACTGCTTTGTTTTAGGGAGTTTAGTTCCACCCTATGCTATGTCACAGTGACCTTAGTTACAAGCCATGGTGTGCTTTGATGCATGGGCTTTATAGTTAGAACCTCTAGCTGATTTCTAACAGGGAGATGAGTTATAGCCCCTACGTACTGCATTATATGGAGTCATTTGGAAAACCACTCTGCCAATCTCACAATCAACCTCCTATGTACATAGACAAACTATTTTCAAAAATTACAGGAAAACCTTGGAAAAGCTCGTTAACATCAGATAAAATGGCGTTAGCCTTTGAAACTTTGAGTGAACAAATTCGATGTCGCCAAAGCTACTCGTTTAAGTCGCCGACTGTCAAACCTTCGCATCCTTATATAAATATCTTAAGATTATTATATAACAGCTGAAAATTCTTAATTTTTGAGAATGATTCCCCATTCTCAAAAATTAAGATTTTTCAGCCGTAATTCACTGTTAAAATATAAATCTAAAGATAGCGCAGGTTGTTTCCACGCTAGTTTTTCTTACACTGTATCGGCCTAACAAAATGCCCAATTTTGTTACAATACCCATCCGCCTTATATACATCCGAGGTCTGTTGCAGTTTACGGAAATGGCCGAGTGATGTTCTGAATGTATATGGAGTTACATTATAACCTTTTCTGTGTTACTGGGAACTTTAAGTAACATCCTTTGCTATGTTACAGGGGGTACATTGGCTATGATTCAGGGGGCTTTGTGCCCAGTTGAGCTAAAAAGTTTATTATGATTTGCATGCAGTGTTGAATATTTTTGGTTATTTAAGTTATTCAAAGCATGTCATGCAGTAGAATTTGTTATTGAAATGCATTCCAGTTTGCCATTTCATGACAGCTTTTCACTCAGTAATGAATTTGAACTTGACCTTAGATAACAACTTTTAACAGAAAATCGTTTGAAGGTCACAAACAAAATTGGCAGGTTTTCAGAAATTTTATCTTGACGTCTAATAAAGAGTGATTATAAAACCTGTAACTATTTAGAGCAATTGTGCAGTATTTTACATTCTTTTCGCAATTTTGATTAATTAAGATTCATATCATCCATTTCTGAATGGATATCTAAAAGGCTTATCAGCTGAAAGCTTCCCTGCATTTAAAATGAAAATGATAAATGGTACTCCACTTTGCATGTGTACCGTTTCATGAGAAATCATTTTCAAAAGTTCCCAAATCATTGGCTAAGCACAAAATAGTAATGTTGTAACTGCCTTCAACAGGGTTGTGTAAATACGAATTGTCTCAACTTGTCCTTGGAGAACTAAAAGATTATTTTCTACTTGTTCAGTATCAAATTTAACTTGTCTGCAAAAACAAGTGAACAAATAGATATTACAAATTATGGCTTTAAATGACAAAAATGCTGGAACTCATCCTTTTCCTCATTAAAAACAATGTTTTCTATCCTTTGATATGTAAATTGGGATAATTTATCATTAAGATCTAAATGATACCTTTCCAAGACTTGCCATGGTATTTACTTATCCACAGACAAGTTGCCTTGCTAAATGTGCTTGCTTGCAAGTAGGAAAGCCCATGTCAGACAAGTCGGGCATGGGAATTCCACACCCCTACTATAAACATATAGTCAGTTACAACCATTTTGCATTGAGCCATCAAAATTGTTTTTCTGAATGCAGAGCTGATGTACATCAAACGATAGAATGGCTACCGACCAATTAATCAATTACACAGAGATATTTGTAAAACATATATGGTTTATGCCCCCCCCCCCCCAATAAGAGCAGGTTGATGGCCTATTACTTGTCAATTAACAAAGGGCAATAACTAGAAAAACATGATAAGTAGAGTTGTGGTTCTTGTGCACTGCACTTCTCCGTAATGAGATCTATCCACCTGTTTAGTTTCATGGTTCTAGCATGCATACTTTTTGAGATATACTCAAGACAAAAAAGGTCTACAGACGAACCAATGGATCAACAGACCCTACCCTTCTTCTTCCAAGGGGGATTAATTACTATATTATTGACAATCTATGGCAATCTATTGGTCATGCGAGGCTGAATATTCAATTGATCAATAATATATTGTCACAATATGTGCATGTATGGGTCCACTTAAGGTACCATAACTTAAAATATTGTTGGTTCTAAACTGAAGCATTATGATGAATATTCCAATCCAGTAATTATTGTAATTGTGAACTTGCTTGATTGATTTCATACGCAATGATAATTAAAGAATCATAAAACAAGTTTTCAATATCCAATTTCAAAGAATGTGTTTTATTACAAACGGTATAATCATTGAAATCAGAATGTTCATATCATTCTTTTGTTTGTAAAAGTATCTGCTGTAACTACAGACAATTATAATTTGTAATTCTATTCCACAACTATAATTGAGTAAGCCAATCTTTCTCTAATCAATTATTTCCTAGGAATATCCTTACAGGGTTTCAAGTTTAAGTTATTTGGTAGTGCCTATTTAGTGGAGTGGAGTGAAATGATTTTTGGTGAACGATTTTTTCGTTCACCAGTGTTATATACTGTGTATGGAAAATCCTGTAGGATCTTAATAGGTTTTAAATAAAGCAGTACCTCTTTAGATTCAATTTAGTATCTCTAAACTCTTCTCTCTAAAAAATCACTGTTTATTTCGTTAAATGCATGATACTAGCATTCTTAACCAAGTGAAGATAATGAAAATTACCCTTTAAAAACACAAAATTATCTTAGATTGTCTATACGAGCGAATTTTTGATCGGCGTAAGATTGTCGAGACTTGAGAGCAAAAACAAAGTTTGTGTCTGTGCACTGTATAGACAGATACTATGTTTTTGATTTAAACCTTCGCTATTGCAACTTGTAGTAATTTGCCGGAAATTTGTGTTTATTGAGGTCGTGAACTCTTGAACTTCTACA
Source organism: Fragum whitleyi (assembly GCA_948146395.1). Taxonomy (NCBI): domain Eukaryota; kingdom Metazoa; phylum Mollusca; class Bivalvia; order Cardiida; family Cardiidae; genus Fragum; species Fragum whitleyi. Next base: position 29,673,268 of record OX411557.1, on the reverse strand, counting down.
CACCCCTGATTGGCCATACCACATGTGATGACCTACGACGTACCACACGTGATGACCTACAACGATTTTACCTGCCTTCTTATGAATGAAGTCTTTGCTTATAAGTTACGAAAGGTCAAGTTTACAAACGAATGGAATGTTCCTGCCGTATTTCTCCTATTTAACGCGCCCGAGCGCGATGCAAAACGTCGTGGAGGCGCTATCATTTCAGACTCTTTTACTTAATTAAAAAAAAAATACGTATTTTGGTACCTAAAGGGCCGGTCACACAGCCTTCCACGAGTCGATCACGTGTAATTTTGCCAAATTATTCATTATTTTTTCTACACGCGGTGAAAAATCACCAAAATTGTCTCAAACGTGGCAGACACGCGAATGACAAGTTGACCAAACGCGCGCGTGTGCTCCGCGTGCCCATTGCGTGTCCCCCACGAGTCCTCCGTGAATGAGCGCTTGTGGTCAGAAAATGGGGTAACAAGTGATCACAAGCAGCGCGTGTGTATCACTTGTGCTGCATGTCTGTACTGCGTGTTCTCCGCGTTTGAGTCACATGCCCATCACTTGTGCTTCGCTTGCCGCCCGCGTGTATGAAAGCTGCCGCGCTCGGTGATCTGAGACAGAGAGCCAGTCAGGGAATGTGCTCGAAGGCCTCAAGAGTGAGGCAGCAGAGCTCGGATCAGCCAACTATAGTTCCCAGCACAGGGAGAGTATGGGGAAGGAGGACGTGGAGGAGAGCTGTATGCCCGAACACCTTAAAAATTTTCAGACCAACCAAACACTCCTTGAAAAGCTGATGGAAAAATTGATCAAGGACATAGAGAGGGAGAAGAGCCAGCGTGAACCCTTCATAAGCTATGTCACCCAGACTCTCAGGTCTTGAATTCTTCAAGACTTCAACAATAACAAAGAGCTCATATCGGATATACTGATACAGTTTAAGGCTCAACCTCTGTATCATTGTTGTTAATAACACCTGGAATCTGTTGGCAAGAATGCCAAAGGCATTTTCAACCACTCTTCTTGCTCTTGACAATCTGTAGTTGAAGATTCTTTGTTTTCTTGATAGCTGTCTGTTCCAAAAGGGCTTCATCATATAGCTTCTCAATCCAAATGCGTAGTCACCCACAAGGAAGTAATGTGGATCTTCTGTGTCCCTTGGGAGGGGAGTAGGCTGAGGGAATCCAAGAATGTCACCCTTCTGTAAGCCTTCTTTAGACTCACTGGCATTGAAGATATGCGCGTCTGATGAGGCCCCTTGCAACTCCCGTCCACCCATAAGAACTTGTAATCACTGGTGACCACAGCCAAGAGAATAATGCTGAACCCCCCCTTGTTGTTGTAGAATTCAGAGCCAGAGTTGGAAGGGGCCTTGCATGCTGTGTTTGCCGTCTATAACTCCAACCACCCGAGGAAAATTCCACCTGTTCAGCCAATCGTCTGTAATTTGTTGCTACTGTTTGGGGGTTTCTGGAGGTGCCAGCTTCTCCTCACGATTTACATGCACAACTGCCTCAAAAACATCACGAACAATGAGGCTTATGGTGTTGTGTGGGAAACGCCAGCCGTACTGCATCTCCCTGTATTTCGAGCCAGATGCAAGGTGCCTCAATGTGATGGCCACCTTAAAGCCTGGGTCAAAGGGAGCTCGCTAATTGGTTGTCTCCTTCGTCAGTGTTTGTGTCAGCCTTTCTACCAGTTCATTATACATCACCGGAGGCATTCTCATAAAGGTCTTGAAGGAACGGAGGCCCTCGTTTCTCAGCTCCATCATCAGCATGTCATACAGCAGCAGCAGCTGCGGCCTGCGGTTGATCCATTGACGCACCCATTTGGCTCTGACTCTTCTTCGTCTTCTCCTCATTCTTGCTGAACCTGAAGTAGCTGGTTCTGATGTTGCTGCATTACGATGCGCCGGATCCATGTTGGCTCTTCAACGATTTTATTACAATTGAGGAAAACTGGCCCTCACGCGATCTTATTATTGCAGGAATTACTTATAGTACAAACGTAACTGGGACGTGGACAACACGCGAATCAGTCGTGGTTCATTCGCGATTCAACGCGAAAACACGCGAATGGCCCGCGGATGACTCGAGACACAAAACCTGAGAAAGCCTTTTACGCGCGGAGCACACGCTATCACAGGTGCTATAAACGTTGTAGACAAGCGGATCATAAGTGGATGACAAGTGCTACACACGCAATCACACGAAGAATTTCTGCGTATGCCCGCGAGTGATCACTTGTCGTCCATTTGTGATCCGCGAGTGTACCGTATGTTATCGCGTTTGTACTGCGTTTACACCACTTGTGCTACACGCCGTGGCCGTCGCGCCTAATTTTGTGCTGCTCAAAAATAAAATCGGCCTCCGAGCGCGTGTAAAATTTTTCGCGCGTGTGCGCACTTGTTTTTCGCTAGTCCTCCACGTTTAATTCATGTGTCATACACTTGTGACCGTGTTTACTTCGTGTTTGACAGTTATTCCACTTGATACGCTCGTGATCAACTCGCGGAAGGCTGTGTGGCCGGGCCTTAAGAGAAGCAAACTGTAAACATGTTCGTAATTATCGATTGAAATACGCACGTTACCCAATATGCTTTTCTATTTATCTATTAAGGCTATAGATTAAAAAAATTAAATAAAATGTTAGCTAATGAATTGTAATTCTGTCATTTAAAGTCGTCTATCGAAATACGGTCACCCTCGACCATTAATTGCAGCTTTAAAAAGCAAATGGTTGGTTTAGAAGAAGCCGAGATTATCATTATTGTTATTATTTGTACAAAATAGGAAGTTTCAGACGATGCAATATTCAATGTTCCGCTGCCGATGGACAAAGCGGTCTAATAAATCATTACCTATCCACGTATGAAATAAATAATCCTGTATTAAATCGTTAAATTTCGTGATGTGTAAATGCAAGTGTTTCGTAATGAAAACACAACACGTCTGGAGCTAGCTGGGTCATCGCGTGTCGGCACCCTTTGAAGTCCCCAGATTCTTGCAAGCGGCGACGTCGCTATTGAAATAAGTCACACACGAGATTTTACGGGGCTTTTCCTATTTTTACAGTATGAATTGTGACTAGGATTTAATCATTTGACTCAGATATTTTGTATATTTGCAGAAGGTGAAATGATTTCAGAAATATTTTCGTAACAACGAAAGGGGATTTTGTTCACTTGTGACTGATGAAGAATAACGAGAAATAGTTTAAATTTTGTGTTAAATTTTAACCTTTCGCGCTTCCGGAAGACGCGATTTAGGACGCGCTAGTTTTTCAGATGTTGAACAATCTTTTAATGACGCAACCAGCCTTATCCTGATAGGAATTTAAGATAGTTAACCCCCAATCTATTGAACATTACGTCGTGGAGTAGCAGCTATTGAAATTAAATTCGAGACCGGAATTTTCACCACGTACCGTGGACGGTAGGGTGTTGTTGATCGTATAGTCAAGGGCCTGGGAATCGTATTTATGGGGGGGGGCGTTTATTAGGGAGGGCGCGTCTAAAGGGTGAATACCGTATATTTAGTCCAAATTCTCATTGAAACATAAACACGCACCACTTGATCGTGACCAACCTTGATATGAAGTAAAATTTAACCCATTGCATACTTGTGTAATGTAAATATCTTCGGTTTCGGGTATTTTTGTATCATATTACCCAAATCCCATTCCCTGTTTTTTTGTGTTTTTTTTCGTTTCAAACAAGGCCAGAAAACAGGGGATATAGCAATCTCGGTACGATTTACTGTTAATATATGAATGACGTAAATAGATAAATAAATAAAATAATCAAATGAACAAATATCCCAACACGATAAACCTAATTTCAAATTTTAACATCGAATGGATTTTTTTTCAAAGTACTTGACATTGTAACTACAACTGTATAGTAGCGCTTCTATCCCTCGGATGGCTCTAGAATTTCCTCAATACAATCATTCATCTATTTGTTTTATCAGAAGTATGTAAAATATTACAAAAAACGAAACTTGGATTGTGAATCAATCGCCTGTGGACTTGAGCACCTTTACCTTAACATCGAAATTGGTATTTCTCGCACCAGAACTATAATTAGCATACAACCCTACGTAGCTGCCATCTTCTACCCTCTTAGGTTTACGATTATCCGCCGTTTGGTAGGAGCAATAGTATTTAAACAACGACTATATTTGGACAATTCATTAGCTGTACAAAATACCTTCCTACATAGATTTTATCGAATTGGGTTTTTTTTTTGGTTGTTGTTGTTGTTGTTTGTTTTTTTGTTTTTTTTTTTAAATTCTTTTTTACGCAATGGCATCAGATAATTATTCTTTCACAAGACTGAATATTTACCGAAAGAGACCAAAACCCCGTAATTACAATTACGAAACAGCGGTCTTTTAATTCGGAGGAGGGGGGGGGGGGCATTCAGGTCGTACCAGAGCCATAGTGGATAACGTTTAAAAGTCAAAATCCCGAGAAGACTGCTGTTTAATCTGCTAAAATATGGGTTCCGCGTGTGGAAATTGACTTACCTTTCTGACTGCTATTTTTTTAGTTAAGAAAAGAATCATTAGTCTAGACACTATAGTTGCCTGTTTTCTTTTCTCTAGGCTTATCGCTCTCTGTCTATCGGTCTGTCTCTGTCTGTCACTCTCTCTACCTTTCTTTTCCTCTCTTTCTCTTTCTTTGAATTTAGAATTTTACGAGACACTTTCCCTTGATTATTTTTTACATTTATAATTTCTCTTTTCTCAACGAATTCAATATATCACTTTAGAATGCAAACAGATTCGTTCACCATCAGTACTTTCAGTGCTTTGATTACTGAGAGGGACTTACACTGAAGTCTAAAAAGAGTTTATACTGATGACAACTGGAGCAAAGGACACCGATTTGTTCCAAAAATCTAATAGTACCTCTCCCTGTCATACTGAACCCGGAATATTCTTACTTTAGCAGGAGGTATAGATAAAGACACCGATTTGTTCCTAAAATCTAATAGTACCTCTCCCTGTCATACTGAACCGGGAGTATTCTTGCTTTAGCAAGAGGTATAGATATAGACACTGATTTGTTCCTAAAATCTAATAGTACCTCTCTCTGTCATACTGAACTGCGAATATTCTTGCTTTAACAGGAGGTATAGATAAAGATCAGCCTACACATAAGTGCAGTCTGCTCATAGTCTTTACCACCTGGTTTTCATTTATAAACACAAAATTGTTTACAATTGAATTTTCAAAATAAATACTTTATCCTCATAATTTGTGAATCCTGTTATTTTGACAATTTCATTCTAATGCAATTTTACCAAGGTTTTTACTGTTTTATTATACCAGAAGTCAGAGTTTCTTGTATGTAAGTCTGCACAGGTCGTTCTGTTGTGTACAAACAGTATTTCAATATTTCCGCAAAATGAAAATGGCTGTATCGATTAATAGTATCGTGTAGTGTTAGGATTTGTTTCATTTTTCTCGAAAAAGGCAATTTTTTGCTGAAATATTGAAATACCGAGTGATTTTATTAAATGTTCATTCTATTTCCATCAGAATAATTTTGTGATATTGTTCTGTTGTTCCTGTACTCAAAGCTTCCATGCAGTTTTAACAATCACAATGCCTTACCTCTTAGAAATAAAAGAAACTGTAGTAGCATATTATAAATAGCTGAGACACCCTAATTGGTTCAGGAAAGGCACTTCACATTCTGGAAGGTACCTTCATGTGCCATGCATCCATCATCCGATGTCAGAATTTTCAAATTTCCCAAAAGTCTATCCATCAATCAGTAGGACTGACTTCAATTGCTTCTAAAATTGACTCGGTAAACTTCTGCACTTTAAATTAGGCCTTAATCCCAATATAGCTATCAAGCGATTAGAACAGAACTATTGAAGTTGCCTCTAAAGTTTATAGATCGACCCTTACTATAGTTTTGCACAGACCCCTGGAAATATCTTCAATTATAGAAGTCAAAGGAATATTCCTGCTTTGACAAGAGGTATAGATAATGATCAGCCTAGTCTTTACCACCTATTTTTTTTCTTTTCAAGCCAGAATAGTTTAAAGAATACGCAGTTATTTTTGTAATAAGTTTATTCAGTGCTTACAGTACTTTGATTTTCAAGCATTTTTGCCAAGATTTTTGATCACTTTGAAAAGAGTAAATATGACCTTGGTAAAATACCTTGCCAGATGGCCTTGACTTTGTTATACTAATGTTATTTTACACAAAATTACTTTCAGCATTAGACCAAGCTTGAACTAATCAGCCAAATAGAGACAAAGCATTGTATTTACAGAAATATGGTGCTAGTCTATTGTGCATGTGAGTCTCGACAGGTTTTATGTGCCAAGTCATTTCAAAGAGATGACAAGCATTTAATTGAGCTTTTTTTCCCAATGACTTTTTTTTTGCAAAAATGCAAAAGTTCTGAAAAGGTCAGATAGAAAATCTTGCGTCACAGAATATGGGAAATAGACACTCGCTAAAGCTTGTGTCTATTTCCCCATATACCATGGCACTTGTTTTCTATCCTATGCATCTACAGAGTTAACCCTTTGCTGTTTAATCCCTGCTTTTTACGTGCCTGTTATTTTATGATTGAGAAAACATTGTGAAAAAGAAGAAATTGCTTCTGACAAGCAATTTCTTCTTTTCCACACTATTTTCTACCCTACAGAATGGTTATTTTTCAAATTAAATCAACTTTTAATTTTCGTCTGCAAAATCTTTGAATTTGGACAGGTCCAAAATTTCGTAAAACAGGAAAGGGTTAAAGATATATAAAGTCCGGAAGCTATATTGCTAGAGGTTCCATGAATGTTAAACGCTGCAAGAAGTTTGTTCAATATATAATAAATTTTGCAGAAAATCTGCAATTACTTCCTGTTTCTATGACAACTGTTTACCCTCCATTAAAAACATGCCAAAGATCTACAAAATACATAAAATTTTCTTTCTAGTTTTCTTCCTTGAAAATGTTTGTCTTCTGCTTTCTTAAACAATTGAATAATTTAACCCTTTTTCAAACAACAATTTTAGTTTCTGTGCCCAAAAGACAAAACAAGATGGAAATATTTGATTTCTGAAGATAGTATCTAATGTAATATAAGCCCCTGTTTGCTTTTTTTTGTTTTGTTTAACAAAAATTCCAACTTTAATGCAGTTATAAATGACAGTGGTGAGTGCATCTACCTATGGCTTCCAGCATTCTTTGAACCAAAATTCATGTGGACTAAAACACATTGTACATTAAGACTGACGTAAGCTAATGATGACAATCTCTTTTTCCACCATTAGTGGGGCCCAACAATAAACATGGTGATTTTTTTTAACCCTTTCCTGTTTTACAAAATTTTGGACCTGTCCAAATTCAAAGGTTTTGCAGATGAAAATTTAAAGTGGACTTAATTTGAAAAATAACCATTCAGTACAGAAAATTTTGTAGTAAAAGAAGAAATTGTTTGTCTCAAACAATTTCCTCTTTTTCTTCAATATTTTCTCAGTTACAAAATCTTAGGGACGTAAAAACCAGGGATTGGACAGGAAAGGGTTAAAACAAAATTCAAATTCAACGGGAAAAGGAAATAAGTAACAAGAAGGCAAGAATGGCTCACCTACCCTGTGTTCAGGATGTAAAAGTGTTTCGCGAGCGCTTTGAGATGATGCCCCGCTTTGCACGTGCACATACGTGCAAAGCGCGGTATCATTTCGAAAGCGCTTCGCTAACATTTTCATCCTGAACGCAGGGTGGTTTTGGAACCAAATGTCAATATGATGCTTAGATTTCCTGTTATCTTTATTTTTGCTTAAGTTATCGGTTAGTGGACGATTGAAGCCAGTGGATCCACAGACCTATGCTCCGGATCCAAGCATGGAGCTATCAACTGCATGAAAGTTTGTTTAGCAAAGCAATTGCAAATATAGTAGAAAATCCAGATTGTCTACAATCGCAACAGTAAACACAAATATTTGTAGCCAGTTTCCGAGACAGATACCATCTTTCTATTGAAAATACAAATTACAATTTTTTCCCTAGGAAATACCTAAAGTAATCTTCTAACTAGAGAAACAACAGACAGAAATTTTGGCTTTAATAGAAGAGCAGGAAAATTACAAGAAATATTTTGAAGACAGTTGTCTGCAAAACATTTTTTTTTCTAAAATCTAATTGGAAGGTCAATAGCAGCATTCATAAATATTTGTCACCAAAGAAATCTGAATTATCTTCTCCTTTCAAACTTGACCTTGATAATCTTTGGCAAAAACTTTCCTTGCACTAAATTTGAACTTGAATTTCTGATCCTATACGCTAAACTCTGATTTTCTTACAATAAATCTACCGGTACCTTCATTTTCTTACCTTCTTTTTAAATAAAGAAGACAGTTAATTCTGTGGTAAACATTATTTAAGTGTTCAAGGTCTGTTGCTGAAGAAAAAGCCCTTAATAAAATTGAATCAAAATCAAAGTACTGAAAGACTGATGCACCAATTATGCATCAGTATTCATTTGAAAAAAAGGAAAATCAAGTTATAAAGACAAAGATCTAATGGAGGCCAAACAAAAGTGATAATAAGCAAGCTTAAGTAAATTCTGTATACTTACTTGTTCATAAAAATCTGTTGCAGTTATCATAGCATGCATGAAGGCTTCCGATATCCCAACAAGCAGCTCTTTAAACACCTTATCAATACTCTTCTCGCTCATCTGCAGAACTAAGGTCTCGATCAACTTCATCATTTCTTGCCAGTCGCGTCCAATTTCTGCAACTCTCGCAAAACAGCCATTCATCACATTATAACATAATCCATAACACGGCTGAATTCCAACTAAACCGTCACAGTGCGCACAGAACTTCATTCTTGTAATTGCATGAATGCACTCATTCCCCCACGTTAAATTATTTGTCGTATTAACCGTTTCCACAACCACCGATAAAGCTTGTAAATACGTTCTCATAAGGGATAAACCTTGACTTAATTTTTTCACAATGTCTTCTGGGTATTTTCCAAACGGAGCGGGACGCACAATTCGTCTCTGATTGGTCAAGCAGTGAGAATAGTGATGCGTCCAAGTCTCTGTTGATTGGTGGTAGATCACATGTTTGAAAATCACAGGAAAAATATTGTCGAAAAATTTGTTAATTGTACTTTCTAACACCACATTTTTATGTTTCACATAGTCTTGTATATCTGTGAAAAGGGCACTTAAGGCGTGCCGCTGCTCATCGTGTGGGATGGAATACCAGGCCGTCAACTTTCTACTCAAACTGCCCTCAGCCTGTTTTACTATATTTGTAAGTTCACCTGAAATCATAAAAAGAAAATATTTGAATCTATTCACATTTTTCTGAACTCTTCGACTGGTTCAAACTCAAAGAGGTTTGCATGTAACAATTAAAAGTAGATCTATGGTGAAAAGAAACCATTAAATGTGCTAGAAAATATTGTGGAAAACAAAAAATTGCTTGTTACAATCACATCTTCTCGTGTAATAAATCATTTGGATGAAAAATTAATAAATTAATTTCGATGCAAGGAACATTCTCTTGCTGCAACATTACACGTAGATCTCTCTCTTTGATAATCTGACCAGCATCACATCAACTTAAGGCAACTAAATTAGTAAAATTCCGGTCAAATTTGGTCAAGTGGTTAGGGAGCAGATATTACTACTTGAGAACACATACATTTACAGTGAACAATGTACAGATACTTTGGAGACTGGGCACTTCCGCCCTGTGTTCAGGGGCCTCTTTCAAGAAAAATGTCGTACGATTATCTTATAAATATCGTACGATTATATTTAAGACGGTCGTAAACGGCTTTCACAAAAATATCGTTGAAAATCGCAGACTATACGACCTCATAAGATTATCGTAAAGTTGATCTTTCACATCTGCACGTGCTGATCATATGATATAAACTTCCGCGTTGGTGGGTATATTGTCCGCTTTTTAAAATACCAAAAAGGGTAAATCAGCAAACTGACCAAAGAAAAGCCATTAACTTGTATATTAATGCATATTTAACGAGGTTTATTAAAACAAAATTCGTCGAACTACACATTTCTCATCGATATCTATAAATATCTTTGACATTATAATTAGCAAGTGCTCATAATTGCATAGTTAATTTAGCTAACACTGTCGATTCCCTTTCCAATGAAAGTATACCGACTGTCGCGCTGAAGGTGGAGCAATCGATCATTGGACCGCATTGTTAAAATGCACATTTTCTAGTTAATGATCATCTGCACCAAGTTTTCGGTGTATGACTTTATTATCATTATATTTTATTGTCATTGTTGTTTGGTTAATTGGTTGTTTTCTGGTGAACTATTAGCATGTTTAACAATACAACATTTTTAAAAGGGTAAGATGAAAAAAAATGGCTAATTCATTTTTCTTTAATGTATTTGTTATGTTATTGTTCAAATCTGTATAGTTCTGTGCCTATATGGAAAGTATTCAAACGAACTATAGAGGGGTGGTATTGAAATGAACTTTAGATGGATAGTATATTCCATCACTTTAATTCAAAATTACCGATAACTTTAACTTCGGTTCTAGTACAGTCCTCGTTGTCGTATCCGTGTAACTACAACAGTTACATGAAGCTTAGACATGTTTCACCTGGCTTAATGTCGTCGTTCAATTATTGTATCTGTTTGATGATTTGCTCAGTTCATCTTTGACGAAAAGAAGAAGAAGAAGAAGAAGGAGAACTCTTTTTTCAGACTTGTACATAACAAACATCGTCTACAACAATATATACTAATACTAAAGAGAGAAAAAATATCGAGTGCGGTTTTGTTGTTGTTGATGATGCCGTTGTTGTTGTTAATAAAAAATCCTCCTATTCATCAAGAATGGTATGGTTTTGACTGTAGGCTGTGGAATTTTCCTTTTAATTTATGTCATACTTGAAGCATGAAACACAGGAATCCATATTGCATAATGTGATAATATTTTTTTTCGAAATTAAGTTATCAATATACGAGTAAAAATTTATTGATTTGGTATCTCCCACTTTCTGTGTCACTAGGAAGAGTAAGCACACGTTTTCAGTCATGATCACAAAAGGGTCGATTCTTACGGTAAATAAACAACTGAATACCACTTTGAAAACATTCTGCGACAATCGTACGATTATCGCAGAGTAAAATCAAACATCGAAATGATGGTGCATCAGTTGTTTTCAATATATCTCGTTTATTATACTACATTGTACTTGGAAATTTGGCATGTGCATAGCTAAATAATCGTTCTAACATCCGCGAGAGCTGGAAAGGAATCCGAAAAAAATTAGGGCTCATAGGGACAAAATCGTAAAATGTACGACTGGTCTGAAGCTGCCGTATATTTAATCGTAGATTTCACGATACGACGCCTTTCTTGAAAGCCAAAAAGTTTCTTGAAAGCCAATTTTTATCGTACGATTGCGATACGACCAAATTTCATTCGTAGGACCTTTCTTGAAAGAGGCCCCAGGATAATAAAGTAAAAAGAGGGTGTCCCAACATTTAACCCTTGTCATGCTGAATAAAAAAACTTGGCAAAATTATATATAAATCAAAGTGCTGAAAGCTCTGTATTTCCTGATTGTGAGTAAGCATTTGATTTTGAAAATTTAATTTCTGAAACTTTTCTGATTTAAAAAGGAAAAACAGGTGGTATAGACAAAGATCAGACTGCACATATGTGCAGGCTGATGTTTGTCTATAGCTCCTGCCAAGGCAGGAATATTCCTGGTTCAGCATGAAAAAGGTTAACATCCATCATTCGGAACATCACTCAGACTTTTTGGTACAGTGGAAAGTATGTTGGACGTAAGTGTAGTAATTTTGGGTCATTTTTTAGGTAATTCGGCTTCTGGTGGTACTTTGGTTTTTCAATATGATTGAAGAAAATCACATTTTGTTAATTCTTTCAGATCGCCCATGGAGTTCTTTTGGGTATATCATAATTTAATGACAAACGGCAGTAAGACACTGAGTTTTGTTATCAAATTACATGTATAATATGCCCACTTTTATTATTTCATTGATTATGTTCTATGCCACTTTGTCCTTAGCGGGATCGTTGTTGTTTAGTATGTCATTTAAACCTATGTGGGAAACGACACACTTTCATGGCTGCGCCTGTATTATTCCCAAGGTCTATTCTGTAGAATTGCCAAGGGTTCCTGATTGAACATCCATTAGATACCGTTCACTCGGTATGCAGATTACCATTCGCTTCTTATTCTTAATTCAGGGCAACGCTTTGTGTCTGGCAGGCTAGACCTAACTGCAGTTTAAATAATTTTGTGAATCTAAGTCAAAGGGTTGTAACACAGCAATCTCATTAGTGACAATAATATTGGCAATAACATGAATATCAATCGTGTAGATCAATAAAATTGTCAATATATTGATGGCTCAATATGACACAGTTGTAACTGCCTATGATATTATGTCAATAGGCAGTTCCAACTGTTTGCGCTTAGCCATCAAAATGTAAGTGATAACATTACACTAATAATCTAGTCTGGCCACCAGACTCTTCTTTACAGTATTGTTTTAAAGGGAGTTAAATCAGTACAAATCTTACAATTAAGTCCCCTGTCTAATCAGCTCTTGTTAAAACGAACTAGGATTAAAGACTACTAATAATCATGTATAAGCCTAATTATCATATATTGATTCATGATTATTGTCAACATGGTAGCAAAAAGGAATTGATTATGGTATCTATTGCCACTTTAAAAGCAAGGGCATAGCTAGCATTACGCAAGTGCACAATAGAAATAAATCCTCTTCTGAAAAATGTCCTTGATGAATGATCAAAGCATCATAACTACAGCTTATTTAAGCTGTAGTTATGATGTTTGATTATTCACAAGGCCTAATCATAGAAAAGGAGAGCGGGCGGACAACATTCATCTTTTGTCACAGTCCACATTTTGCCTTTTTCCTATATATTTTATTTTCGTTGCCTTCTGAGTGTGTATGAAATTCAAAATCCTAGTTACGCCTATGAAAAATGTCTATTTTATAGGCACAGTTAGCAATTTGGCAATGTTGCACTAAGCCAACAATTTTAGCACACATTCCATTGGAATGTCATTATTCAGTTATCTTTCAGATTTCAATAAAATGATAACATTGTTTAATATCAAATTTGACAATGAAAAAATATTCATTACACAATGCTAATATTTTTTATCGAAATATTTATTAAAACTATACCCTTTTCAAATTGACTATAGCGCATAAAGACACTTGAGGCTTGGGAAATTATGCTGGAAAAGGAAAATTTGAAGTTGAAACAGACTTGAAGAAATGCTTTGAATCACCTTCTTTGAAATGAGTAAGCACATACAGACTAAGATTATGACCAAGGGGACAGTTTATCATGCCAAAATGTGACAGCTTAGCAGTCACTTACTGCAAATGCAAAACAGTAAAAATTGTTTTAACGCGACCACTACAGGAACTATCAAAAAGCGGTTGTATAAGAAAATGACCGCTTAATACACATTTTGTTTATATATAAGAAACATACTTTTTTATTTAATATGCATATTATTGTGTAATCCTATGTTGTTATAACTCAATACAATCATCTCATTGAGACGATTCTGTCAGGTTTAAACAGCACTGGATTCATTTTCAATAATTTCTTGACCATGCAACAATACTTTTTAGGATATTTTGATTCAAAGACAGGAATTTTGAAAATGGTCGCTTAATAAAAATGGTCGCTTAATAAACGCGGTCGCTTGAGCATGATTGTATATATCTATTTAGATGAAATGACTATTCCCAAACCATTCTATATTTTTGATGTCACTACGAAAAGGGCTTCAGAAAACATTGTTGGAGTTGAAGGAATTACTCGTTATAAGCATTGTCTTCATTGTCCACTGTGTTTTTTTCTAATTAGACAAAGATTTGCAAAATTTGATAACTGTAAACTGTTTTCTGCAGCTTCTTTGTATTTGAATTAGTCTAAAATTTTGTCTTATGGTAATGGGTTAAATGTAGCAGAAATCGAACTGTTCGTGATTTAAAATGAGCTATGAAATACCGTATTTCCCCTAGTACTATCGCCCTCCCTAATAGTAGCAACCCTACATATTTTACTAAGAAAACCAACTTCAAAAGCCTAAATTTTAAGAACTTGTTGAGACTTCTCCTCTAAATTGATGTGAATTTCCTCTAAACAATCATTTAAATGATTGTTTAGAGGAATTAATTTTACCTACAATCAAAGAGAAAAGGGTCTAAAAGACATAATTTTAGATTAGTGTTTTTTTGTTTGTTTTTTTTTTTAAATCAGATAATGCATACTGAATAAAAGATCCATGATCATGTTATGTTTAGCTCACTAGATCATTTATTATGAGAAATACAGTAGATCTTTTAGTAAAGATATCTAAATCTGTACTCTATGTCCTGGATGCAACTGCCATATTTGATATGTGGAATAATTTTTCACAGTCAATTAAAGAACTTAATTTGACATGACTTTCTGAAGGTTTTTTGCATTTGAGAATAATGCGCAGTAGCGTGTGTGTCAACATAATTCAAATTGTCAAAAGTTAACCCTTGTTATGCCCAATTTTTAAATTTTGGCTAAAAATGTTCATCAAAATCAAAGGGCAAAAAGCACCGAAAGTACCAATTGAAGGTCAATTTTTATTTGAAAAACTTATTCTATTGACAATTCTGGTTTGAAAGTGAGAAACAGGTGGTGTAGACTAACATTAGACTGCACATATGTGTAGGCTGATGTTCGTCTATGGCTCCTGCTAAAGCAGGAATATTCCAGGTTCAGCATGACAAGGGTTAAAACTGTCGAATCATACATCCTAGAATGAATCAAAGTACTGAAAGTGCCAATTTGGAGGACAAACCTAAATGCAATTTTTCCCTTTGAATCCAGTTTTACCCTTTGTAGTATGAAGATGACATGGCTCTTAAACATTTCATCGTAAGTTTCCCAATTAATAATAATGCAAAAGCAGGTAGAGTAATTTGCAAAGTCTGTAAACCCTGACTACAGTTGACATGTCTCACACTTCTATTCAGCGACCAATTTTCACCCTTATCTTGTAAGAACACATTAGAATCCTCTCAATGATACTTTTCTAAAGGGTTCAAATGTCTTAGGATTTGATATCAGTAAGACTTAATTAGGACAATCCATATATGCTAAAATGTCCCATCTTACATTATCATGAAATACTGTATTCAGCGACCATTCCCATAATTGAATTGTTTTTGGTGGTCCCCTAAGTGTTTGCTGATTACAAGTTTTACTGTTTCACCAATTGGAGTCAGGTATTTGACCTACAATCATCCCAATAGAAAGAGAGTGTGGTGGATGGGGGTAGGGGTTTGGAGGGGGGGAGGGGTGGAGGGGGGGGGGTGTGTCTCAAATCATGTCTTTATACTTTGACCCCCTCCTACCCCAGTTTGACCAGTATTTGTAGAAGGATTGATTGATTGAATGGGGTTTTACGCCGCTTTCAACATTATTTCAGTTATATCACGGCGGCCGGAGCACCTAACAATGGATTCCTGGTATTTCTCACGCCAGTACTACCATTACATCCTTTCCTAGCCTCCGACTGCTATTTCACATAGGTTTACGATTATCTACCCATTGGTGAAAGACAAACGTCGGAAAGGATATTTGCCGCCACCGGGGATCGAACCCACGACTTCCAGAATTTGTAGAAGGACATTGTGTCCAAATTTCATTAGTATCTTTTAATAAAATTCTTCAAACAGTTGTTCAAAAAGTTGTAATTCAGAAGAAATTGAAACTACCTTACCTTCAAGAAAACAGAGTGCTTGCAATAGATTTGAAATGATGCCCTGCTTTGTATACATGTGAAGGTGCATGCAAAAAGGGGCACTATTTCCAAACGTTTACAAGCCTTTGTAATGGTAGGGTGCACTAGAAAATATATGCACCATTTTCCAATCTAGGCAAATCCCCCATACTAAATTGAGCAGGATTGTTTGTAAATTGATATAGTCAGAATTACAAAATATACAACTGCTGTTTTTAGATGTTAAATGTTATGTTGACAATATCAAATTACTCAGCAGCTAAGTTTATGTCATTCATGTCATTTACAGCAAAACATGAACCATAAATAATCTAATGCACTTAAATGTCAAAGGCTTACACCAGAATATTATTCAAATTCCTCATCTACCAGTGAAGTTTTATTCTAATATACATTATCATACATATAATTCATAATCATAGGTATAACTCAACTGCAAACAATGAAAGGCATCACATTGCCTTTAATGGAATTAATAAAGAACCAGTTAGAACAACTTATATTTAAGTTATATCGAAGTATCAGTGCAACACTATTGTAAGTGCCTATGAATATATAGGCACTAACAATAGAATTGCACTGACCCCTTGATTTGTATTCTGGTATTATGTGGAATTATCTTTAGTCCCTTCAGCATGGTAACATTTTCTATAAAATATCAAATAAGTTCATCGAATAACCATAAGAGAACCTGGACATACAAACCATATATAATTATGGTAAGCCAAAAGCAGAGAGTCAATACAATTTATAGAACATGCCAAATTTCTCTTTTCTTCCGATATTTTTTATCCTACAAGATTATTATTCTGTAATTTATGTGATTCAAAATTTGCCCTCATTACTGTTCCTTTCCAATGTGTCCATTAAATTTTGCTCTCTGTTCTACGTACACCAATATTGAATGCGTGACTATAAGACTGTACGATCACCAGACCAGACAATTAAAATAATCAGATCGGCAGCTGTGACTGTAAAACTGTTGAAAATGGAGGCACTGTTTGGAGACAATTCCTGATTTCCCTGGGGGAAAGCTCCCACAATGAAAGCTTCTATCCCAATCATAAAGCATCTCCATGACATAGATCAAATGTCAATGTCAAATCATTTCTAGTTTCAAAGCAAGCTAATGAATGTGTCATGTATAGAACAATTTGAATGTGAATAAGAATTATTTGAAAAAAGCTTTTAAGTTACAGCAACTATATTTTCCTTCAATAATTTTACTCAAGGCCAAAAATAAAGTATATGCATTTCAGATTTATAATAAGTTAATAGCTGTATAGGTGTATTTTCAAAACTGAGCTCGAGAATCTATATAAGAATATATATTTTATGGCTCACTTCACAAAATCTACCTATACTTGTTGGCTTTAAAAGTTTGTGCGTGTATGTATATGTTTTATTTCCAAACAATAAGCTTACCTGTGAGTTAGATCTATATAGTTTTATAATTTTGGAAATTATTATCATTACATTGGCACTCTACTGCATGTAGCCACTATGATTGCATATTTCCTCTAATAATATCCCCCTCCCTAATCTTAGCACACCTACTTTTTTTACTAAGAAAACACACTTCAAATGCCTAAAGCCTAGTTTACATTTGCCACGGTCGCCGCAGCCTGGGATTTTTTCTTACAATATTTTGGACATCGTAGATAGCTACGGTCTGCGGCGTATGTGTTCACAATGCCGCACAGTGACCATGCGATTTTTAAAAACATATAGGCAGTTACAACTGTTTTGTGCTGAACCATTGCCATGAAAAGCATGATGCATGATCCTAGGCAGAATTGCATGGAGACAATGACAATCAGTAGGGGATATTAGGGCCAGTCAAGCTTGAAGATTGCTATTACAGAAAGATAGATGTATGATTCCTAAGTTTATATTGTTTTCCTGTCAAGTGTAATGGTTTTTCTGTCTGGTTCATAAGAACTAAATGAGGTGAGCTGTATATGAATGTTGTTATCCAGTTAGTAGGTCTATGAATCTTTCAAATTTCCAATAGTTTGTTACATAGTTATAAAGCAAAGGTTGGTGCATCTACCCATAGTTTCCTGTCAAGTGTAATGGTTTTTTCTGTCTGGTTCATAAGAACTAAATGAGGTGAGCTGTATATAAATGCAGTTATCCAGTTAGTAGGTCTCTGATTCAAGCAAATAGATTTTCTTTCAGATTTCCAATAGTTTGTATAGCAGTATTATGACAAAGGCTGGGGCACCTACCCATGGTATCCAGTAAAGTGTAATGGTTTTTCCGTCAGGTTCAAAGGGACCAAATGAGGTGTGCTGTAAATGAATGCTGCTATCCATTTAATAGGACTCTGATTCAAGCTAAATTTTCAGATTTAGAATGGTTTGTTTTTATGAGGTTTAACATGCTTTAAAGAGCATCACTTTTATTTTGCCATGGCTGGTGTGTCTACCCATGGTTTCCAATCAAGGTTAATTGTGTCTGGCTCGTTGGCCGAGTGGTAAGCGCGCTCGACTCGTAACCTGGTGGTTGCGGGTTCGAGCCCCACCGGAGGTTGGTAGTGTATTTGGGCAGGACACTTTACAGACAGGGCCCCAGTCCACCCAGCTGTAGAAATGAGTAGCAGTGGTTAAAAACCATTGCCACTCTTCTATGTGCAGGACAAGCTCTGGAATGAGTTAGGACCACAATGGAAATAAGTCATTCAACCCTTTATCGTGTTATCCTCAGTAAAAAAAAAAAAAAAAAAAACAGTATTGCAGTTGATTTATATGGCAGCAGTTCAGGTGCCCCTCCTAAAGGTTTCTTGCTGTTTCTCACAGTTGAAATAACAAAAAGCCCCTTAGAAGATGCACCTGAGCTGGTGGTATATATCTGCAATAATGTTACACCATTAATCTTTATTGGAAATCATGGGTAGATACACAATATCTATCAAAGCTTCAAGCTGCCTATCACACTTAGTAGAACAACTTATCATTTGCTCATTGGTTGGGGAGAAATGATGCATGTCAGATGAAATGTGGCCTAGCAAGAGAATGAACTCCAAACCAGAGGATTAAGGCCAAATGCATTAAGCCAAATAAGCTGATCTCAGCTGGTCTTTCAAATTTGTCATGAGAAATTATTGTCTCTCAAATTCAAATTTCAAACCTAAAAATAAACCCTGTTTACAGTAGCTTAGTTTTAAATCCTTTAATTTTCAACCATGGAAACCAGAATTTTACAAACAGTGGCTGGATCCTTAAACATCAATAAAACTTTAAAGGAATGTTTCAGGAAACAAATTGATTCAAATTAACCTCAAGAAAAAGGGGTCAAAAAATGCGAGAAACATTCCCTCAAATCATTTAGGTCCAAAGAGAAATAATGGATACTCAAATAACTTTCAATTCTTAATTTTAGAAATGCCACTCCAAGTTTCTTGAAACATTTTTTGAAGAAGTATTCTATAATTTTCAATTTATATTTTATAGTTTCCTAAATTTTTGCCTTCAATAATTCACCTGGTTTCCTGTAGTCCCCTGTATTTTATGTCATATTTTCATAATTTCATGATTAACAAAATAGATAAATATTGTGGGACAGAAGAAATTGCTTTCTTTCCTTTTCCCACTATACTTTCTACCAAATATGGAATGATGATTTCTTTTCAAATAATACATTTTTTCAATGCCTTCTACATCCTTTTTCAATGTGAAATTAATCTTAATTTTGAACAAGAGCACCATATGCCTAACCAAATGAGTACTCAAATGCTCAGCTTCATGTTCTTGCTAGTGAAAAATTCTAAACATAGCACTTATGCCAGCAATTTTTCACATGTCTTTCACATTGGTGATCCTGACCTTGTCACATGACTTTGACCTCAATGTAGGTATCAACAGATGCATATCAATAAGATCATTATGCCAAGTATCAGCATTTTATATCAAATAGCCTTTGGCAATGTTAAGTTTTTAGGTTAAAGTTTTGCTGACAGACAGAATTTTAATATGACCCGATCTTATTGCTGTGGGAGGATAAAAAGGGTCATAATTCACTCCTGAGAGTTATCTCCCTTGAAAGTATTAGTTGCTCTTGTGAAGCTGAAAATACAGGCCAAGTTTCAAATCAATATCTTCAGTAGAAACAAAGCTAAGATCACTAGAAAAAGTTGCCATGCCTTAGCATTTGCCAACAACTATTTTAATTACAACACCTCAACATTTTTTCCAAAGCAGCCTAGCTGAAAACAAAAAAATTCTAGTCTAAGCAGAGTCAGGTGAAAGAAAGATCACTGTCTTAGCAGTCTGATGATATTGATCTACCGGTATACCATTCAAGCTGTAGTTGGTCAGAAATTAGATGATTAAACGAGACTTACTTGGAAGTTGATGTTTGATCTGGATTCTATCGTCTGTCAACTCTTGGATGGGCTTACACAGAGATAACGTAGCTTGCCAGCAGGTATCAGCCTTTAGAGTCCATTGGAGGTCGAAGTTTTATTTTAAGTACTTTACATCTTATAAACTTGACGACAATGTTTTGAGGGTTGAACAGAGTAAGAAATGCATTGGGTCGGGAAGGGCTGGGTGTGTAAGCCCATCCAAGAGTTGACAGACGATAGAATCCAGATCAAACATCAACTTCCAAGTAAGTCTCGTTTAATCATCTAATTCTATCGTCTGTCATACTCTTAGAGGGGCTTCACAGAGACTTTAGAGTTAACTCTGTTCAAGCTGATCTAATAATTAAAAACTTAGACATGAAAGTGTGATGTATATAATCTTCTCTTTAACAAATCCAACACTATTTGAACATTTATGATAAATGTGCAGTTCTTACTGTAACATGCTACTGAATTGTAGTGAGATGTCTTTTCCAATGACTTATTTATTAAACTTAGAACCAGTGTACCACTCAGAAGTTTTAAGTTAATTTTGATGAGAGGCCTTCTAGCTTTTGCTTTACTTGTAGCTGCTTATTGGGACCATAATTTTCAAAAACCCTGTACTTTTTAAGAAAAACCTGACGCAGTAGCCTGACGCATGTTATTGCATGTAGAAATGTCTGAATAATGTTTGTGGGTGTTAATCATTAACTTTCCATAGTAACGGAAACCCTCAGTTCTACTTATGTATTCCAGGAAAAACTTTTTAATGCATAGTGCTTTCAACATAATATGATTCCAATATCAGGGGACACAGGTGATGACCTGGCCTTGACTGCTTTAGTCAATGATTGAGCTTTACAATCATTTTATCTTAAACCAGAGAAATGTTAGTCAAATTAATCACATGTGACATTTGACACATTTCAGCAGTTGACTGCAATAAAACAACCAGCTATTTTTCAAGATAGCACTGCCACTATAAATGCAATGTCAAGTTGATATGATCCAGAACTGATACTCCATAACTGACTAAGCATCCCATGCATGATTTATATTAATGTCTTGGTAATGAAGACAACAATTAAAATAATCCTTCCTGAATTTGTTTGTCTATGAGCAGTGCCCGAATTTTTCCCCTGATAAAAAAATTGAAAAGTTGATCTATAGCCGATCTGGTAGTGTTTATGGTACTGTACCCTTCCCCCTCTGAATTTGAGTTAGAAATTGGCATAGTAATGTGAGGAGAAGCAGGGGATACTAAGCATTTGGCATTTGGAAACTTAATCCATCTATTTATGTAAACTTTATAAGTCTTTTTAGTAGAATATTCTCCAAGATGGCATAATGATATCAATTGATGCATTTGGTATGTTTTGGTCTTGTAAGGCCTTCCTAAAATATTAAAAACTCTCAGTTTTAGATGCTTCAATAGATGTTTTTTCTCTAGTTCGTATTTGTAAGATGAGGATTAAGGCACTAGCAGTATTTTCATACGCTGAGGCCATTAAGTCTGTTTTTTCAACTTAAGGCCTACCTAGGCCTGATGTTTGCTATTTTCTGGAGAAGTCCCCCAATGACTGTGAAAAAGAGAACATAAAACAAATTATTACTCCAGTTCATTAAGAGTGTATCAACAGCCAAAGCCTCATGGTCAGGATAAAAATAAACATTCTTTTTCAATTTAGCATTCAGTAGCTACACAAGCATATTTGTTCCAATTGCTGGCTAAAATGATGCTTTCATTTGTTGAAAACATAGTT
Organism: Fragum whitleyi; assembly: GCA_948146395.1. Taxonomy (NCBI): domain Eukaryota; kingdom Metazoa; phylum Mollusca; class Bivalvia; order Cardiida; family Cardiidae; genus Fragum; species Fragum whitleyi. Next base: position 29,651,307 of record OX411557.1, on the reverse strand, counting down.
GTCTATCGACCACTCCAAGTCATCTGTATGGTTTTTCAAAAGCCCTTTTAGTGCTATAACTCTTGAGCAAGATCATTCAAGTCTTGTATATTTGATTTTGTATGAAAATGATAATGTTGTTACATCATCTGTCAAGATTCCAATGAGAATGTTTTCTTTCCTCTTTGCCAAGTCTATAAATCCAAGCTTGCACGCCTTACTGCTTATGCAATTGTCCCTTATACCTTGAATTTTATTTATGTAAAATTGTAGCTCAACTCCGAATGAACCAGTGTTTGTTTTCCAGTAAACAGAAATTATATCATTAGATCATTTAATTTGAGCACTAAAGTTTTAACTGTTACAGTGAATGAATCCTCCTAAATTATCTATACAATACATTTGAAAGATCACATATCTAACTGTTGCCTATCCCGACATTCATTGTGCTTGTATTAGACCATAGTTCTTTGACTACTGATCCATTATCAATTGCTCCCTGGCCTCCTTGTCTATTTCTAAATAGAGCCTGTACAAGGCTATGTTGTCAAATATCATTCCAATGATTTTCTAGAAACTACATCAATAAAACATGGTAGTATCATTTGGCTATTAATTATCATTGACTACATCAAATATTGATATTCTGCATTTAATCATGCTTTAATACATCAATAATTTCTTTCAAATTGTTGATTTGTTTTATTAGATGAGTATAATAGACATTATGTATACTTGATCATTTATATATCCTAACAGAGAGCCTTATCTTTTGACTACAATCAGCATAATTGGTGGAACTAAGGTTTCAATATGTTCTATATCTTATGTTGTTATTGGAAAATGTCATATAACCATCAATTGAAAACCCCTTCAATGACCAATAGGGTAAATTTTCAAACCTATGTATGGTGATACACAAAAATGCCTAGTTGTCAAGTTGTTGAAGCCTGAATCTTTCAAAGATAGCTACTCATTTGTTTCCTTATACCTACTAGAACATTTCTAAACCTTAGATGTGAGTTTGCCTTGACCACCAGATACATAATTTTACTCATTTCATCTAATATCCTTCATAATTATGTGTATCGGCTTCTAATAATTCTTCAAATTTGCACAATAAGTATTTTTCTCCTCATAAATAAATGCTTATGTAATCAGTCTTTGGTTTCATCCAACTTTCGCATGCAAATCAATACTATGTACTACATTTGTACAACCATTTAAATTCTTTAGAACAGAGATCTTTTAAGGATTTCAACCTAAATACTGCTGTCTATAAATGAAATAGTGACAATATCATTTCTATATTTCTATTTTAAGTAAAATCATAGATTTCTGTGGTTATATTTCTATTTTAAGTAAAATCATAGATTTCTGTGGGGTTGAATATAGTCTGATATTGTATGCAATGATTGCATCATAAGGGGTTGGAACTGCCCCCCCTACACTTATAAGTTTATAATTATTAACAATTTCAGTGATTCAATGCCACCACTTGATATGAATACAATTTTCTTAAATTATTAGTAAAGATATCAAAATTGAAAAAATGAAATTTCTAAAACATATTTTTTTTTTTTTTTTAGATTTTATAGGTTAAGTTTTAATTTGACCATAATTGAAATGCTCTTAAAAACATTTGTCTGAACATTGACTTTTAGACATCTTTATTGAATACATTTCTGATTCAGCAAAGAACATTTTGTAGAACATTAACATACAACATTTGGGTTTCTATAGAGAAAAAAGCTAAAAGCTATCTGAAAAGAGATGATAAATCAAATTATAGGCCCCATGACAGTGCTTGTGAAAACTAGATTTTCTCTGAATCTTTCTCACTTGCTTCCAGTCTATCACACAATTTCTTGGATTCTATTGCAGTCTATCTTTGGATTCCATTATATAGTCAATCTTTTAGTCAATTTCTAGTTTTAGAAAATTATGAAATTCTGAATACTGTTTTATTTGAATCAATTCTTGTATTTAACCCTCCAAACAATTTTTTAACGAATCATAACCAGCCTTCTAATTAAACAATCTCACCTGTCTTACTATCTTAATTGATAGGCTGTAATAAGAACTGCCAATAATTTGAAACATTGGAATTCTATGTTAAATTTTCTTTGATTTGACTAGTATTATATCTCCGTCAAGTTGCTTTACATTTTTTTCTGTATAATTTGGATCATTGGTCAACTTCAACTTGACTTAAACAAAAGTTAAGTAATTAGTGTTTTGTTATGCCAAGCCAGTCTAGTCTTTGACCAAACTACACCCCAAAGATGTAATTTGGGTCAATGGCAAAATTTCAGCATAACTAACCACAATTAATGACAAATAAATGGGTAATTTGGATAAATGTCTTGAAAATCAGTAATCTAACCCAGCTATTGAACATTATACATAGTCACCAGATGAAAGGCTTTCACCAGAAACCAAGGGCCTTGACAATTTGACCTTGACCTTGACCTTTTATGGACTTGAAAAAACTTAAACTGAACAAGGTGCCAAATTGTCACAAGATACGCCCGTCACACTGCTTAGTATTAACTGGGGGTTTGAATAGAACTGAGGTTATTTTGAATGAATATTTTTTGCACCCATGTAGTTTCATTATCCTAGCTATTATACTTTTACAGATATACTCCGGACAAGATTCAAGACTGAAAAACGACAAAGGGCAATAACTCAAAAAATAGGCCAGGTAGAGTTATGGTTCTTGTGCACTGCACTCCCCCTTGATGACATCTATACACCCATGAAGTTTCATGATCCTAGCTATTATACTTTTACAGATATATTCCGGACAAGATTCAAGTCTGAAAAAAAACAAAGTGCAATAACTCAAAAAATAGGCCTGGTAGAATTATGGTTCTTGTACACTGCACTACCCCTTGGTTAGATCTATACACCCATGCAGTTTCATGATCCTAGCTATTATACTTGTAGAGATATACTCTGGACAAGATTCAAGTCTGAAAAACAACAAAGGGCAATAACTCAAAAAAATAGGCCAGGTAGAGTTATGGTTCTTGTGCACTGCACCTCCCCTTGGTGAGATCTATACACCCATGAAGTTCCATGATTCTAGCTATAATACTTTTACAGATATACTCCGGACAAGATTCAATTCTGAAAAACAACAAAGGGCAATAACTCAAAAAATAGGCCAGGTAGAGTTATGGTTCTTGTGCACTGCACTCCCCCTTGGTGAGATCTATACACCCATGAAGTTTCATGATCCTAGCTTTTATACTTTAAGAGATAAACTCCGGACAATATTCTAGTATGAAAAACAACAAAGGGCAATAACTCAAAAAATAGGCCAGGTTGAGTTATGGTTCTTGTGCACTGCACTCCCCCTTGGTGAGATCTATACACCCATGAAGTTTCATGATCCTAGCTATTATACTTTAAGAGATATACTCCGGACAAGATTCTAGTATGAAAAACAACAAAGGGCAATAACTCAAAAAATAGGCCAGGTAGAGTTATGGTTCTTGTGCACTGCACTCCCCCTTGGTGAGGTCTATACACCCATAAAGTTTCATGATCCTAGCTATAATACTTTAAGAGATATACTCCGGACAAGATTCAAGTCTGAAAAACAACAAAGGGCAATAACTCAAAAAATAGGCCAGGTAGAGTTATGGTTCTTGTGCACTGCACTCCGCAATGATGAGAAGAATATAATTGCCAAGTTTGAAGTCAATCGGACTTCAAGTGACAGAGTTATGCTCCGGACAAAGAAGTGGACGCCGCCGGACGCCCGGACGCCCGGACGCCCGGACACCCGGACGCCCGGACGCCCGGACAACCGGACGCCGGACGCCACGGGTGATCCCATAATACGTCCCGTCTTCGACGGGCGTATAAAAACTTTAACCAAAAATTTAACCTTGCTTATATTTTCTAAATGCTTTACTCAGGGAAATTTTTACTTCATACACATACTCACTAGGTGATAGGCTTCTACAGAGACCAAGGTCCTTCACAATTTGACCTTGATCTTGACCTTTTGTGGACTTAAAAAAATTTTAAGAAAAACTTCATGTTTGATACAAAGAAATTCCATTGGTAACCTCATCTGCTTGTAGGCTTTCACTTTACCCTAACCTTATACATGCAATTAAAACAAAAAAGTTTTTATATTTCTTAATTACTACTCGAACAGATATATATTAGATCATGGACTTTAACATTGAAAGAAACCACTTTGAACTTCGGTCTTTGGTCAAGCGCTGTTTGTGACAAGCAGCTGTTTGGGCGAGCTACGTTGTCTGCGGACAACTCTTGTTAGTCATTGTGATGACCCTGTCATTATCAATGTAATGCAGTTGTAAGGTAAGGCAGCAGCATAAATCTTAACCTTGGTCATACCCCCTGCTACTACTAAAAATATTTCCTTAAAACTTAGAATGTTTGTTCACTATGACAAGAGCAAACACAATTTCAAGAGAGCTAACTATGCTGTCATTTATGCATTATTTTGCAGTCAAACCATGAAGAAGTTCTCTAATATTTAAGTAACATGCAGCTTCTTGTGCACCATTTAATTCAACAGTCGGCTACCTGCCTCTAACATGTCTTACACAAGAAACAGCAAAAAGACTGGTTGAACCCATAACTTTCCATGCGAGTCCTTCACCATAACCACTGAGCTAGAGAGGACCATATAGGCATGCTCATGAACTAAATGACATAACAACTAAGACTCAAATCTTTTCCCAGATATTCATAAAAGGCAGTGTCTATTCTAGGACGAGGTTTGCACGTTTTAGCACGTCTTTTAAAAATCCCCCCTGTTTTGGAAAGTGATTTTTTTACATAGAGAAAGACTAAAGGTTTACATCTTTTTTGAAATGTGGACGATTTTCAACAAAATTCCCCCCTACCCTTGAACCCTCGAATACACACTGATAAGGAAAAATGCTTGTTTGTTTGCTAAGAACATTATGTCCTAAATTAATTGGCCAGTTTATAACAACATCAATTTATATCCCTAATATTGACAAATAGATTCATTACAAGGCCAACAGACTTCCAGACAACTTGACCTGATCTCATTATAGTCAGGGGGTATTACGCACAATCAGAGACGTAAAGCACTGACTGAGAAAGGGTTCAAGAGGGTGTAACCTAAAGCTGCAATACCATCTGGCTCATTGCCGGTGTGGCTATATGCGCAACTTGTAATAAGATGGCTGTGGGTTCAAGTCCTGACGGAGGCATGTTGTGTTGTTTGGCAGCACACTTTATAAGCAAAGCTAAAGTCTAGCCAACTGTGAAATATGGTAGCAATAGTTCACTCCATTGCTCTTCTGTTGAAGTTATAGTAAAAGTCCACGTAATTTTTTATCCACACTTGTATATCCTGAACCAAGTATTGTTAAATAGAATTGATAAACCATGTTCGCTTATCCTTGAGCTATGGTCTAATATTAATTGGTTTGGCAATAATATCCTACATAATAACAGCTTCATCATGAGGTCAGAAACAATTTTCTTTGACCATTGTTAAAAGATAACCAAACATGGTAAACACCATGCATGGTTTATGATATTTTAACCATGGTCGAACAATGTTCTAGCCATGCTATCTTATATTATTTGGTACAACAGCTATATTATATTCAAGCTGACACAATATCTTCATCATCAGATCAGAACTAACTTTCTTTTCCCATCATGTTATAAGATAGCCAAACATGAAAAAAGTTATGTTTGGTTATCTTTTAACCATGACCAAACAATGTTTTGGCCATGTTATCTTATATACCAGTAACAACAACTTTATCATACCCAATTTGACATGAATTCTCTATCTAGTATCTTATGCTTCAAAATCTTGCTATTTCATACAAAAGATGAAATATTCAGATTTTGTGTACTTTTGGCCATGAAGCCAAACAACTGCCAATCAGGAAGGCGGATAATGACTATAATCTGTTGGCATCAGGCCGGTAGACAGGTAATGGTAATCATAAAACAGGGAAGCTAATGGTCGTTCTGTATTAATCGGAATCACAAGTTTATTAGGCTGTCTTCTCATTATTTGCATATAAAAATATCCCTAATGATTCTGAAAGCCAGTATATCATCTGCATGGCTTCCTACACAAAATCATTAACTCTTTCCCTGATGACAAAATATTTAGGTGTAAGGAAAATTGAAATGAGGCTAATTATGAATGGTATGATCCTTTAAGCCACTATCTGTGACTAGAAGCCTTCAGTTTTTACTTAATGAATCCAATTCTCAATCATTTGTTGATTGAAGCAGATTTACATAGTATTTACAATGATGTTTTTATAATTGAAATCACTTTCATTTATTCAAATCATTATCTACATGAATCTAAATCCGCATATACAGATTAATAACTGTAAAAGCCTACACCATGATAAATTATAAACCAAGATTTCACTTCTCCTTGCAAAACAAATTTAATTGTAAACTGAATTAGAGTGACTTCCCTTGAGAGTTCTCTAACTGCCATTTTTTGACATCCTGAACCCAGCTTATTGTGTATGCATTAAAAAAGGCATGGCAGACAGTTTGTGAGAGAATGTCTCATGATACACAGACAGAAATTTGAATGTTCAGAATATCAATACAGTTGTAAATCTGTCATTAATTCATCTGTCTGCCTTTGTCGGACAGATTTTCTGTAAATATGCATTGAGGAAGAAAATTTCATAAACCATACAGACATAATTCTTTTTTTTTCTATTTCTCTCTTGTTTGTCAATTATACTTATACTACTTTTGCCCTGTTGTCCTTATTCAGCAGATCCATTTTTTTTTTTTTTTTCAAATATGGGAAACACCTGGGATATATTGTATAATTCTACTGATGCTAATCAAAAATATCCTTCAGGGGTACAGATAAGAGGGGGTAACTCCGCTATAAAATCTTTATTTCTCAATGAAACCAAAATGATATGGGTACTCATCAAGACAATTCCAATGAGTACATCACATCAGATATTAGAACAATCTGGACAAGTGAATATTTATATTGAAATCAAAAATACCCCTCTATCTGTACCTCTGATCCTTATTTTGGTAGGCAAACCAATGTATTTATAATATATTTTATTGAATAATTTTGTAAGTCCATATTAGCACAAGGGGACCTCCAGTTTGAGTGCCTTAAATTTGTGTTTTATTAGAAAAATCGAAGCTAGTCATAGGCTTGAGGGATCGAAATCTAAGTAAGTCATAGGCCTATAGTCCTCCGAAATGTTGAAATAAAATCTTGGTAAGTCAACGAGCTCTTAAGGGCTTAATGTGATCATGACATTGGCACGGTCAAGATCAAAAGTATTTTGAGATTTGCTTCATAAATACCCTTGAAGCAAATGCTTCCCTGAACCAGGTGGCAGAGTTCTGTCATGTTGGTTAAAAATATACAAGGCCGAAAAAGAATTGCCGGGAAACATAAAATATGCAACATAAATGAATCAAGGCAGCCACAGCTGCGCATGGAGGACACACAAAATACAGTGTCCGGCCGTGTTTCGCAAAACAAGAACGGTCATAGTTAAAAGGGGTATTTTCTCACATAATCAGATGCGTTTCATACAAGAATATAGTAATCTAATAATACAATATATCCTTAACCCTTTCCTGTTTACAAAATTTTGGACTTTTCCAAATTCAAAGGTTTTGCAGACGAAAATTTAAAGTGGATTTAATTTGAAAAATAACCATTCAGTAGGGTAGAAAAGAGTGTGGAAAAAGAAGAAATTGCTTGTCAGAAGCAATTTCTTCTTTTTTCACAATGTTTTCTCAATCATAAAATCACAGGTACATAAAAAGCAGGGATTAAACAGCAAAGGGTTAAAACAATCATTACAGGTTACCTGGCGTTTCTTTTTCATCCTAGTATAATTACTACCATTTTAACAATTTTTTTTAAAATTGGATCGCTTAAAATGATTTATGAAGATTATTTGAAACAGTCTTTTACAAAATACTTCAATTAAATTTTCATATTATCCCGGTCAAATAACAAGTCAAACATTTTAACCATTTGCCACCTGCAGACTGTCAAAGAAAAAGAAACATTAGGACAAAAATGAATCATCCTAGTCTTAAATTAACAGCTTTGAACCAATAATTATTTTCTAGCCTATATAATATACATTCTTTGTGACTAGAAGTCTTAAATATCGGCCATTGATCTCAATCAAAAATATTTGCCAATTCATTTACGTCATGGGCTATCATTTAAATTCTTCTCTTAACCCATTTCCAAACAGTCCCTCTTTTTTAAAACTCTGCAAGAAAAGGGATTTAGGACAGCATTGTCCAAAAAGAAAAAAAATGCTTGTAAAAAACAATGTCTTTGCTATTCACAATTTCTTGTAAAGACAACAATTTTGCAAACTTTCATTACCGTCTTTGAATATGGACTTAGCCAAACTTTTGTGACTGAGAACATTTTTATTTTAAGATAATTCAGTTCTTGTTGTTTCCATTAAGATACCTGCATTCTGATTGGCTGAAAAATTGATGTTATTCTTCAATGGAAAACAAGTTTGAGTATGCAGTTATTTTGCAAGCTTGCACACAAAATAGTCCCATTATAAATCTATCTTTTTTTCTTTTTAGAATTCTTAACATTTTTTGCTTCAGATTATTAAATGAGCCTGTGCGTGACATTTCCAACAAATTTAAATAGTAGTGGGGTACAAACATTTGGTAGCATAGACAGCCATATACGGTATATATAAAGCTACCTGATGGTCTACAGATACCCTGAGACCTTATCTATCTACTAAATGCAGTGAAGTCTCTGGATCAGACTTTGCGAATGCACAGACTGGTCAGAGCCTTTGCTTTGCGCATATTTGAAATTGTTGGAAATCTCATGCAAAGGCTCAAATTATAATATATGAAAAGAGTATTGATTAATTTTGATTTCACTTAGGGTGTTCATACAGTGTCGTTAGGTTTTTAGTTTCATCTCTCCATGGAATTAACAAATACTCTCTTCATGTCTTAAATGGACTTCAAGAAATTGATTCAAACGGAAGATACCATGGACTAGAAAGTCTGAAGGGCAGATTGTAAGACAACACTTGCACAGCAAGTTGATGCCATCCTTGGCTGCATGTGATGGACTGTGAAAAAATATTTATAAGTCGAACTAGACTGTTGTAAAAAGGACTAATACCCTCCCCATAAGTGCTTGTCCATAATGGAATGCCACTTCCTAGCAAAGGGCCATAACTCTATCAAAGGTCAATGGAAAATATCCCATGCACATCTCTGATTAATACTGATCATATCTGTGAAGTTTGAATGAAAGCCTTTGAAATGTTTGCTGAGAAATTGAGTGAACACGAACAAAGCTACTGATGGACTGTCTGACAAGCTGACTCCTATATACATCAGCTTGTTGTTATAACAAGAGCACCACAACAAACATCACTTGCAATCTAAGCTGGTTCATTTGTACCAAAGAGTAAGCATTTATTGGAGGAAAAGTTACAATATTCAAAGTTCAATGGGGTGAATGTGTAAGACTTCAAAAGCTTAATAATTTATCCTCTTATGTTCTAAATAATCATCATACATCTTTTGCAGATCACCTTTTTCAGCAGCCTTTCCCAATTTTGGATCTGCTTAAAGGTTAGAATTTGGATTCTGAAAAAGGTCTAACTAGAGAACATCCCTGTGAATTTTGATGAGATCAGATAGTAGGTTATGGTGTACATGTTTAAAGAAAAAGTTAACACATTAATTGACAAACATATAGAGCAACACACTGATGCCAATTGGGAACCCTCTGCAATTCTACAGATTAGACCTGGGGAATAGCAAGTGTGCAGCCATGAAAGTGTGTCCTTTTGCTCATGTTATCAGATTTTTATATGCCCAAAAGATCTTCATAGATGATCAAAAAGAAATTTGCTTTTCTTAAAGCGTATGACCAAAGTAGTGGACCCATAATAGTTCCACAACATTTTGGCACTCATAAACTTTCACAATATTGTTTAAGGTTTCCTAATGAAAATCATTAGAAAACCTTGGTTAACACTATTAAAGTTCATTACTTTCGAAACATTGGTGGAATGTTTACGGGTCCACTACCTTAAGATTATCTACAGATTCAGTTAAAACCATTTTTGACAAAATCTCACTACCATGGGAAAAAGTAAATTGTGGAGTATCTTCTTAAAGATAGGATAAGTTTGACAGCAAAAACTTAAGTATTTTTCAAAAACCATTGACTTTAATTTCATAGCTTTTTTTAAAGTTAGGAGTCATGTAGCGTTATGTTAGAACCCTTAGCTTATAAAAAAGAACATGCTATTTCTTAAACATTACTATTAATTATTATTACTATTAATACAGAAATCCCAGTATAATCCTTAGGGCAAGGGCATTTTATGATATAGCCCAAGCCATGTACAAAGTTTCATGGTGCGTACTCAGAGGTCATCAATTGCACCATCTTGGTCTGCATGTAATTTGACCTTGACCTTTGACCTATATGATAAAAACAATATACATGTATCTTTTTGAAGGAGAAGATTAATTTTAAATAACAATTTAAGTAATGATTTTGTTGAGTTTTTGAAGAGGATTATAGTCTAAACTAAATAGCTTCAATAAGCAAGGTTAAAAAGAATGTTGGTAAAGCCAAAAACGGTATCAAACTCATGTTGTACATGAATTATAGGTAAACCTCGCTAATCGAGTGTTTATAAACAGACTTTTGACGAGTTCATATATATTAATTGGGACCAAGGGATTTTTTGCTGTCACGGTCTCTGACTATACTGAAAAGACCAAAGAAACGCAAAACTGTATTACTACCACCCTTTGAATTACATCTGTAAACGTCATGTGTCATAGCGTAAAAGTAACATGCTTTAGAAACCGATTTCATCACGAAGAAACCAAAATTGAAACAACAAAAAGCTTTGAATATCGATAGGGAGAAAAAGGTGTTTTCGTGATGAGTTACTCTATTTTATCAGTATATAAGTGTAATTAAGTACCGTTATTTCACGCTTATTAAATTTCAGCTCAATCCACCCCTACTCATGGCTATACCACATTTTCCCGCCTTTTCGAATACCCCGGTTGGACTATACCAAGTGAGCGTAATATATAAAGTGCTGGGTAACCACAGACTATGGTATAGTTGCTTTGACTTTATGTTTTGCATCAACCTCTTGGTGCACACAATGAATTATCATAGGCGTAACTAGGATTTGGATATTTTTAGGCACTAAGAAGGCACATTTGTATGTGTCTTACAATGTGCTTCACAGATGTATAAGTGCATTTCTAATTTTCTTCATTGCAGTCCAATGAAAGACCAGAGGGAATCATCCCTTGGTTTTGTAATTGAGTCAAACAGCTGAAATTGAAGCTGCATGTCATATGCAGGTTTAGTATCTTTTCAGAATGTAGGTTTACAATTGGTACCACTCCGTAATATAAGATGAATTAAGATTCATGAATGAAGTTTTCTAGTAAGCATCATGTTCCATGTTACACCAGGGAATCAACTTTCAGTTTTTGTAATTGAATCTAACAGCTGCACTTGAAGCTGCATGTCAGATGCAGGTCTGGGTATCTTTTTAGAATATATCACTTTCAGGTTCCTACTTTTTTGTGTTATCTTCCTTGACGGAAATAACTAGATGTATATATGTGACCCGTCACACAAAAAGGGACCATCTGGGTAGTGCGTAAAGTGTCGACCCTAGTAAGACTGCAGTATGCGCAGACAAACCAGGGTCGAAAACTTTTCGCATTGTGCCTATTTTCTGAATCTAGAATGTTCAATCTACCTTCAAGTGAAAGAATTTTTAAAATGCACCCTTTGATTAACCAATGCTGGACCCAATCTTTTTTTTTCATATAGTCATTTTACAGAGTTCCCAGGTGGTCCCTTTTTGCGTGATGTGTCACATATATAGAGGGTCATATACAGCACAAAACCATTGTAAATGCCTGTATATGTGTATACACTAATGGTTGTTTTGCCTTGACCCATTGATGTTTCTTCTCATATAAGCTTACAACTGGTACCATAAACATAAATGGCAACTTAAGCTATCACAAGGGTGTGGAACTACCATGCCAATTTGTTGGTTATACAAATACTTTTTTACTAGCGGACTTATTATCCCCCGCCGTTTTCGGCAAAGGGGATATAGTAATGCTCTCCGTCCGTCATTCCGTCCTTCCGTCATTCCGTCACTAATCTTGTCCGGAGCATATCTCCTAAAGTATAATAGCTATCAACTTGAAACTTTATGGGTGGATAGATCTCATGGAGGAGAAGTGCAGTGCACAAGAACTACAACTCTTGCTTGCATAATTTTGGAGTTATTGCCCTTTGTTATTTTTAAGACTTGGATTTTGACCGTAGCCTATCTCCTAAAGTATAATAGCTATCAACTTGAAACGTTATGGGTGTATAGATCTCATGGAGGAGAAGTGCAGTGCACAAGAACTACAACTCTGGCTTGCATAATTTTGGAGTTATTGCCCATTGTTATTTTTAAGACTTAGATTTTGTCCGGAGCATATCTCCTAAAGTATAATAGCTATCAACTTGAAACTTTATGGGTGGATAGATCTCATGGAAGAGAAGTGCAGTGCACAAGAACTACAACTCTTGCTTGCATAATTTTTGAGTTATTGCCCTTTGTTATTTTTAAGACTTAGATTTTGTCCGGGCATATCTCCTAAAGTATAATAGCTATCAACTTGAAACTTTATGGGTGGATAGATCTCATGCAGGAGAAGTGCAGTGCACAAGAACTACAACCTTTGCTTGCATAATTTTGGAGTTATTGCCCTTTGTTATTTTAAAGACTTAGATTTTGTCAGTAGCATATCTCCTAAATTATTAAAGCTATCAACTTGAAACTTTATGGGTGGATAGATCTCATGCAGGAGAAGTGCAGTGCACAAGAACTACAACTCTGGCTTGCATAATTTTGGAGTTACTGCCCTTTGTTATTTTAAAGACTTAGTTTTTGTAGGGGCTTAATTTCTTAAAGTAGAACCCTTAATCTATTAGGCTTCAGTTTACTATCAAGCTTTCTTGGCGGGGGATGGCCATGTCCGACATGGCTCTTGTTACTATTGTAAAATGCTGGCTGAAATTTTGCCAAGCCAGGATTTGAACTCACGACCCCAGAATTAACAGCCCAATGCATTACGGATTGAGCAAGCTGGGCTCGACAAAATACTGATAAAAGTTGTATGTTAAACTCCATTCAAACTAACAGAAATTCTGTAACTCAGTAATGGGTTAAGTGTTTGAACCACAAGAACATTTAGATTTTATGGTCCTACAGAAAACAGTAATTACTGCACAATCTGCAGAGAAAATCCAGGTCTGCATCTATAAATTATTCAAATACATCTTAGTCACTAAGAAATCTCTCAAACTCAAACCAAAACTAGCTGTTTAATACTAAAATTTTACTTGGCAAGAGGTTCTAGTCTATAACTATAATCTGAATGTATAGGCTTATCACAAGTCCAGACTGGTACATGTAAATTGCTCTTCAACAGGTCAATGCAAAACTATTGTAAGTGCCTATAAATATATAGGCACTAACAATAGTTTTTTAACTGACCCCTTGAAATGCATTTAAGTGAATGTTGATAAAGGTAATGAAAATAAATTGAAAGTGGTGTTAAAAATCATACAAAGAAGTTAACAGAGTCTGATCATAAGTGTATAGATCTTTGACCAAAAGACCCGAAGATAAATTGCTCTTAGACCTAGCTTGAAAGGAATCTGTCAATCAGAGAATAGTATTTCCAAAAGTATATATCACAGATACAACTCCGAGCGTTTTATTTACAGATATGCGGTTGTAGTGTGTCTTGCACGTGAATCATTTCAAAAAGATGCATTTTATACAGCTCTTATTTCCTAAAGACTTTCGACAGTCGCAAACATGCAAAAGATCTGAAAATGGTAACAGAAAAAGATTTATAAGTGATTGCAGCATATTATCACTTGATTAGAGTAATATCACAGCGAGATTTACTCTTTTTAATTATTTAAAGGTTCGGGTAAAAATATAGATAGTGTAAGATAAGGGTGGTCTAAGTCAGATAGAAAATCTTGTGCCGCAGTATATGGGAAATAGACACTCGCTATGGTCATGTATATTTACCATATACCACAGCTCTCGTTTTCTATCCTTTACATCTAAAAGACCACAACAAGATTTCTATGTTGCGGTCTTTCTTAGCTGGAATTAAAAAATTCATTTCCAAAGAAGATGTCAAGTGCTCTTAACAGCTGAGTCAAATTGGGCTGATGATGGGCATTGTGTGCGTATTTTCATTTATTCATCATTGCTACTGTCGAGAGCTTGGTTCAACATCTCCTACAAAGACAATTAGTTTGTTAGTGTGCCCGCTCAGGAGTCAAACCCACGATAAGGACATTCAGTTATTTTGATTTCAGGTGCTCTACCTGCTGGGCAAATGGGTGGACAAGAGAGCCTTAAAATTTGAAACTGAATACCTTAAATAGTTGACTATTTTCTACAAATATACGTGATGTGTTAATTGGTCATCAATAACCACAGTTAATTACCTAAGTGTCTTTTTATACCCCCACCTACTCCAAATAACTGTCAGTCGATATTTAACTATATAGCCAATGATGAATGGGCTACACTTCACCAGATTTACTGTAAGTCAGGTGTCATTTAGCTGCAGAGTTTTTATTTTTATTTTTGGTTACCACAGTCATGTATAAGCAAGAGATTAATTGGAAGCTAAATTAATTCTTATTAGTATATCTTGTCTTCTGAAGACGATTCAAATGACATCGTAAGGCAGAATCTGACAATGAATGAAAATAACAGCTACAATATATGATTTTGACTTACGATTATTTTTAGTCAAATATTAAGTAAAAATGCCCCTGAATTTTTACACTTAATTGCCCAAAATGATTCATATGAGTATGCACAATACAGAATTTATTTGTGAAATTACAAGTTCAAAATAGTTTTATCCTCCCATATATAGGCTGAGCAAGAAGTAGATCCTTTACGGTACAATAACTTAGACCACACTTAATGCTAATTGGCCAATCAGAGATCAGTATTTCAAAAGAATATATCAAAGATACAACTCCGCGCTACCTATTTACAGATATATGATAGTAGTGTGACATGCAGGTGGATCTCCACAGGTTTAGCGTGCCGAGTCATTTCAAAAAGATAACAGGCATTTTATGTGGCGCTTTTCCCCAAAAGACTTTATTTAGTCGCAAAATGCAAAAGATCAGTTATTCATAACAGAGATAGATCCATATGTAATTCAAGCACAATTACACATTTTTGTTAAGCGGTTTTGGTAAAAAAAAAAGCAGACAGTGTTAGAAAAGCGTGGTCTGATTCGGATAGAAAATCTCATGCTCGTGTCTATTTCCCATATTCCAAGGCACTCATTTTCTATCCTATACATATTTCTATGATAAGATTTTAACATAATTTGCTTTCAATCTTACATCTTCATGCTGATTCGGAGATGAATTAAAAGAGCATAAAGCAAAGAAATCTGTCAAGATCTTGAAATTGAATTCAGAATTTTTCTGATAAAATTTGCTATTCTACTTCAATTTATTTCAATATTTCACGCCATGTATGACACAAATGAAGCCATTTTACTACTTTCCTGTTTTATTTTGAGAAATTTTAGACAAAATCTAGAAGTTTTGACATTTTACAACCGGTTCAGCCATTTTCTTAAGTCACTTAGTGATGATTTTTATTACTTCTTTCAAAAGATTCATTTGGTCAATAATGTTATTTTAAACCCTTATCATGCTAAATTTAGAATGTGTTTCAACCAAATTGCCAATTTTGGGATATATGGCTCAAGTTTGTCACACAATAATAAAGCTTGTAGCATAGGCCAAGATTAGACTTCACAGCTGTGCAGGCTGATCTTAGTGTATTCTGTTGTCAAAGCTTTGTGTAAGTGCCTATATTTTTATAGGCACTTACAATGGTTTTACACTGATCCATCAATCATATAGCATAGTGTTTGGCCAAAGACAAAACGCTTGTAACTGCCTATGTGTTTGTATGTATTTACAACACTGTTTTGCGCTGATCAACCAATCATGTAGCAAGCCTAACATATTCATTCATGCACTCTATCCCTCCATTCCCATCCATAAAAATACCAAAAGCTCATGACCCAAGTCAATAATTCAAAACCCAACCCAAAAAGAGCTGTAAATGGAAGTGAATAATTAACTTATCACAGTGCCCCCTATAAAATAGTGTGTTCTCGTTTGAGAATTTTCTCTAATTGGGGGTTAATAAGCAGTATCAAGCTCCGTATTTATCACTTTAACAAAACTCCTGGGGCGGTATTCACCAAACTTTCATACTGTGTAATGGGATCTTTTAGCAGTCCAATCTTTTAACCCTTGTCTTACTGAATTAAAATCTTTGCAAAATAAATGTAAAAACAAAGTACTAAAAGCACTGAAAGTTACCCAAAGTGAGTGAGTATTGATTTCGGAAATGCATTGTTTTACACCTTTCTGGTTTAAAAATGAACTTCAGGTGGTATAAACTAAGATCAGACTGCACATATGTGCAGGCTGATCTTTGTCTATACCTCCTGTCAAAGCAGGAATATTCAGGGTTCAGCATGACAAAGGTTAAGTTTCTAGCCTGCCTTATAGTGAAGAGGGACATAGTCATCCCGTATTCAGAATACATATTTGACCCATCAGATAAATTTGTTGGTTTGTTTGTATGGGGCTTATAGCGACTGGTGCACCCATCCATGGTTTCTGTGATTTCTCAAATTGTTACATTTCATCCGAGCCACTAGCTGCTCCCAATCAGATGAAAAGAGGTCGACTGAGTAGCCTTAAGTCAGCCTGTGTGGCTTACCCTCAATCTGTAGTTCTGCCTAACTAAGTTTTAAGTCAAGGTCACAAGTGAAGGTAACAGAACAAGGTAACAAATTATATGTCGATGGCTCAGTGATTGATTGAATGGAGTT
The DNA here is from genome assembly GCA_948146395.1 of Fragum whitleyi. Classification (NCBI taxonomy): domain Eukaryota; kingdom Metazoa; phylum Mollusca; class Bivalvia; order Cardiida; family Cardiidae; genus Fragum; species Fragum whitleyi. Next base: position 29,634,282 of record OX411557.1, on the reverse strand, counting down.
TTACACCACTTTCAACATTTTTTCAGTTATATTGCGGCGGCTGGAGCATCTAACAATGGTTTCCTGGTATTTCTCTCACCAGTACAACCACCACATCCTTTCCTAGCCCCCAGCTACTATCTAACATAGGTCTACGATTATCAACCCATTGGTGAGAGACAAATAGTCGGAAAGAATGAGTGATGCCGTTGGGGATCGATCCGGAACCTCTAGATTGACAGACCGACTGTGCTATGACGGCAGCTACGATGGCTCAGTGCAAAACAATTGTAACTGCCTTTAAACATATAAGTAGTTACAACCGTTTTGAGCTGAGCCATTGATGTTAACCCTTGTCATGCTGAACCCAGAATATCCCTGCTTTGATAGGAGCTATAGACAAACATCAGCCTGCACATATGTGCAGCCTGATGTTAGTCTACACCACCTGTTTCTCACTTTCACACCAGAATTGTCAATAGATTTGGTTTCTCAAATAAAAATTGACCTACATTTAGGACTTTCAGTGCTTTTTGCCCTTTGATTTTGTTGAATTTTTTTAGCCAAAATTTTTCCAGCATGACGAGGGTTAAGGTTTTGACCTTTTCCTCAATCTTTTAATGACAACAAAGAGGTAGACGATGATTATTCTACTAAATGTTATAACTGTAACACCCAACTAAAAGGACAGCAGCTGTGAATCTTACAGCCAGGGGTTGGTCAGGTCTGTCGTCTAATGGCTATAAATGGTCAACAAAGTGTCCATCAGGTCAAGGGGAGTTTAAACCATTTTCTGACGGTCACTTATTCATTAAATAAAATGTTTACACTGATCGGTTGATCAAACACGAAGAACGACATTCCAGGCCGCGAGATGAACAAGTCAAACAGCGCTAATCAAGTACGCCCGTGGTCAGCTGATACTACGTAAACAAGATTAAGCGAAAGTATATCTGAAATGATTTATTTGAAATAACATTACTCACTATAATAAATTCTTAAATAAATATAAACCCTACACATTTAATACCTTTACAGGCAGGTGGAAAAAATTAAACCCTCAAGTGGACAGAACTAGATCTTCTTATGTGCCCCAGGCAAAATTTTAAAAATCCCCTGAACTTCAAGAATTGGTTCTTGAACATTAAATGGCAGTTCAAGAACTTCTTAAACTTCTAGAGCCAGTTCTTGAACTTCTAGAACTAATCCCTGAACTTCTTGAACTAAAATTTTTGAACTCCCATTCAAGGTTCTTTAACTTGATTTTGAGAAATAGTTCTACAACTTGTTCAAGAATTAGGTCAAGAACTAGTTCTTTAACCAGTTCTAGAACAGACTTCTTAAACTGCCATTTTATGTTTTAGAACCTTTAAGAACCAGTTCTTGATCTTCTTCAGCAGAGGATGGTCACCATTGTATTAGATAATATCAGATTGCCAACCATGATTTATAGCCGCCACCATAGCGCAGTTGGTTAGGCATAAGACTTCCAATCTGGAAGTCGTGGGTTCGATCCCCGGTGGCGGCAAATATCCTTTCCGACGTTTGTCTCTCACCAATGGGTAGATAATCGTAAACCTATGTGAGATAGCAGTCGGAGGCTAGGAAAGGGTGTAATGGTAGTACAGGTGAAAGAAATACCAGGAATCCATTGTTAGGTGCTCCGACCGCCGCGATATAACTGCAAAATTGTTGAAAGCGGTGTAAAAGCCCATTCAAACAAACAAACCATGATTTATTTCTAATTGACAATGAAAAACAAAAATTTCAAAGATTCATGGCCATTCCAATGGTCACCATGGTTTTCCATTCTTTTTCATTGTCAATCATGGTTTTTCATAGTCTACCATGACACACTATCAAATGATATGGTCAACACCTACAGGGTAATTATTGTGAGTGTATTTTATTTTAATATGCAATTACAAAAGATTTTACGCTGACCCCTGAATTTCTAGTTTCTACTAGTTTGGAAAGTACAACAATTCATTCAATAATGGATAAGTCTAGATTAACCTGAGAGTACACTTAGTGTAAATGAATAATTAAGCCCGTAGGTGAGATCATCAGGATAAAAAGGGATTAATTTTTCCTTTTCCTTCAAAGATCTTAGAGTAATTGTCTAATAAAGAATTATATTAATTACCCATGACTAGATTAGTTTCCATCATTTATTTTTTATATCAATCTCTAATCCCTTTCTCCAGTCAACAAAAATTTTAAAGTTTAAGGCAGATCAGCACTGGTGATGGGCTAATCCATAAAATCAATAATCAGTTGGTCTTGGCTTCCGATGTAGATAATTAATCAAACAAGAGGATCAAGAGGGCCTGTATTGCTCCACTTTTTCTAAGTTGAAACTGACTTATGAAGAAATTAACTTATTTAACTAATATATAAAATTACAAGGAAAATCAAAGCACTGAAAGTACTGATGGTGAACGAACCTGATGGCATTCTAGAATTATATATTGAATTCAATTAGAAAAGAGAAACTATGAATGTAAAAATAATTAAAAAAAGGGGGGGGAATTGTCTTGACAAAATTTCCCTTGTTCGGAAATTTCAATGCAAATTCAAAGAAAGGGAAAGATCAGGGGAAAATCCTGTTAGAAAAATATTTGTTAGAATATGAGTTGTTACTCTGTGAAAATTTCTTTTACACACTTGAAATAGGTACATTTATTAATTAAACATAAACGGAGAGAACGATTTAATCCTATCTAAAACTGTCTTCAACTTATATCCAATGGTGTTTGTTTTTACAAAAGTAATTGTTATCATGATTAAGCTTATTTCAAGTAAATTTGTTGTATTTGTTTTAACTTTCTTTTTTATCTATCTTTGTTTCTTCTCAGAGGATGAAAAGGTCTTTGAGTACCAACCAAAGAAACACCTATGAATATTAGTCAGTCCTGAACTGTACTCATTGTTTAAAGTTATGATTTGTTAACTTATTAATAGTATTTTGAACCATAACCTGAGAGATTCATTTTGATCATATCTGAAGCCAAAAACACTTCCGTGGTTGACACTTATGTCGTTATTCAATTTTATAACACTGCAGGATGAGAAATATTTAGGAATAGGTTAAAGTGTGTATTTCCGTTTATTTATCTTCTCTACCGTAGCATATGCCCATATGAGTGACGCCACCAGAAGACGGTTAGTTGTTACGGGGGATAGTGCAAGGATACATGACGAATCTACTTCTGAGATCCGCCATGGTCCATTAACGTGCTCGGTGTAAAGCACCGTCTCACGGGGCCTCGGTTTAACGTCTTATCCGAAAGACAAGTAGTTTTTGTTAGTGTACCAGCCCGGGAACCGAACCCACCCCGTCGAACTTCAATGGTTTTGAAGTCCGATGCTCTACCAACTGAGCTAATCGTGCTGGTCGTATAGGTTAAAGTGTGTGTTTGTAGGATTTAGGTCCCTCCGTGCTCTAGGCATATATGGTAAGGACCATGAGAGAGAAAGAAGCGGATACGAGTAGATCCGGGTTCATACGCCCCTAGCTCTTCTACGAAAAGACCTCCTTGGTTCTTTATTGTGCCCAGTGTAAAGCACCGATACTCGCAAAGCTACCTCTGGGTTTCTTACCAGTTCACTTCTGGTTGAAAATTCCTGCCTGTGTTGGGATTCGAGTATAGGTTAAAGGAGGTCTAGTGCCTTATTAGTATAATTCATAGATAATTTCTGTTTAAGGTTTAGAAATTAAAGTATAACTTTTTCTATTAAATAATTACTTCATAGTAAATTGCATACTTACAGTCTTTAAAAATATTATTTTTGTAACGTAATTTCCACTTCAAAAGCGAATAAGATTCTTATTTAAGAAGTTTATTTTTTTAAAGGGCGGTAATAATTGCATGAACAAATAGTTTAAGTATAATACCCTGTTTTTTCCTCCCGACTTTCCTCCCAATAAGAATTGAGAATCCTTACAATTGTCGGTTTATTTTTTGCACGAGAACCTATTGTTTACATTCAAGAGTTTGGATGCTTGTAAAATCACTCACTATAGATATCTTATTACAGTATTGCGGCTGATATTAGACTTTTTTTCTCGGAGCTAGTTTTTTCTTAAACTGTAGTTAACCAATTCTAAACGTATTTTGGAAAGGATGGAACCAGTTTTTATTCATCGATTAAGATTTTTATGATTTCTGTAAAAAACGCAATGACTTTTCCGAATAATTCAACAACTAAACCCGCCTGTCGAATTGTAAACAAGTGCATGACGGATCTGGTCCCCCTTTGACCACGGCAATATATACTCGTCAATTGGAGTGGTATCTAGGGTTGAATATTTAGCTATCATTTATTTAATTTTCAAATAGAATTTTGAATTGATATGGTTTTACAGATTGAAATGAAACACGAATGCCCCCGGAACAGCATTTTTTTAAAGTTTGACCTTGACAGATGACCTTGACCTTGTCACATGACCTTGACCTTGTCACATGACCTTGACTTTGGTGTACAGCTTTGTATGTCAAATACTTTTGGAGAAAAGGCAAAGGTTAAGTTTTCGGGTTAAGTTTTCGGACAGACGGACGGACGGACGAACGGACAGACGGACATACAGACGGATAGACAGACAGACAGACAGACGGACATGAGTAAAACAATATGCCCCCGATCTCTCGATACGGGGGCATAAAAATGCAAAGTAGAATGGCCCCAATGAAATATCTCCCGTGCCTGTCGCATTTGGTATTCGGCAAAATTAGCTTCTGAGATAGACGAATACGAAACGTTTTCGCTGGGAATAAACCCTACTTCAGCCAACGCAATTTTACAGAAAAATCTTAAGAGCGACGTTCACCCCTATTCAAATAAAAGATACAAGAAAGGTTGTACATGTAAAACACATGTCGAATCATTCTTAAAACCCGTCTCGAGACTGACTGTCGCTAGTTGAAAAGTTATGTAAAACCGCGTTTTAATGACACAAGGTGTCTTGATGTGTCATTCGTCTCAACTCGGCCGATTCCTGTAACCTACATTTAACTCGGAGCCGTCGGAGATCGCCCGAGTATTGCCGAATGTAAGTTCAAGAGGACACGACCTAGATAAACACGTATTTCCGGCTAGTTACTACAAGTTGCACCAGCGAAGGCTTGGGTCAAAAATATAGTATCTGTCTCTTCGGTGTTTAGACACAAACTTTGTTTTTGCTTTAAACTCTCGACAAGCTTACGCCGATCAAAAATTCCCTTGATAAACATTGCAAGATCATATTGTGTTTTTCAAGGCGAATTTTCATTATCTTCACTTGATAAAGAAAACTAGAAACACGCCATTAAAGAAATAAAAAGTGATTTTGCGGAGAAAAATGTTGAAAGATTCTAAATTGAATTTTAAGAGGCGCTACTTTATTTCAAATGTATTAACATCCAACAGGATTTTCCTGACATGGTATATAACACTGGTGAACGACGTTCGTTCACCAAAAACTGTTTAGATAAAACTTTAAAACAAGAGGACCAGAATGGCCCTAAACCGCTCACCTGAATTTTATTGATCCAGTGGATTTCATCCAATCAAAATTTCATGAACAATTTTTGAAGAGGGTCATCCAAGGAACATTCTAGTACCCTCTCATTGAAATCGATCCAAAGGCTCAGGAGGAGATATCACTCCAAGATTTCAGACCCATATTTTGGGGTCAACCCAAATTCTTGAACAACTTTGGAAGAGGATCACGCAAGGAACATTCTGGTAAAGTTAAATTGAAATCAGCCCAATGTTTCAGGAGGAGATGTCGTTAAAAGATTTCGGGGTCAAAAGAAGCCCTGCCCTGCCACACTCATATTTGGGGGTCAATCCAAATTTCTTGAACAACTTCAGAAGAGGGTCACCTTAGGAACATTCTGGTAAAGTATCATTGAAATCAGCCCAATGTTTCAGGAGGAGATGTTGTTCAAAGATTTCGGGATCAAAAGAAGCCCTGCCCTGCCTTGCCCATATAATGGGATCAATCCAAATTTCAGACCCATATTTTGGGGTCAACCCAAATTCTTGCACAACTTTGGAAGAGGATCAAGCAAGGAACATTCTGGTAAAGTTAAATTGAAATCAGCCCAATGTTTCAGGAGGAAATATCGTTCAAAGATTTCGCGGTCAAAAGAAGCCCTGCCCTGCCACACTCATACTTGGTGGTCAATCCAAATTTCTTGAACAACTTTAGAAGAGGGTCACCTTAGGAACGTTCTGGTAAAGTTTCATTGAAAACAGCCAAATGTTTCAGGAGGAGATGTTGTTTAAAGATTTCGGGGTCAAAATAAGCCCCACCCTGCCACATCCATATTTTGGGGTCAATCTGAATTTCTTGAACATCTTTAGAATAGGGTCACCCAAGGAACATTCTGGTAAAGTTTAATTGAAATCGGCCCAATGGTTCCGGAGGAGATGTCGTTCAAAGATTTCGCGGTCAAAATAAGCCCAGCGCTACCATGCCCATATTTTGGGGTCAATCCAAATTTCTTGAACAATTTTAAAAGAGGATCACACAAGGAACATTCTGGCCAAGTTTCGTCAATATCCACCCTTTGGTTTAGGAGGAGAAGGTGTTTAAAGAAAAGTTTACGCACGCATGCATGGACGGACGCATGACAGATACCCAGCCATGACAAAAGCTCGCTGACCTTCGTCCAGTCAAGCTAAAAAACTCATAATCTATTAATCAGTTAATAATATTAATGTGCAAATTGCAGCCACTAAATGTTTTGAAAGTATAATGTCACTTATTGGTAGGCCGCAGAAGCGGCCTACCAGTATGAATGCGTTTTGAATATGACCATGGGGGATTAGGGATACATTATTATAAAACTTGTCCAATGTTTTTATTCAAAATATAGAAAGCCGTATAATGCAGCCTGGATCAAACAACAGTTTTTCAAAAAACTGTTTTGTAATGAAAATTATTGAGCAATAAAATCAGGGTTTTTGGTTATGAACTTGATTTTACAAATATTGCACATTTCATTAAAATGACTGATCACTCAGACATTTTTGACCTAGTTTTAAACTCTCTTTCCCCTGTTTTCTGCATTTTTTTTTACATCAAAGTGATTCTCACAGGAGATACATCTATGGTTACACTCCTGTCTGTTTTGGTCTTGTTAAACATATAGTAAAAATGGCATAATTTGCGGTTAAAAAAAACACAATACTTAATTGTGCACAATTACACTCGAAATCCTTTTGGTACAAAAGTGTGTGATGACTTATATCATAGCTCTGGTCTAAAGAATAAATGTTTCTACCTTAATTAGTCTAATCCTGTGTGTGATATGTAGCAGTTGTCTGGCAGTTAGCATAACATAATTTCAAGCCAGTTACTGTTATTCAAGCATTAAAACAATGCGACAAAGGGAGCATATCACTTTTTCTAACCAAACTATTTTAAGACAACCGAAGTAGGTCCTTTTACTTCAAATAGGTGCAGTCTTAGTACTAGTTTAAATGACAGCTATTGAATGATAACTTGAATCTTTTGCCTCGTGTTCTGATTTCAGAATTGTTTGTGCTATTATTTTGAGTCTGTATTTTCTTTCTTTATGCTCATTTTTTCGGATAACTCCGCATACATCAGCATGAAGGTTGAGTGAATATATTATTCTAACAAGAGCACCGCCTATGGGTGCAACCCTTGGCTTTGCTTGGCTGCAGGTGCTGGATAATACAAAAAGCTGAGTGGAAAAAGGGACTCTTACAAAAACCTTTTTTCAGAGTTGTCCCCCTTGATTGTCTGGATAGCTCTTAAAATAGTGAACATACATGCTAAATTTTATGAAGATATCTTCAATAACAACAGGTCAACAACAACAATGCCAACGCCGCTAAAATGATCTCCATACCTCAAGTTTTCTTAGAAAACAGTCAAGCTAAAAAAGGCAATCACTTTACCATCATGTGTAATTCAGTGTGCCTATGTTGAAATAAAGTACTCCTTAGAGTATTTAAGCCGGGTGTGCATGCTAAAGTAGGGCCATTATTGTTGTTAAAATCTTTAAAGTCTAGATAGGTATTGTTTGCAAAGAATATTTTTATAAGAAAAATACATTATTCATTGATGATAACCAAATAATTTGCGGCCTACTTTGATGAATTGCATCAAAATTTTGTCTTGTTTGGTCTGGTTTACTTCTTATTTTCTGGTAACATCATTTTACTTGAGAAAAACAATTTATCTTAAACCAACTCTGGGAATGGATCTACACTCAACTTTATGTAAGGCCAGGCCCAGCTTGCTCAATCCATAACATGTTCGGCTGTCAACCCTGGGATTGTGAGTTTGAATCCAAGCTCAGCCAACTTTCATAAGGGCATTACAGCTCCCATTAGGCAATTTATGCAAGTGCGTAAGAGAAATAATCTTTTGTTGAAATATGTTGTGGATGAATGATCCCAGCATCGAAACTACAGCTAGCTTATTCAAGCTGTAGTTACAATTTTTTCATTATTCACCAACTCTAATTCCATAAAAAGAGAGCGGATGGAGGACAATCATCTTCAGTCACAGTTCTCATATCGCCTTTATCCTATATATTCTTTGGTTGTTGCCTTCTGAGTGTGTATACATTTCAAAGTCTTAGATACACCTATGTTTACCTCAAAGTAAAGGGAAAAGGGCCTACAAGACATTAATTTCAATGATTTTTTAAATCAGAAAATGCATACTTAATGAAAGCTCCCTGACCATGTTATGTATAGCTCCCGGAGCTTTCATTCGGAGAAATACCTTGATTCCATATAATTGTCAATAATATTACCCATTTAGACAGTCTCCCCTGCAAAAGAGATCAAGAACTGGTTCTTAAACATTCTAGAATATTAAATGGCAGTTCAAGAATTCATAGTTCTGGAACAGGTTCATAAATTGGTTCTTGAACTTCTAGAAATAGTTCTTCACCTTCTAGAACTAGTACTTTAACTTAATCCTTGAACTCCAATTCAAGGTTCTTGAGTTCCAGAACAAGTTACAGGACTGATTCAAAACGAGTTCCAGAAATTAAAGAACTACTTCTTGAACCAGTTCTAGAACTAGGAGCTCTTGAACTGCAATTTTACATTGTAGAACACTCAAAAACCAGTTCTTGAACTTTTCTGGAAGAGTTGTTGAAAATATGTTATCATTTGTAAATTTCTTTTACTGAACTCTTAGAATCAGTTGACAGTTGAATTAGGTAAAGCCCTCCAGCTGTAAAGAAGCCAAAATATATTTTAAATACTTATCCATTGATGAATGAAATTTGGCTTTGAAGAATGCAGTTTTCATCGCATTATAATTACTTTGCACCGGGGAGCGTGAGTAAATAAAGAAAGTCTTTTTGACGGGGATTGGATACACTTGAATAAAATTCTTCTGGCCAATCTGTATAATCAACATATTTCTCTATTACTTTTTTTCCTCTCTTTTTTTTGTTACATGAAATATGGATAACTTTCTATTGAAAAGCAAACATTTATAACCAAACTGAATTTATTTTTCATAGATCATTTCTCTGGGGGCAAGCCAAGCCAAAGCTTGAACGAAGCTCAGTTAAATACAAAGCTGGGCATTTTGATTTAACACTGAACAAATAACACAATGATTTCCAGATTTAAGGGGGGGAGGGGGGGGGGGGGGGAGGGGGTGTTCCATTCTTAATAACTAAATGCAGTTTGGGGGGTGGGGGTGGGTGGAGGGTCCATTCTTTACAACCTAAAATGCAGTTTTCTCAACTCCTCTGATGGGAAGAGTGAAGTGTTGTAACAGCTGAAGAAAGCTCAGAACCCATGTGTTAAAGTTCAAGAACTGATTCTTGAAAATTCTAGAATGTTAAATACCAGTTCAAGAACTTATATAACTATAGTTCTAGAAATTCAAAAGCTAGTTTAAAAAGTTCTTGAACAGCTGTTTAACGTTCTAGAACATTCAAGAACCAAGAATTATTGAGTTTTTTCAGATTCAAAACCAGTTCTTGAACATTTTTCTTGAAGGGGAAGTAATATCGTTTTGCTTGACCAATTGATTTCGTTGATTTCAAAATTTTCTGACTTAATAACCAGTTCACAGGGAGCCGTTCCGTCAGGACCATCGAGTCCCTACCTATGGATGCGCATATCGATGGCTCAGCATAAAACAGTTGTAACTGCCTATAAACATATAGGCAGTTACAACTGTTTTTAGCTGAGCCATAGACAAAGACTATTTTGAGAAAAGTTGTCATCAATGGTTTACCAAGTTATATTTGGATGTGGTTAAACTTATAATCACATTCATACAATAATAAAGGATGAATGAATTTTTTTGTACCAAAATAGCTATGATTAATGAAGTCATGCACTTTTTGGCCTTTCGTTTAATTGAAAAAGGTCATATCTACAGCTCCAGCAGATTTGTAGATAAATTTTGGTGGCCAAACATTACAATACAGTTAAAATCTATCTAAAATTTCAAACTAACCAGGTAATCACTAAAAAAAGACTTAAATTAAAATTCCTCTAAATATTTATTCAGCAGTGATTGAAAAGGCCGTCAGTGCAGATTGACGCCAGACCCAACTTCTTATATTTGTGAAGCCCTATTCAGCGTGCGGAAATTGCCCACTTGAAAATCGTTCAGATCGCCCATCAAGGGGCTATTGACAATAATCTAGTTGAATAATCTTCACATTTTAAGCATAATTTCACTCACTTAATCCTTTTGCAAGTGTGAAACAGAACATTTAAAGGGAATAGAAAGAGAAATAGTAACTTTAAAACATTTATAAAATACCATTGAAAACAGGATAAATCATTCCAAAATCCTTTAATTAAATAACTTAATATTATCCTCATAATATTACATTCAGAGAAAATATTACTGGAAAAGGAGAATTTACTTGATACTAGTTAATTGACTGAACAGATTACTTTGCTTGTGTCATATTTATTTGGGTAAAAAATATAATTATGAGGCTCATTTTTAGAAAACTTATAACATTCTTAATAAATAATAGGAGAAAAAACATTGCTAGAAAAAGAATGAATAATAAATATTCTGTCTCCCATAAGAGAGAAATTGTATCTATTTTTTTTATTGAATTGAGTGCAGAGGGCTGAAAGTACTAAATGCCTAATATCAGTCATTGAACTCTGTTTTAAATGGACAAACAGCCCCTGTGAAAAAATTCAAGAACTTGTTCTTGAACTTTTTAGAATGTAAAATGGCAGTTTTAGAACTCTTAGTTGTAGAACTGTATGAAGAACTAGTTCTAGAACTGGTTTAAGAACTAGTTCTTGAAACAGTTCTAGAACTAGTTCTACAATAACCTTGAATGGAGCTTGAAGTTCAAGAACTAGTTCTAGAAGTTTGAAAAGTTCTTGAAATGCCATTTAATGTTCTAGAATGTTCAAGAACCAGTTCTTGAACTTTTTGGCAGGAGACAGCACTGACCATACATAACACAGATCTAATAGAAGAGTAATATTTTTGCCTTGAGTATTTCAAAACAGAAATTTTACTGGTTTGACATGACAATTGAACCCTTGTCATGCTGAACCCAGAATATTCCTGCTTTGGCAAGAGCTATAGACAACTATCAGCCTGCACATAATGTGCAGTCTGATATTAGTCTACACCACCTGTTTCTCACTTTCAATCCAGAATTGTCAACAAATTTAGTTTGTCAAATAAAAATTGACCTACAGTTGGTACTTTCAGTGCTTTTTGCCCTTTGATTTTGATGAAAATTTTTAGACAAAATCTTTTCAGCATGACAAGGGTTAAGGCTTTGCAGACAATATCAAAGCAACACAAAAAGGGCCAGCAAACCGAAAGAAAAAGAAGTCAAATGACAAATTGACCAAACAGTGGTTTAAGTTTCCTCATTTGATTTTTGTACAGTCATTGACAAATATTTAAGTTGTCCGGCAGTCTTAAAATTAATTCGGCTCTTTGAACAAGATTAGAAAAGCTCCGCCTTCAAAAATCCTGCACTTCACGCCCACCTTGTAAAGAAACTGACACACTTAAGGGCATGAATGACGCATTTAGGTTTTTTAAAGAATGATTAAAAATAGTTTCAAGTTCAATCCTAAGTGACAAATATGTCCCACACAGACCTGATTTTATTGTCGGTTTAGTTTTATCAATGAGTGCAAATGTGATGCATAAATTTACTTTTGAAGATGAATTTTATTTCTCCCTTTCCTTTTTTCAAAATTTTAGACTTGTTCAAATTAAATGACGTTTTGATTCATCTTTGTTTCACCTGTCCTTGTACATTCACACGATTTTTTTCCTATTGACTTTATACTTCAGAAAATATTGTAGGGAAAGGAGAAATTGCTTGTTTCAAGCAATTTCTTATTTTCCACACAATTTTATACCATACAGTTTTATTATTAGCGCAGCTTATTTTATGGGAAAACCAAGGTATTGTGATCATCTTGGTTTGTTCAATGTTTGTGTTGGCAAAGGCATTGGCATGACAAACCTTAACCTTGGTCATATCTCTGTTGTTATTGAAGATATCTTCATGAAACTTGACATGTGAGTTTACCATCACACAAGCTATCCAGACTATCAAGGGGATAACTCTGGGAGCATTTTTGTAAGAGTAATGTCCCTTTTTTGAGTTGTTTTTTTTGCATTATCCAGCACCTGCAGCCTAAAAACTGCACCCTTTGGCAGTGCTCTTGTTAAAATTCCCAGCTGCTTTTAATTGTGGTGTGCAAACCTCTCTTAATTTGGACCAGTCCAAAATTTTCGAAAACAAGAAGATGGGTGAAGCTATTTGTACAATGAGTAACACATCAAATTTACATAATTTGACTAGATAATCCCAAAGAACAAAGATAAAGTGCATTGTCATAAGGTGACAATATTCAAATTAGGAAAAAAAATGTTTTCTTTGAAGTTTATGATTTCACACACACCGATAATGCATGTTAGCATCTCATATAAGTGTGGCTGCATAATTCTTTCCCCATCATATCTTTTATAGAACATATTAGCAAAAAAATTGAAAAAAAGTCAATCTTGGTCAATCTAAATAGTGGCTGGTGCACATACCCCTGATTTTCTTTCAGTTCTTACCCTAGTACAACCACAATACTTCATCTTGCAAGCCTGTAGGGCTCCTCACCCCACTTAAGGTAGTGGACCTGTAATAGTTCCACGATGTTTTGGAAGTAATCACTGTTACAGTTTTAACCAAGGTTTCCTAATGATTTTCATTTTGAAACCTTGACCAACATTGTGAAAGACCATGAGTTATAGAGCAGAACTATTACGGGTCCACTACCTTAAGCCTACTACTTATCATTTGCCTATTAGTGGAAGACAAATGACTTATTTCACAATGCCTTTAGTAAAATACTGATGAAAGTTGGCAGAGCCGGGTCAACCTCACGGCCAAAGGATTGACAGCCCAATAATTGTTAGCGACTGAGCTAATTGTGCTACGCACAATATAATAATAAATATGTGACAATTGATTAAGTCAAAGAAAAAGGGACCATATGGTTAGTGCCTTAAGTGTCGATCTACGCAGACTTACTAGTTTTGAATCTTTTCACTCTTTGATTATTTTCTGAATCTAGAATACTGTAATCATTCTACCTTCCTGTGAAAGAATTTTTGAAACGTACCTGAGGGTTTAACCTCAGCTGGACCCAACCCAAGTTTAATTCATACAAAAATTTTTCAAGTTGAGGTCTTAAGAACAAGTGAGGTACAGATTCTTTTTCTCAGTTCTATGCATATAAATAAAAAACACTCCTTTTTGTAATTCATGAGAATTAAAGCATAAATTCAAACCTAACTGAATGAATGTTTCCAAAATGTCATTGAAGCTTATAATTGCAACCCAATGTTTAAAACTTCGCACACAAAGAAAAACGTAAATGTTGGTTTAACGTTGGGTTGGTTATAATGTGACGCTGATGTAATTATGGCAGAGCAGTTAGTGTTCATGGTCGATAGATTCTAGACAACAAAATAGCTTCTAACTGAGAGAGAGACGCAAATAATCATGCACAGAGAGTGAGAAAAAAAGACATTTGTCACAAATTAAATGATGCATATTCTTGCTAGGATATAGATTTCAACATTTTGCTTAGAAACTGAATCCTTACAGAACTATTAAATGATGCTCAAAAGATTCTCTATTTATTCTTTTACAAAAGCTTCATTATTGTTTAATAACAAATACCCCTATGTTGTGTATATAATCACTGAAATCAGAGACTCGTCCAATAAAATCCAAATGTATGTACAGTCAATCTTTTTCGAGTGACCAAGTCTATTTAGCGACCATTTTTATTAAGCAACCGCTTTAAAAATCCCCTTCTTTAAATCAAAATATCCTAAAAATTAGGCATTGTCGGACTAAAAATTATTGAAAATGAATCCTGTGTTGTTCAAACAGCATAGGATTTTGAGAATTTCGCAATAATTTGCATGTTCAATCAATAAGTATATTTCTTATTTGTAAACAAAACGTGTATTAAGCGACCATTTTTTTAAATGACCACTTTTTGATGGTCCCTGTAGTGGTCGCTTCAAACAAATTTGACTGTACACTTGTCAGTCTGCAAGATCATATCACAGACTGATCACAATTATTAAAGGATTTATAACGATCGCAGATCGTGTCTTGCGAAGCAAGACACGATCAAAGATCGTTTCGCGGTAGTACCGTTTTTTTTTATTTTTTTTATTTTTAGGACGATATTTCCAATGAGTGTTTTAGACCCGACCTATCATTTTTACTATGAGAAAAAAAAAAGTGATCCTTTTTTCGGAACATGGGCGCTGCCATCTTGGATTCCAGTGACACATTTTATCAAAATTACAATAATCATTAACGCTCTGAAGCTCTCTAATTACAAAAACTGATCTTTTTAATTGCTCGAGTAATTATAGGAGTTTGCATATATACAAAAAGAGTTTAAAAAGTACAAGAAATGAAAGCGAAAGTTTTTCGGTTTACATGGTGACGTCGAACATTCGCATTGGTACCCGATTACGCATACCGATTCCTCAGGTTGACGTTTTCGATGCCGGAGTCCAGAACCTATTCATTTGACATCGTTATCGGTAAGTTACTATCCTCGTGGTATGGGTTTTCGTCCTAATAACAATTTTTCATAAGCATTTTTATTCAAACTTTTATAAATAAGATTATTCGTGCATAAATATTTAAAACATTATCTTTTTTTATGATTCTCATGTTTCTTGATTCAATTTATTTAGTATGATAGGTTTTTATCCTATTTGAATTTTTACAAGAATTTTGTTTACGCAAATTAGCGTCATATGTTTTCGACCTATTTAAGAAATAAGCCACTGATGAAGAAGGACACAAGAATAAACAGCGCAAATCAGCTTTTTTGAAATCAGATTTCTGAACTCATAGTCTATCTATAGTTCTCCTTATCTAGACAGATTACAAGTTTACAGTTACAGATTAAAAAATGCTATGGAAGTACCTGAAATTCAGCTAATCATATAGTACAAGTACAAAACCACTTTATTAGATAGTAATATTTAGTTTATCCATATATTTTAGAACTTATAAAAACTCATAATAACACAAATATTTATCTATCACGAGCTTCAGTGGTCAAAAATTGTAAAAGTTAAAATATGCTTGCTACAAATATTTGCTTAATTTAGTCTACTTAGAAAAGACTAATTGAAAAATATAAGAAGCATGCAATTTTCAAACTGAAAATTTAAGTGTTTATACTAGCAACAACCACATAACAGTCACTTGGCAATGAAATCAGATATCAAATCACCACATGACATGCTTTGTTTTTACTTGGCCCTTCTAAATTTTCTCATATTGAAGATTTACAAAACTAATAAAAGTGACTTAAGAAAATCTCATGAAAAGGGAGGTGCTTACTTCCAAAAAATATTTTAGCTATTTAGGTTTATCATGGACATGTTTTATAATTTGGGTTTAAGAGCTATGATTTTAAACTAAATTTTGACACCTAAATTGATATACCAATACATCAAATATGCATGAAATAAATAAAAATTGAAATAGGTCGAAAATATATGACGGACGAAAACATATACCATGACGTTACATTGAAAATCTTAAAGAAATATGATACGCTTCGTTTATAAGCCGTTCTATTTTAAGTCTGCCGGTTTTAGTTCGAAACCCCACCTATCTGAGGTGCAAAACAGACAATTGACTTGTCAACGTGACCGAATGTTTATTCGGACCATCAACAACTCGGCCACCCTTACATGACCCGGAAAGGTCTGTCTGATCCTTCAAGCTATTTTTATTTAGATTAATTTAGTAATGTTTTTTATTCGCAATTCGAAATTGAGCTTTTCTCAATTTGTTACTTTAGTGAAGTTTATCACTTATCAAGGGGATCCCTTAAGTTAACAAGTTTATGACTGAATACATGATCTGATGATGCAATCATGTTGTAAATATATGTCAAATATAGACAAAATTTCTCTATCTGGCTCATTAGCCTAGTGGTTAGCACGCTCGACTGGTAACCTGGGTTTGAGCCCCATAGGAGGCAGGGAGTGTATTTGGGTAGGACATTTTACAAACAGGGCCCACTCAGCTGTTGGGTAGCAAAGGCTAGAATCCATTCCCTTTCTCTCAATGTGTTGAAAGTGTTGGGACCACAATGGAAATAAGAGTCAACGACCCTTTATCATTTTATCCTCGAGTAAAGAAAAAAAGCACATGCTCCAACCCTGAATTTTATAAATCAAAATCGGTTTTTGCTTGAAAAGCACTCATGTTCAAAAAAGGATCCGACATCAATTTTTAGAAAGGAAATACCTACCGCTTTTTTTAGGGGCATTTTTTTAGAATTGATTGGTCGATGTTGAAATGTATTTCAACCGTCTTTTCTTTAAAAAATGACTTCATGCTAATAAATCTTCAATTTAAAAATGGCAAGGTTCAACATAATTGGACACTCGATCATGTCTATTCGTCTAAATGTGGTTGTCTCGATTGATGTATTTTAACTTTTACAAAATATCAAATTAATGGCTTATCGATGAAATTGTCATGTACCTAAAGTTTGTTTGCCCCTTGGTCTGTTCAGCCTGAATCCAGGTCATCCATGATCCAGTGGCAGATCTAGATGGGGTCAGATGTTAAAGTCACTCTTTCTGCAGCCCAATTTTCTAATTTTCATGCCAAATTTGGTCAAAATAGTGTACTTTTTAGCTTGACTTTTTATAGAATAGGGGGCTATTCTGGTTACATGGGCTTAGGCGTTATACTTAGGTTAAGGTTTTACATACAACTGTGTTAAATCTCTTTTTCTACTAAATCTATTGCTTTGAAACATTGCACATGCTTCCAAGACCATGATATAAGACACAAGACAAAGATTTGTTACTCCGATACTTAATTTAGTGGAATTTTAACCTTTTTCGTATTCCAAAATCTCTAAGTTTTTAATGCAACTATCATGTATATCTGTAATTTCTCTGTTGCCACCAAAGTGTTTGCTTGGAAACTTTGAACATGTATCTGTGACCATCATATCAGCTGCTAGACAAAAATTCATTAATCTGATATTGAATTTATAGGTTTTCCAATGTTGACATTGTTTGCTTTTACTATCCAGCTCTGGAAATAGTGGAGCTTCTATGTCTTCAGAGAGCTCAAGAATATTGTTAAATGAAGCAGCCTTTTTGCAGGGGTGTGGAATTCCTTGGGACTGAATTCCTTTGCCGACTTGCCAAACATTGGCTTTGTTTGCAGAATTTAATACCAGGGCAAATTTGGGTTACAAAAATAGACATTTTGTCTCAATTTGTTTTCAATAAAAGGGTTCATTTAAGCGTGCATATCAATACCATGAAGATATTGTTGCAGAGCATAGTTTATCTTCAAGTGTTTTTCAATAATTTGAAATGTGAGTTTATTTTATTTTTAATTTTCAAAGAAATATTAATTTAAGACACTCATGTACATAGAGCATTAATTAAATTTATGTAATTCACAAACATTGTTATTTCATATTTGGTTTAAGTAACCCTTGTAGTTTAAGGTAAAATGCCTGGGTGCAAGGTACCCAGGAGTTCTGAGTTCAAATCTCAGCAGGGGTCAAATTGTAACCAATTAGATATCAGTTTTGTGAAATATATGAATTTAATATAATCAAATATAGTAATATTTTAACCCTTTCCATACTGTTTACAGCACTGTTGTGGAAATGTGGACCTTCTCTACAGCACAAAGGCTTATTTTTAAAAGATTGTTGAAAGCCGCATAAAACCCCATTCAAACAAACAAAACAAACCAAGGCCTTTTTTGTTCATGATCTTAATAAAGTGAAATATCAGTCTATATGAATTATTGTATTGTAAATAATGCAGTGATATGTTTCATCATAATGATAATTTTATTCATTTGTTTTAAGGTTGTGGACCCGTAATAGTTACTCAATGTTTGGGGAGTAGTAAACTTTAACAATATTAACTGAGGTTTCCAAATGATTTTTACAAGGAAACCTCAGTCAATATTGTGAATGATCATGAGTTTCCAAAAATATGCGGAAATGTTATGGGTCCACTACCTTAAAGCAAATGAGTATAATTATTTAAAAGCTCACATGAGCACGTTGTGCTCAAGGCGAGCTTTTAGGGTGGTCATGAGTCCTTCAGTCATCGTCCGTTGTGCGTCGTCCAACTTCAACAATCTTAAAAACTTCTTCTCCTGAACCACTGGGCCAATTTCAATGAAACTTTGCCAGAATGTTCCTTGGGTGACCCTCTTTAAAATGTGTTAGCTAAATTCTGATTGGCCCATAAATATGGTTGTGCCAGGGCGTGGCATTTTTCACTTTGAAATCTTTGAACAACATCTCCTCCTGAAGCACTGGGCTGATTTCAATGAAACTTTACCAGAATGTTCCTTTGGTGACCCTTTCCTGAAATTGTTCGTAAAATTTTGATTGGCCTATAATATGGGCATGGCAGGGCGGGACTTATTATGAGCCGAAATCTTTTAACGACATCTCCTCCTGAACCACTGGTCCGATTTCAATGAAACTTTACCAGAATGTTCCTTGGGTGACCCTTTGCAAAAATTGTTCTTTAATTTTTTCAATTGGCCTTTAAATATGAAATATTGAATATTAAATATATAAATATGCAGGGCGGGGCTTAATTTTAGCCCGCTATCTTTGAACGACATCTCCCCCTGAACCACTTGGCCAAATTCAATGAAACTTTACCAGAATGTTCTTTTGGAGACTCTTTTTCAAAAATTGTTTGTAAAATGTTGATTGGCCCATAAATATGGGCATGGTAGGGGGGGGCGGGCTTATTTTGAGTGGCCTCAGTAAAAAATGGGTGGACAGGGTCACTTTAAATTCTTGGAATAACATCTCCACATCAGCAAATGTGAATGAAAGTTACTTTGATGGGTTCCACTGGACCAATAAAATTCAGGTGAGCGGTTTAGGGCCATTCTGGCCCTCTTGTTTTAAAACACCATCTCCTTTTAAACCATTTGACTAATTTCAATGAAACTTTGCCCAAAATTGTACTAGGTGACATCAACTGGACCAATGAAATATAGATGAGTTATTTAGGCCCATTCTGTACCTTATGTTTTGCAAACCGAATCCCTAATGATCGTAAGAAAAGTAAACAAATGAATGAGTTACTGGTATAGTTTCAAAACATTTGAATTGAGAATAAAAGTTAAGCCTGAAGATGAAATTCATTCTGCAAACTCATTACATTAATGTAAAAGAGTATTAAGCCTTTCATAACACATTTTAAAAGACAACAATTAGAGACTGCGATCGTTTTGAGGCTTTGCCTTTTTCATATTAAGTTGCCCATATACAATCAGTCTTATTGATGATATTACTGAATCAATTTTTTTTATCAATCTATAATATCACCAAAAAGATTATAATAACGTCGTTAAACAGTAGTGGCAATATATATATCTGATTATGTAAAGGCAATTTTAAACATTGATCAACATATCCATGGCTCTGTGTGAAACAGTTGTAAATGTCTATATATTTATAGGCAGTTACAACTGTTTCAAGATGAGCAATTAATATATCAATTTATGATTATTGTAAATAACATTGATTATATTATGGGCTAGTAATTATAGATTAATGAAGTTGAAAATTTCCAAAATGAAGAATCATCACAATTTTTTCTCTTCTTTTTTCTGTCCATCTCCATGGAATCTCCTTTTTAATATGTAACCTGTCAGCCGATGAGAGACCATCTTGAAAGAGCTTTAAGTGTCGATCCCTGTCACATTGAATACGCTTTGCAGGCTGACTAGATCAAACTTTTAGAACTAATCACTGATTTTCTGATTCTAGAATAATCATGTTACAACCCCATAATTATCATTGTTTTTTAAACCTGACTTTAGGTTGACCTATGCTGGACCTAGTCTCTTTTTTGAATATTTATTTCAAACAGTTCTGAGATGGTCCCTTTGTTTTCACATGACAGATCATATTTACCATCAAGACCATCTGCGAACTTTGAAAAGTATCTCTTGAAAGAAGAGATTTGATCAGGCAGAGGTCAACCTGGAGTTGCATTTAAAAAATAATAATAGGATTGTAGCATGGTTATTCTAGATTCAGAAATTTAGGCAAGCAATCAGTCAGCTTTTGCACTGTGTGCAGACTGACTAATGGTCAATACTTTACCCAATCTCCCAGATAGTCCATTTTTGCCAGACGGATCACTATTAAATGAAATAACAATTTGAATAAGACTCTTTCAAGAACGGAAATATATATTTTCATACCTAGTATGCATACTAAATAGTTTAAATTTATCTAGAAATGCTCAAGAAATTGACTATACTAAACCTAATTTATCCCACAGAGAAATGATAAGAGCTAAATATCTGTTGACGTCAATCATAAAGTCATAGGGTGCAATCAGAAGGATATGAACGCATTCAAGCTTTGTATTCAGACAGGGGAAAAACAAGAATGCATGACCATCGTATTACGACAACCTTTGTTGTTTCGGAAATTATAGACAGTGCCCTGCAGAGACTCAAAGTACTGAGGGTACAATGCCCTGCACTGCTTTTATCTTTGCTTGCAGTTCTTTTTTTTCATTTTTCCATGTTGATTCAATGATTTCATGGAGTTAATGCGGCTTTCAACATTTTTTTCAGTTATATCAGGGCGACATGGGCATCTTTCAATTGATTCCTAGAATTTCTCTCACAAATACAACAATAACATTCTTTCCTAGCCTCCAGCTGCTATCTCACATAGGTCTACGATTATCAACCAATTGGTGAAAGACAAATAGTCAGAAAGAATGAGTGCTGCCGTTGGGGTCCGTCTTCAATGTTGCCAATAAAAGATCAATTAAATAATCAATCCATGTTTATTGACAATATTATTGATAATTTTTGATGTATGGGCAATAATGATTGATCAAAATTAATTGAGCCTGTGTGTGACATTTCCAACAATTTGAAATTTTTGTGAGGTGTAAACATTGAGCAGCATAGAAGCCACATACTGCAAATATAAAGTTACCTTATGGCCTACAGATACTTTGAGACCTTATTTATCTACTAGGTGCATATAAAGACTCTGGTCAAACTGTGCGGATGCACAGGCTGGTCAGAGTCTTCACTTTGGGCATATTTGAAATTATTGGAAATGTCACGCACAGGCTCATTTGATTCAAAATAATATATTGATCATCATCAATATTATGATATTCACAATATATCATATGATCACTTTGTCCAAACAAGCATTTTGTCAAAACAGGATAGAATTAGCCTGAAATTAAGACTTAAATCAATGCAACAAAACCAAATTTATCTCTTTTTTTATTCAGTAATTTCTGTTCTCATACCTGTATACTCAGTTATATGTCTGGATACTGCTTCACCGAGATGGTGCGTCCTGGAGTGTAAATACTCCCGAATATAATGTTCTGCTGCTGATATGTACTTCTCCTCGCTGCGGGCCGAACAGCAGGAGTGCTCCGAATCAGATCTTGAAGAAGAACATACTCTTAAATTCTCGTCTGAAATGATAGTAACAACATACCATTACTGGAATGTTACATAACATAAATAATTTGCAAAAGAAGAACATACTCTCAAATTCTCGTCTGAAATGATAGTAACAACATACTATTACTGGAATGTTACATAACATAAATAATTTGCAAAAGAAGAACATACTCTCAAATTCTCGTCTGAAATGATAGTAACAACATACTATTACAGGAATGTTACATAATATAAATAATTTACGAAAGAATATGTCTTGTCTGAACAAACCTAATCAGAGCTACAGTTAAAAGGTGTATTATGGATTTCAAATTAAAATATTTTTCACTAGTCTTTGCTCAAACCTTTTCTTGTGGGATCTCATTGGAATTGTATCGAGAAGACAATTCCAATGAGTACCCACATCATAGGGCTTCATTGAGAAATGAAGATTTTAGACTGGAATTTCTCCCTTTTATCTATGCCTAGATTCTAGAATAGCACATAATTTTGCATTTTGATACTGGAGAAGAAATCAGTTATCAAAAGCATAATATGTGAGAAAAGAAGAAATATCAATGTACAAGTAAATTTAACAGAGGCCTGACTGTCAGTCAAAAAATTGAATGACCAATCAAAACATGCATCTGTGTTACTAATCTGTAAGATGACTGTTGAACCCCGACAATTTTACCTTGTCTTGTTTAAAATATCATGCGGATGGATGACTTTACATTGTACGATAGTTTTGCAATGGCCTAGCAAACTACTTTAGGAAGCCATAATATAATTTGTATCTATACCCCTGCTTTGATAGCTGGTCTGTTTGTTCCTCTCTCTCCCCCCCACACACTTTAAACATTGGCCATAAAACTTTTGATTGGTAAGGGATAGAGCCTTCATATTTCACATGAGTCTTGGTTGTGACAAGACCTTTCTGTTGGTACCACTTTTAAGGTCATCTGCATAGGCATAACTAAGATTTTGAAATTCATATGCACTCAGAAGGCAACCAGCATAGAAAACAAAGGATAGAGGCGATATGTGGACTGAGACAAAAGATAAATGTCCTCGTCCAATCCCCTTTTCTATGACTTGAATGTTGGTGAATAATCCAAACATCATAACTACAGCTTGAATAATCTGTAGTTTTGATGTTATGATCATTCAACAACGACATAATGTACGAAAGAGGATTTATTCCTATTACGCACTTGCATAATGTGCAAAATGTTAGTAACGCCCTTGATCCAACCAGGTTGAGTGTGATGAATTTTTTCTGAAAATAGCATTGGTGGCATTGTCGATTGTGTTTAGCAAACACATCTTGTTTTTGAATTCCGACTTCTCAACAACTTAAATATCAAAGTTATAAGTAAAGGGACTTTAATATATTACTTATATCTTTGGTTAATCTTTCTACATGTGTAACTCCTTACACATGAGACCCACTCTAGAGCATGGGGGGGATATGAGATACTCTGTCAAAATTCCATGTCAAAATACTTTCAAACTTATCAAATATCACACAGGAATTTCCTGCAGACCATGTCCGAGCATATGGACAGTTTTTATTTATTATAAACTGTGTTGTTTTTTTTTTTAAATTTTAAGTCCTATTGTCATCAAGATTATTGCATTTAAAATGAATCCTTGTCATGTTGAACCTGAAATATTCCTGCTGTGGAAGAAGGTAAAGACAAAGATCAGACTGCACTTACTTATATCTTAGTCTTTTCCATCTGATTTTCATTTATTACACCATCTAAATTTCCTTTTATTCTGGTGAGTTCAACCCATATTATGAAGATTCTCAAACAAAAATATCAACATTTTATGAGATTTGCCACGGAAAGGGAAAGTTTGATAATGGCAGCTCTGACTATAAGGTGTCAATTAAAAGAGGTGGTCGCCTAAGAAGGATACCCCACAGAAATAAACTGTCAATTCTAGCAAAAAATTCGTTAAAATACTGTACTAGACAGTACACACCGGCAACAGCTATTTCGATCATGAAAAATTTGATTACATAATAATATGCGAGAAGTGTTATTACAGTATCAAAATTCACAGGGGAAATTATCACTGGGATATCTGAACCGTTTCATTTCCAAAAATATGCAGTTTTTGTAATAACTTCTCACCTATCCCTTTGCTTATTATTTCTGACTGTTTCATTTGAACAAATATATGTGTGATATTTCAAACAATTTGATATGTGCTCAACATTTAGACTCAGATCAGCCTGTGCCTCTGCATCTGCACAGACTGATCCGAGTCTTCACTATGCATTCTGTAGTTAGCTATGGACCTTAGCATCTGTCCACAAATGTAGATTATTTTCAATATACTTTGTGGTAATATTCTTGCTGCTCAATGACTGACCATTTTGATTGTATTTTGTTTGAATGGGTTTTCACGCCACTTTTAACAATCTTTCAGACATATCTTGCCAGCTGGAGCACCTACTAATAGATTCCTGGTATTTCACACACCAGTACTACCATTACATCCTTTCCTAGCCACCAGCTATCCCTAATAGCTCTACAATTATCAGTTAATCCATTTGTGGGAGACAAATAGTCAGAAAGATTGAGTGCCACTGACTGGAATCGAAACTTGGGATCTTTTGAACGATAGTCTGATGCGCTTCCACTAATTATTGCTATGACAGCAGCAGTGGCAGCAGCATATATAGGCCTTTGGTATCTGTCCACATGAGTATTCTCCACTTTAACGTGGCGAACCCGTAATAGTACCACAATGTTTCAGATGTAATGAGCTTTAACAGTGTTGACCAAGGTTTCCTAATGAATTTCATTAGGAAACCTTGGTCAACATTATGAAAGATCATGAGTTCTGAAATTTTGGGGAACTATTACAGGTCCACTACCTTAATGTACTGTATAGTTGTCCAAGATGCTTGTAAGGTCTGACCATCACATACTTATGAAACTGTTGAAAAATTATAATTAGCCCCATTTTTACTTGCTCTAATTACCCGATTTTCTACTAGGTAAGCTAAGGATATAACCCCCACGGAAATAATAGGATCATTAAATTTATATGAACTTGTTTATCTGATGGAACTAATATTTGAACACTTTACAGCTACTTTTCAATAAATTCATAGAATTCGAAATTTTCTTATAAATCTTATTTAGAGGAAATATTAAGAATAATAAGTGCATATCGTAGAAGCTCTAATACGATTTACATCTGATTAGAATCATCATGTTTCTATTAGAACAGATTGGGGGGAGGGGGATTGGGGGGGGGGGTAATTAACCCTTGTCATGCTGAATAAATTTTTGCTAAAAATTTTCATCAAAGTCAAATGGCAAAAAGCACTGAAAGTACCTACTGTAGGTCAATCTTATTTGAAAAACTAAATCTATTGACAATTCTGGTTTGAAAGTGAGAAATAGGTGGTGTAGACTAACATCAGGCTGCACATATGTGCAGACTGGTGTTGGTCTATAGCTCCTGCCAAAGCAGGAATATTCCGGGTTAAGCATGACAAGGGTTGAAAGGTTACAGTTGTTAAGATGTAGAAAATGGCCAAAAATGCATTTTTAGCCATTCTTCCACGTGTTCACGACCTTAAATCTCTAGTATTGAATACAACTAGGCATTTTGAATAATCTACTGTATAGTACTCTCAGAAAATCAAGGAAAAACTTAAAGCAAATCATTGATTCAAGCATTGAGTTAACACAAAAGCTAAACATTTGGTTTGGAAAAGTTAGATATACCCTCCATTGAAATCAGTGTGACATCAATTTGGGTGGGAAAGGGGCTTATTAGAGGCTTCAAGTTTTCCAAAAATCATAAAATAAGTAGCCCATCCTTATGTCTGAAGAAGGGGGTGGGGTTATATTAGAGCATGGGCGTTCAATTAGAACTTTTTTGGTAACTATTATCAGTCCCTCTGTATATAATAAGGCTTTTGTGATAATTTTGCAATGACTTCTTCAATTGATCAGATTGTTTTCACCTCAAATTTTCATGATTTTTTTACTTAGGCAAAATATTGTCTAATAAATAGGCTTGAAATTTGCAAATTTCAGTTTTTGTTAAGTTATACGGACAGACAGACTGTGAGACAGACTGACAGACAGACAAATGGACAACAGTTAAATTATAATTTCCCTTATCTAATTGGGCATAGAAATAATCTATTAAATTTCTAAACTCTAATCATGGCAACATGGTTTTAACATATTTTTGATACTACAAATTATTGAACTCATTTTCAATTTCTGAGTTACAAAATTTTAATGAAGGTTTATCACATTTATTCATCAGCAATTTACTGCATCTATAAAATGTTTTCAACATTTTTATTACTTTGATTTCATCTCAAAGGAAAAGAGATGCGAACAGCAACTTGATCTAATTGTCAGCAAAAATGAACCCTTTTCCCACTAATAAAAATTGGAACCAACTCATTTTGAAATCATTTTGGATAATTTTGGAGACATTAATTGATCATAATATATCAAGTAAATGAGGTGACCAAAGCAATCAATATTATTTACAATATCAATGAATAAAGTTCAAAATGACAGATACATTATCAATGATTTAGTCAATTCTGTAGCCTGGCAATACTATTATATAGTCATGTATTGGCAACATTAATTCAATACACGAGCTACATTTTTTACTAATAAAACCCCACTTCAAATGCCTAAATTTTAAGAGCTTGTTGAGACTTTTTCTCTTATTTGATGTGAATTTCAAATTTACTTCAAAATAAAGGGAAAAGGGCCTGAAAGACACAAGTTGACTGTTTTTTTAAATCAGAAAATGCATGTATTAGTAAATAAAACCTTCCTGACCATGTCATGTATAGCTCCTGGGAGCATTAATTAGGAGAAATACAGAGAGTGACAAAATTCAAAGGTATTCCTTGGATTTGAAAATTCAAATTGATCAGGGGTAAGATTATCCACTAAATTATTAGGGAAAAAAGATTTTCAATTTTTGTCTAGACCTGGTGTGATTAGTTCATTTTCAAAAATTTGCAGAATATTGACGCTGTTTCAAACAGTTTTTAAATCGTACTGCGAAGCAGTAGATTTATATCTACCGTTTTCCAGAAATCCAGTCTGTTTGACCCACTACATTTTTACCATTATCTTCTGAGCAATGTGTTCAAACCAAATTATGTGTTTTCAAACACCGAAGAAACGGCCTTTTCAGTCACAATCTACAAACTTTGTTTATACCTTATTTACTTTTCGACAAATAGAGAAGAGGCTAATACAAAATTTGATGTAATTTTCGCTTTTAGTAATTACCAGTTAGTATTTTCGGTGTTTATAACAAGATTTTCGGTTGAGTAAAGGAGTTGAAACGTACAATAGGTTAACTGTATAATTAATTTGTAGCACTTACAATATTACTGCTCTGAACTTTCTCGAACGGTCATTTACCAGTTGTAGGGCTGACAACTGTAACGTGCTACCCTGTCGTTCTCATATTGCCTTCGTCGTTCATTTATCGAGCGAACTTAATTAGAGAGAAACAGGTTACAAAATAATTTTTACGGGTTCGTCCTGTGCAAGATATCAGTGCGTAGAATCAGACTGGTCGAATGTAGATCCTGATCGGAACGCGAAAGAGAGGATGAAATGAAGACTTAAGATTCAATGTACATTTTGAATATTAAAAACAACTGAATTTAATAATCTTATATCTATAAAATATTTCACGAAATAGACACTTTAAAATGCAGGATTCGGCGCGTATCTCAAAGGGTAATAGTTAGGGCTCGGAACTCGGACTGGCTGGTAAGGCAAGGTCGGAATCGGAGCTTAGATAACTTAGTTATTAAAATAATAATAAATAATCCTAGTACTGGAGATGGAGGGTGTCGAGGGCATTCGCCGGACTTGGAACTGGGGACTGGGATTCTGGAATCCAGGTTGGATTCAAAATAGTTTTAGACAACTACCTCTTCCTTCATAGGCATGGTTGGGATCCAAGTCGGATATTCGGAGTAAATGGTTTTGTTCCAAGGATTACGAAGTTGACCGGCGTGGAGTCTGGAAACGACACCACCGATTCGGAGTAAAACGCTGGCTTATATAGCATTGAGGGTTAGTGACGTCATCTAACAGTTATGACGTCAAATGTGTCAAGTGCTCCGAGATTCTTCGGAAGTACGGAATTATCCGAAGAATCCCACAACCGTTTGGACATAGACTTAACGATGAGGTCAGAGTAATCCAAATCAACTATTTCCGTAAACAATACTGGGAAAAGCAAGCTGAGAAATTACGCTTTTTCTTCAACGTTTAGGTGTAAAATAAATGCAGAAAGTATCGATATAAACAGTCTGAGTAATAAGATAAAGTGGATGGATACTTTAAATGATAGACAAATGGAGCAGATGATAACAAAGTTCGTGTATATATCTATTTCAACGATGATTCCACGAACTTAGTTTTTGCGATAGTGACAACGCAAAGGTGAAGACTAGGATCAGGCTGGGATTGAAAGGCAGGGTCGCTACATTGCCCCCTTCTTAGTTGGATTTGGTCTCCAAACTGGTAGGTTGAATGACTTCACCTGTGGATAAATTGACAATACACAAAACCATTGTACCTTATAATTTATTGGCTGTGTGCATCAATTTTTGCATTAATAATTTTGATAAGACCTTGAAGGTTGTAGTACTGGGCTTCATCCAATAGTTCAAAAAGATATCTAAGGTCCCTTGGTAGGGCTCTTGAGTCCAAACGACATTCGTTTCTCAGAAAGTTTAATATTACTCTGAAATGAGAATTGTCCCGATCGATGAACCAGTCTTTTTTGTTGCTGGCTGTAATCATTTGGTAGAACAGACCATCAGGATCATTGGACAAGGTTCCCCGGCTGGTCTCGAACCGCTGGCCTCCAATATATAAAGTTATCCTCTCCTCTTGGCTTTGCAGGAGTTTCTTTAGTCTAGTGGCTCTTGGGCTGTCCGTGACCTTCTCTAGCGGAGGAAAGCTAGGGAGCTGAGGGGAGGTCACCTGGGCGGGACTGGCTGAGGACGAGGATGATGAAGATGATGATGAGGAGGAGGAGGAGGAGGAGATGGAAGGGACTGGGATGGTCTTAACCTTCTTCTTGGGTGGTGGGTTCTCAGGCTCAGCTGGTGGGGCTTCCAGCTCTACATCCGAGATGTCACTGAGGTCTTCTGTTGGAGTCCTGGAAACGGGCTCCTTCTGGACCACCTTTCTGGGAGGGTCTGGTAAGGGGGATATGGCCCGGGGAATGGTAGCCAAAACCTCCATTTCTGTCTGGGTTGGTCCCTTAGCTCTTATAATAGTGGGCTGGATGTTGTCCTTCCATGCCCGGAACAGGATATAAGCTTCATCACTCCTTTCTCCAGATGGGGCAATCAATATGAAGTCGTCATACAGCAACTTGGTTTTGCTGCAACCATGGTCATAATTTCTTCTCGCAAAGCGTCTGGTGCAACCAACACATTCGTATAAAAAGTCGGAATGTACTTCCTGGGCGTGCCTGGTTGCACGATTGTACCTCCCAAATAGCATGTTCGGGCACTTGAGACATTCATACTGAAAAGATAAACATAACAATAATCAAGAACTGTTCAAAGTTATTAAACTTTAATATTTATACATATTTTTAACGATCACAGTTCTTATTAACAATATAACCTTTTATATTTACAGGTTTGGGGTCAACCAAGAGATTTGAGTTCCATGGTATTTCTTCAAACGATCGTGATGAACCACCTTGGGTTTCGCACGCGGACTCTGTTGAATACGATATATAACATCATTGATTTTGGTTACCACAACGTAGGGACCGATCCAAGACGGAGACAGTTTCGAACATTTACCAGGCTGATTTCGTGAACTTAGTAACCACACCATGTCGCCACGCGAAAACGCATTTTGGTTAACTCTATGGTCATATCTGCGTTTCTGGTTATCGCTAGCGGTCTTTATATTTTTGCGCGCAAACTCATGGATATCCTGAAGTCTTTGCTCAAGATCTAGTGCATAATCGCATTTTAAGTTGCGGTTATTGGGGAAAGCTGGACCACTCCAAAGGTCAATAGGTAGATTCAAATCTCTACCAAACATCATCATGGCAGGAGAGAATCTTGTGCTCTCATGCACAGAGGAATTGTACGCAAGATTTAACAGGGGTATGTATTCATCCCAGTCTCGCTGATTCTCGGATACAAATTTCGACAATATAGAAACAACAGTTCTATTTGCTCGCTCAACAAGGCCATCCGACTGGGGTCGATAGGCAGTGGTTCGAGTCTTTTCAGACCCGAGTATCCGACACACTTCTTTGAATAACAAAGACTCAAAGTTGGTCCCTTGGTCAGAATGTATCTGAAGAGGAATTCCAAAAACACTGATTACGTGTTGAACTAGTTTCTTCACAACAGTTGTGGCCTCCTGGTTGCGTACAGGTATTATCCACAGCCATTTAGTGAAATAATCGGCAATCATCAAAATGTATTTGTGGCCGTTGTAACTCCTCGGAAAGGGTCCCATAAAGTCAATTCCAATTCTCTCCAATGGGGCGCCAACTTTATACAGCTTCATGGATGCTTTTGCTTTCCTTCGTGGTGCCTTGTGGGATCCACATATGTCACATTCTTGACACCACTTAAGTACACTATTTTTCATGTTATACCATGTAAATCTTTGCTTGGCACGTTGTAGGGTTCTTTTAATACCAAGGTGTCCAGCAGTCACACTGTCATGTAGCTGTTTCAAAATTTCTGATACCAGGGATTTAGGGATAACTAGTAGCTCTTTCTCGGTCTTTCCATCCGGACTAACCCAAATTCTATATAAGATATCATTTCTCAATTGAAAAGACTCCATCCGATTCCAATAATACTTTAAATCTATTGATTCCATAGCTACATCTTGCCAAGTTGGTTTCATACCAGATGTTACCCATAATCTAAGCTTTGATAGGATTGGATCGGATTTCTGAAGCTGTGCAATCTGGTCTCGATCTACACAGTAATTTACTTCACAGATGCGATTACTATGCGTACTTTCGGGTTGCAAGTCTCCTTCACATAGGAATGGATTCCTGGCCTTGGAATCGTCCCATGGATCGTTTGGAATACTTGACTGGTCGCTGACAATTTTCACCTCTAACGGTTTTGATCCTTCTGTATATCTAGGTTTTACTAAAGTACCAGCTTCGTTTCCCAGAGTACTCTTATTGTTTATCAATGTTCGAGGGCTTGAATTTACACAAACTCCAGTCTGTATACCCGGAGCGATGCTGTTTGTGTATACTAAGTCAACTCGAACACTATTATTACTCGGAGCCAGTACGTCTTTCAGGTTCCCACAAAGTTCGGTCTCAATACGCGAATTAATCTTTGGGCTCGTTGAACAATCAATCTGGCTGCTTACTTCAGCGACCGCACGCACAGTCAAATCTTTCTGTTCCATTCTTTCACAAAATTGGCAATCTTTGGCATAACAGGGCCTCCTGGACAAGGCATCGGCATTGGAATGGACTCTACCGGCTCTATGGCAAATCTCAAAATCGTACGATGCCAGGATCTCTAGCCATCGTGCCATTTGTCCCTCAGGATTTTTGAAGTTTGTGAGCCATCTAAGGGCTCCATGGTCACTACGCACAATAAAATGTCTACCATACAAGTAATGGTGAAATTGTTTTACGGACAAAACTACGGCTAACAACTCGCGTCTTGTAACACAATATTGTCTCTCTGTTTTGGTTAAACATTTGCTGTAATAGCAAATAACTTTGTCTATATTATTCTGGTTTTGGGATAATACGCTTCCTACTCCCACTCCACTCGCGTCAGTATCCAGTATAAAAACTCCATTGTCCCTGGGATAGGACAACACTGGGGCCTCGGTTAGTCGGGTCTTTAGGGATTGGAAGGCATTGTCACACTCGGTTGTCCAAAAGAAAGTTTCATTTTTCTCTGTAAGTTTGTGCAAGGGTTTCGCTATTGTGGAAAAGTTTGGTACAAATCTCCTGTAATAAGAGCAGAGCCCTATGAAACTCCGAACATCTTTAATGCAGGTGGGTGTAGGCCAATCTTGTACGGCTTGGATCTTTTCTGGGTCAGTCGCCACACCGTTGTCACTTATGATGTGTTTTAGGAAAGAGACAGATTTTTGAAAAAGCTCGCACTTTTTCGGATTAAGCTTAATATTGGCGTCTAACATTCGGACAAGAACCTCCTACAGTGCGATGATATGGTCCTCAAAGGTCTTGGAATACACTATGATGTCATCAAGGTATATGAGACACGTTTTCCAGGTGAGACCAGCTAATACACGTTCCATCAATCTCTCATAGGTTGCCGGAGAATTACAAAGTCCCATAGGCATAACTTTAAATTGCCACAATCCGCTACCTGGGATGGAAAACGCTGTCTTACATCTATCTTTCTCGGCTAAACCCACTTGCCAAAATCCTGACCTACAGTCCATGGAACTAAACCAAACGGCTTCGGAAAGAGAATCCAGGGTGTCGTCTATACGAGGTAAAGGCTGGCAATCTTTAATAGTCACTGAATTGAGGGCGCGGAAATCACAGCAAAAACGTACTCCGCCCCCACCAGGCTTATCGATCAAGACTATGGGGCTACACCAGGGACTATTACTTGGTTCTATAAGTCCTCGGTCGGCCATATCCTGTATTTCCTTTTCAGCAGTTTGTCGTTTAGAAAGGGGGACTCTATAAGGAGGTCTTTTTATTGGTCGGGCATTGCCTGTATCAATGGTATGTTCGACTAAATGGGTCAGACCAAGGTCGCTTTTATCCTTAGAGAAAACACTGGAATACTTAATCAACAAGTTTTTCAACCGATCAGCTCGCTCAATGGGCAAAGACTTCATAGCGTATTCATAAACACTCTTTAAATGCTCAGGCAAATCAGTGCAGGTCGTTTTCTCGATAGAATTGACATTTTTCATCGGTACCGAGTCTGGTATGGTTACACTTTCAAATGTCGCGGCGATGGTATTTCGGTACACTGTACATGGATCATCGCTAAGATTCACCACTCTTAAAGGTATCGCCCCTTTTCTCGTGTCGACTAAGCATTTTGCCACCAGTAAACTTTTTTTCTCGGAAAATTTCGGATTAGGCTCAACTAAACCAATGTCGCTATCTACATAACCCAACAATTTGCCCGGAATAATCATTTCCGACGACGGCGGAATTTCAATATTTTCACATATAGCGATTCTACAACAAGAAAGAGAACTCTTGTCGTCATCTTTTACTCTACAGCTTATGTTATCTCCCTTTATTCGGAGTCTACACTTCTTCATATTGACGTCACAATCATACGTATTCAGAAAATCAATACCTAATATTCCGTCATTTTGAATATCGGCAATTAATACAGTATGGGGAAAGGATGTTCCACCAATTTCGATATCTATTGAAGCTTTTCCAAGAAAAGGCGCACTTTCACCGGTCGCGGTGAGCAGTGTCATATTAACAGGTTCTAATCGGGGTCGATAGGAATCTGGAATTGATTCCCAAATCGCACGACGCACTATAGTACAACTGGAACCAGTATCTATTAACATGGAAATCGAACTACCAAAAACTGTCGTATCGACATATAAACCATTGTCTCTCGATAAAACGCACGTCTCTTTTACGTTCGGATCGGACCGTTGTCCTGAGATCGATCGTCGGTCCGCACGTTCGATCTGTCGTCGTTTCCCTGGTTCTTGGAATTCTTATTGGATCGACGGTTATTAGAACGGTTACCGTAATTACCCTTACGCTCTTTTTGCTTTCTAGACTCTAACTCGCGTTTTAACTCGTTTACTTGTCTCGTAAGATCGTCAATTTTCGAACTATCGCTGTCTTCGGTCACGCTACACACTTGGTAACGTCCGCGACTAGTATCAGCTTTTCGGTGAGCATCAAGGCGCACGGCTATGCTCTCCGCCTCACTTATGGTCTTCGGACCCACTTCTCTTAATCGAAGCCTAATGTCCTTATCAGTCATTGCGTCAATAAAATGATCTAGCACTAGCATTTCTAAAACCGCTGAAGAAGCACTTGGGTATGCTTTTCGGGTCAATTTTCGGATAGCCTGTGCTAACTCGTGAATACTTTCATTTTTACCCAACATTTTGCCTTGGAGCATAGAACGGTAAATCTCTGCTCTCTGGGTCGAACCATAACGGTTCTGTAAGGAATACACGATAGCCTTAAAGTCACGTCTTTCGAACGGGTCTAACTCGCACAACAAGGTACGGCATGGGCCTATAAGACTACTCGCAAGAAACAAGGATTTTGTTTCATAATCCCATCCATTAAGGTCGGAAACAATATTAAACTGGGTAAGGTATTCATCCAAATCTTCGCTACCGTCGTAGGTCTGCGGTTTTAACTTATTATGTCCCGATCTATCGATCCGGCCATCGGAAACACTTGGATGTGTTCGGCTATATTGGTTAAATCGTTGGTCGCTCGACTCACGGTCATGGCTATGCGCACGCATTTCATTTCTATTACGCATATCGTCTAGGTCAGGGGTACTACAGGAACGCGGCCCCCTTCTTAACCCTTTCCTGTTTTACAAAATTTTGGACCTGTCCAAATTCAAAGATTTGCAGACGAAAACTGAAAGTGGATTTATTTTGAAAAATAACCATTCAGTAGGGAAGAAAATAGTGTGAAAAAAGAAGAAATTGCTTGTCAGAAGCAATTTCTTCTTTTTTCACAATGTTTTCTCAATCATAAAATCACAGGCACGTAAAAAGCAGGGATTAAACAGCAAAGGGTTAAGGTATGTCGCGGGGAACTCAAATCATCTTGGTTGCCACTTGGTCTGGAATCCCTATGGCTCAAAGAAGGTCTCACAGACTGGTCAATTTGCCTTTGCAAAGAAGTCAATTTGTTTTCAAAGCTATACAAAGATCTCTGAACTTGAGTTTCTAAAGCCTGAAAATTTGACTTAATTTTAGACTCCAAAGTGCTAATACATTGCTCTATGGTATTTGCACTGCCTACTCCATCACCAGCACTAGGGTTACGCTCGTGCGTATCTGAATGCTCACTACCCTCGGAGCGTGAATCTGACATTTCATCCTCTTCGGAAATGTGCGTATCTACACTCGGGGGTTGGTCACGGAATGTAACCACATTGGAATCGTCCATTCTGGGTAATCACAGGGATATACTTATACACCGGAAATAAACTTGTCTTAAAGCACGATTAAGATATGATTCATAAAATCAGGACGAATTTCAATAATTCGAAAAATTGATTAAAACAAGTCAATATATATCCGCACCAGCTGCCACCAAATTTTGTAACGTGCTACCCTGTCGTTCTCATATTGCCTTCGTCGTTCATTTATCGAGCGAACTTAATTAGAGAGAAACAGGTTACAAAATAATTTTTACGGGTTCGTCCTGTGCAAGATATCAGTGCGTAGAATCAGACTGGTCGAATGTAGATCCTGATCGGAACGCGAAAGAGAGGATGAAATGAAGACTTAAGATTCAATGTACATTTTGAATATTAAAAACAACTGAATTTAATAATCTTATATCTATAAAATATTTCACGAAATAGACACTTTAAAATGCAGGATTCGGCGCGTATCTCAAAGGGTAATAGTTAGGGCTCGGAACTCGGACTGGCTGTTAAGGCAAGGTCGGAATCGGAGCTTAGATAACTTAGTTATTAAAATAATAATAAATAATCCTAGTACTGGAGATGGAGGGTGTCGAGGGCATTCGCCGGACTTGGAACTGGGGACTGGGATTCTGGAATCCAGGTTGGATTCAAAATAGTTTTAGACAACTACCTCTTCCTTCATAGGCATGGTTGGGATCCAAGTCGGATATTCGGAGTAAATGGTTTTGTTCCAAGGATTACGAAGTTGACCGGCGTGGAGTCTGGAAACGACACCACCGATTCGGAGTAAAACGCTGGCTTATATAGCATTGAGGGTTAGTGACGTCATCTAACAGTTATGACGTCAAATGTGTCAAGTGCTCCGAGATTCTTCGGAAGTACGGAATTATCCGAAGAATCCCACAACCGTTTGGACATAGACTTAACGATGAGGTCAGAGTAATCCAAATCAACTATTTCCGTAAACAATACTGGGAAAAGCAAGCTGAGAAATTACGCTTTTTCTTCAACGTTTAGGTGTAAAATAAATGCAGAAAGTATCGATATAAACAGTCTGAGTAATAAGATAAAGTGGATGGATACTTTAAATGATAGACAAATGGAGCAGATGATAACAAAGTTCGTGTATATATCTATTTCAACGATGATTCCACGAACTTAGTTTTTGCGATAGTGACAACACAAAGGTGAAGACTAGGATCAGGCTGGGATTGAAAGGCAGGGTTCCTACATTACCAATCAAATTCTGTTATGATTATCACTCGGTCAAAACCCACGCGTAAATTCAGACAACGTGGTAGATTTCGTCTGCTCGAAATGTGTAAATTAAGTTGTCTGTCATTAGTCAATAGTCGTCTGCACTCAAACAGGGAGCGTGGGAAGTTTACTTTTTTTTCGCATGTGTTAGCAAATAGAAATAATTTTGTAATTTTGAAATATTTGATTTCAATGAGCACTCTGATCACGCTCCAATCCTATTTTCATTAAATTCAAATTTGAGTATGAAGAAAAATTATTCAACAACAAATAAACCGACAAAAACATACGATAAACTGATATAGGGGTAAGTTCATATCGGACTCGGTTTCGACCTGAGTTAACCGGGTTTCCATCAGAACGGCCTCGGTTTCGACACTAGTGATGTCATTGTAACCTTTCAACCTCAACGCTTCTGATCCTGGGTCAGGCCTTTGTTACTTGGGTTCCAAAATGGCGTCGAGAATAGTGCATAACAATTCGATTACAAAAAAATAAATATTCTCTATTACTTTAAATAACAAATACTTTTTTCTTATTTTATATAGTATTTTGCACGAGTTTATCACATTTCTTAATGGGATAACGATATTTCATGGTAAATTAATTATTGTAGCGGTAAATGAGAAGTTTGTTTACTACCACCAGTGGGTAACTCCGTTCACACGAATGTCTTTTCTGCGCATGCATATTACAGTCAATTTTAGATTACATCATCTCACACGTCTCTCGGGCTGCCATTTGAATTTCCCCTAGGATAGCAGCAAGAGCGATCTATTTTTAGAACAACTCATGAATAATCATAGAGTGCTGCTAGATTTAATCGATTGGTCATAAACCAAAGATATAAATAGCATAGTTGGCGATTTCACGTGTTTCTTGAGGGAAAATGCATTTACAGTATTTGGGAAAACCCAATGCTTGAAATACAAACATGTTGGTAATCAAAATTGTAAATAGTTTAATGAAAAATGTTTGTTGCTAAACAGGCTTTTAAACTCTATAGAGAGAGGAATAATATTAACAGACAAGCTTTTAGCTTGGCGCGTGCTCATTGTAACAACGTAAAAATCTGCTAAGAAATAATTTAGACTAGCAGAGGGCTATCGAATCAGCAAACTTTCAAAATCGGACCCACGAGGTTGGATGAGCTGGCGATGTCCTCGAAAAGATGGAGTGTTAAGACAAAAAACTCACAAATTTAAAGATTTTACCAACTTTTATTGTCCAAATTTGAGCCCTTTTGATTGGCGAATTATTACACTATCCCAGCCTCTCAATGATGTACGATTTACAGAGCTGACAGCACTTTGATTTTATGTATGTAATAACAAACTGATATAACCCAAAATCAGAAGACGAAATTTTTGACTGGTCGAAATGCAAGGTAGTTGTAAAATGACGAGTTTATTTGTGACCCCTCACAAGAAAAGGGACCATCTGGGTAGTGTGTAAAATGTTGACCCCAGTCAGACTGTGCAGATTGCACAGACTGACTGGGGTCGAACTTTTTGCACTTTGCTTATTTTCTGAATCTAGAATGATCAATCTAACTTCCTTTGAAAGGATTTTTGAAATTCGATCTCTGACTGACCTTGGCTAGACCCAATCTCTTTTTCAAATCTTCATCTGATACGGTTCCCAGATGTATCCTATTTGCGTGATGGGTCACATTTTAAAAATCTTTATCTCTTTTCGAAGAAAATATTGTATTTCTTTCAATGCATCCCCTTTATGTTTAAAGTACTCAAATAGGCTGTCAAAGTATATGATGCTTGCCTTTTTCAGGTGCGTATTCAATTCTAAAAATCTCAAAATGTGCCGACGCTAGCAGGCTACCAATATGACGGACGCAATTATGGACAAGATCACTGGCAACTAAATCATCTTGCAGACTACTATAATGAGATTTATGGTTGTTTGTCTGCAATATTTTGCCAGGGGATGTCATTACTTCATGATGCCCTGATTTATTAATTACTTAATATTAATAGGATGGGAAGTTTTATAACTTATAAATTAACATGATTTTACCCTTCCTACCTATCGTGTTATCTTATTCAGACCCTAAAATCATTACGGTGAAATCCTGTTAATTGCAACTCCGTATTTTTCAGTAAAATTGTTGCTATTAACCAAAAGTTGCTGTTAAAAGGAGCTATTTCAATGGCTCAAATCATTACAGTGAAATCCTGTTAATTGCAACTCCAATTTGTCAATAAATTGTTGCTATCAACCAAAAGTTGCTATTAACAGGAGTTTTTTGTTCTTTACATCTATTATTGCATAAAATGTGCCTTTTCCGGTTGTTATAGGCATACATTAACTAACGAAACCCGGGAGTTAACGTGAGAAAACATGGATTAATAAGTAAATTCACATGCCATTAATGCCTGGCTTTTTTCACTTTAATATATTTTCGGTCTGGGCCTACACACTTAATCAGTTTCCTTGTCCAACATTATTATCGAGCATACCTAAAGATATTGCTCTAAATCCCATGTTAAATTGTGAGAAATCATAAATTAACCAAGCAATGTCAGTATAAACAAGATGGACCTTGTAATAAATGACGGCATATAAGTCGGTTTGTAACTAGTTTTATATCGTTTCTCTGAAAAATTTGTTAATAGGCAGTTATAACTGTTTTGCGTTAAACAATTGATATGATCCTAGGAGTCCATCAGATTTGCAAAATGAAGGAATTCCAATTGCTAAGGAGTTCCAAGACTCCTTGATTCCCCTTTAAAGTAACAAACCCTTCATTCATCAGCTGCCATCAATATTTTGTCATCAATATTATGACATACATTGTATTTTATTTCATTTTCATCTCCTTCTTTTATTGCAGTGGCAGAAATATAAATAATATGTATCCAGTCTAATTAAGTCTAAATAGAAAAAACATGTTGCTTGATGTATTGGACCAATCAAAATAACTTATTCTCATTCTTTGAAGGGTTAAGTCTTATGTTTTATGCCGCTTTCAACAATCTTTCAGCTATATCATTGCGACTGGAGCATCTGACAATTGATTCCTGGTATTTCTCATATCAGTACTACCAATACATCCCTTCTTACCCACCAGCTGCTATCCCACATAGGCCTACAATTTATTGACACATTAGGGAGAGACAAATAGTCGGAAAGAATGAGTGCTGTCGTCAGAAATCGAACCCAGACCCTCTAGAATGACCGTCCAATGCACTACTAACAGCGTTATGACGGCAGCTTTGAAAGATTAAGACTTTAGACTTAGTGGACATTTGAACAAATTTTGTTTATCCTCCTAACACATTTTTGCGCATACTTAGTGGAATCATATTTGAAGATAATTCTAATGAAATTATAAATATAAGGTTAGTATGAAATTATCAACATAAGGTTAATCCTTTCCTGTTTTACAAAATTTTGGACCTGTCCAAATTCAAAGGTTTTGCAGACGAAAATCTAAAGTGGATTTAGTTTGAAAAAAAAAAAAAAATCAGTAGGGTAGTTAATAGTGTGGAAAAAGAAGAAATTGCTTGTCAGAAGCAATTTCTTCTTTTTTCACAATGTTTTCTCAATCATAAAATCACAGGAACGTAAAAAGCAGAGATTAAACAGCAAAGGGTTAAATAGATCACAAATAACAAAAATTTGAAATCTCAGAGAATGCGAAATCTGGGTGGTTGACACAAAGTCATAACATTCTGCTATATCATTCAAAAATTTAATTTTGGAATTTCTGTAGTTATCCAATCCTACTCCATGTGGTGACTTTAATGACATAGTAGCTCTAATTACTTATTAAATTTCATCCAAACTTCCACTTACAGACAGGTTCAAATGAGTTTATTAGGATATATGGGTGAAATAAGAGGTGCTTGAGTACCTGACTCGCTCCAAAGACCACGGGTGCTCCTACAGTAGGAACTAAATATAGAAATCTGCCATGTGTCATCTCATTGAAATCGTCTTCTAAAGACGATTCCCATGAGATATTGCAAGACACAATCTAACAATGAATGAAAAAAAAAATTACGATTTGTGTTATTGACTCACAATTGGCCATAAGCATTGTTTGCTGATTTGCCGAATAAATGAATTGAAATTAATTTTTCGGTAAGTAGTTTGGTAAATCTGGCCCCTGAATCTCCATGATTAAAGCAAACTCACTGGGTCTGAAAGAGGTTAGAGGTATCTTCTAGCAGCTTTATTGAAAAGCTGATGTAAAAGCAATGGTATTTTACTTCTATTTAAGCATTCTAAATCTTTCCCCCCCCTCCCTTTTCTCTCTCTGTTTGGCACTCTCACACACTTTTAACAATGTGTATTCAATGCTTTTTATGTCCATCATCTGTTGTGCGTCATCAAAGGTCAATTATTTTCTTGTTTACACTCTAGAGGCCACAATTGTTGTCGGATCATCATGAAACTTGGTCAGAATGTTCGTGAGAACACCAGGATGAACCTTATTGAAAATGGAAACAATCTATGCCATATCACAGGAAAAGGAGCCTTTTGGCATTTTTGTTTACACTCTAGAGGCCACAAATCTTTGTGAAACTTGGTCAGAATAATTGTCAGGTCACAAGAATGAAACCAGTATTGAAAATGGAAAGGATCCACGCCATATCATGGGAAAAAAGGGCCTTGATGACAATTTTCTTATTCACACTCTAGAGGCATCAAATATGGTCCAATCTTCATGAAACTTGGTCAGAATAATAGTCAGGTCACAAGGATGAACCTTATTGAAAATGGGAAAGAAAATGCCATAACACACTTTCAAGACCACAATTTTGTTCTGATCTTCACGAAACCCGGTCAAAAGATTTGTCAGGTGGCAAGAATAACCCTTATGAAAAGGGGTAGGATTCAAATATCACAGGAAAGGCTGCCTTAATGACAATTTTTTTGTTTACTCTCTAGAGGCCACAAATCATAAAAGTAAAATTATGACTTTTGCTGAATAATTCGATGATTTTTTATTGAGTCAAAGATACAAAGGTGAGCAATATAGGACCATTATGGTCCTCTTGTTTTGGTGTACAGGTCACTTTGCCCATTCAAGTATGAGGTTTTGTTATTGTTTTATGTCAATTATAACATAAAATGCTTCTTCATGATCAGTTACAAAAATGTTGTTCATGCGGATGGAAACAAAAATTCCTAAATTACATCTTTTAGATTTTGTTGTCTGCACCTTAAAGTTTTTTTTCAATTTGGATCAGTCTAAAGTTTTACAGTCTGGTGCAGCGTTAATAAAGAGCAGCTGTGCAATAACTCATAATCTTGTTAATCTGCTCCGTTTGATCTTCTGATGCACCTTTTGTTTTCAAACAACCTCTTGATGTCTATGAAGAATTTCAAAAACAATTTTTAGGCTGCACTAGGAGGAGTTTCTTGAAGCTTGGAAATTCTCTATTATTTTATAAAAAATTTGAAATCGCTCAATGCTTAACCCTTGTCATGCTGAATGAAATCCTTGATTTTGCAATCAAAACACCAAAACAAGAGGACCATAATCACTCACCTTCGTATAACTAAATTAAAGTGCTGAAAGCACTAGAGGCAATAATTTTGAGTCAGTATTTACTTTGAAAATATAATTTTCATATTTTTCTAGTTTGAAAAGGAAAATCAAGTAATATTGACTAAGATCAGACTGCACATATGTGCAGGCTGATCTTTGTATATTCCTTTTCTTAAAGCAGGAATATTCTGAGTTCAGCATGACTATAGTTAAAGGTTGTTAGTGCCTATACACTGATAGGGCATTTATGATCTTTAAGCAATGGGAGGTCAAGTTGTTAAATAGTCTCTTCACTTCTCAAATCAAGGGTTCTCTGCAAGACTGTAGCAAGTGTATATACAATGTATATACCCTTACTACAGTCTTGCACCGAACCCTAGAAATGACCTTCACCTATTACAACACTGTAACTTTTTTATGCTTCTGCGAACAAATCTTTTAAGAGATAATGTTGTTTGACAATCAAAACTTTGTAACTCCAGCTTAATAAAACTGAAGTAACAAGGTTTTGGTCACCTTCGGACAATTTTTTGGTAAAAAAAGAGTTTATAGACAGTTAGTTATACTTTTGCCATATTTTTTTTCCTTTTTGAGACATATAACTGAAATCCAAAACAGCTAAAATGGCTGTCACTGAATTCTGTTTGAAGTCGAACAAGCTTAAAATGTTTCACCTGATAAAAATTCTGAGTAAGGGTTAGTGTTATTTTTCAGTGCATCTTATTGAACAGAAATTACGGTATCAGTCATTAATCACCAGCAAGAAATTCCTTTTGGTTTCATCTAGACCAAAGAAGAATTTGACCTATATACCAAATAATCCAAAAGCCATCTCTGAGAAACCAGGCTTTTAGTTAATAATTGATGGGCTTACTTTGTATTTCCCAAAGTTAATTGATATTTTATATTCTTTTCATGAAACCAACAGCAAAGATCATACATTGGAACCGTGCTTTTTGGGTTTTTTTTCCCAAGAACTGTGTTAAGATCTTTGCCAGCATGTCACTGTGCTTCCAAATGCTGCAAATGTGAGCTGTTTGATGTGAAGTATAGTCAAGGCAAGGGCGTAGCTCCCGTTACGCACTTTACACAAGTGGGTAACAGATTTAAACCTCTGTTCAAAAGTATTTTGAAGAATGATCATAACATCGAAACTACAGCTTATTCAAGCTGTATAGCGTGAGAACATTGACATGACTGACCGTAACCTCTATTAGCATACATTACATGCTAGACTGATTGTCACATGGTACCTCCGTTAGGTCTCGTTTAACTTCGTGAGCTAAGTTGATATATACTTATTTAATGACAATGTGATGAGTAGACACTTGTCATTGCACGTGGTAAGAGTAAAGCATCAGAAGACGAAAGACGGTGGTTTGAGTCACTATAAGAGCATATTTATTTTTTCTCAAAGTCTTTTTTTTTTTTAGATTTTTTTTCTTTTGAATAATGTTGAAGAACACTCGATTCTCAAAGAGATTTTAGGTGTGTTATAAACTATTTGTTTTGCCCATTAGTTTCTTCTTTGTTCTATTTGTTTGAATGGAGTTTAACGCCTCTTTAATATTTTTTCTGTCACATTGCGGGGACTGGAACGCTTAACTATGGATGCCTTGTATTTCCCTTACGAATACTACCACAACAACTCTTCCGAGACCCCAGTTGCTAATCCTACATAGGTCTTCGATTATCAAACAAATTTGCCCTTTAGACCATCTGACAGCGTCTAATGCTTTCCATATTTGAGTTCAGGGGATAGAATATTTTAAGTGAAACGGGCTGTGCTTAACAATTATTGTTATTCAAACACAAGATAACAAGTCAAATGAGACTAACAACAAAAACAAAACAACAACAAAAAAAAAAAAAAACCCAGTGAGATGATAGTAGATTCGAACTCATGATCCCTGCACCTATTGTCATCAGACTAGATCTCTCGGCCACACAGTCAAACAGTGTGTATTGGTACTTTTACATTATACAAACATTTTTAAAATCCAAACACTACAAGGATTTACGATGTTTTTCGAAAGCTTGCAGCTACCCTCGATTATAAATGTATTCATCTGTTAATTTATTCATTGCATAAAGGTCAAGTCATGTCAATATTTTCACACTATAGTTACGATGTTTTGATTATTCACCAACGCTCAAATCATAAAAATGGGGCATTTGGAGGACATTCATCTTATGTCACAGTTCTCATATCGCCTTTATACTATGTATTCTTTGGTTGTCGCCTTATAAGGGCGTAAAAATTTAAGAGTCCTAAATACGCCTGTGCAAGGAATTCAAATTCTTATTAAAGCTATGTGCGACATTTTCAATATTTCTATATGACATTGTGGGAAATACACAGCCTCTGACCAGCATGTACATATGTTCAGTCTGACCACAATCTTAACACTCTGCAGACACTCTTGAGATTGACAAGGTCTTAAGGTAGTGGAACTGTAATAGTTCCACAACATGAAAATCATTAGGAAACCTTGGATAACACTGTTAAAGTTCATTACTCCTGAAACGTTCAGAGCTATTACAGGTCTACAACCTTAACCCTTGCCATGCTGAACCTGGAATATTCCTTCTTTGGCAGGAGCTATAGACAAACATCAGCCTGCACCTATGTGCAGTCTGATGTTAGTCTACACCACCTGTTTCTCACTTTCAAACCAAAATTGTCAATAGATTTAGTGATTCAAATAAAAAAGGACCTACAGTTTGGACTTCCAGTGCTTTTTGCCCTTTGATTTTGATGAAAATTTTTAGCCAAAATTTATCCAGCATGACGTGGGTGAATCTCTCTTTCGGTGGCAAGTGAAACATTCTTTTTGTAGGCTTT
The DNA here is from genome assembly GCA_948146395.1 of Fragum whitleyi. Taxonomy (NCBI): domain Eukaryota; kingdom Metazoa; phylum Mollusca; class Bivalvia; order Cardiida; family Cardiidae; genus Fragum; species Fragum whitleyi. Next base: position 29,589,505 of record OX411557.1, on the reverse strand, counting down.
TGGAGTATTCCATTGAATATAGGACAAGTTTGAAAGTTTATACAATTCCTTGGATTTAAGTACCATATTTCACCTAATAATAGCGCAGACTCCCTAATAGTAGCACCCCTACATTTTTTTACTACGAAAACCCACTTCAAATGCCTAAATTTTAAGAATTTGTTGAGACTTCTTGTCTAATTTGATGTAAATTTCCTCTAAACAATCATTTATCTTCAAATTAAAGGGAAAAGAGCTTAAAAGAAATAAGTTTAATGATTTATTACATCAGGAAATGCATACTAAATAAAAGCTCCCTGACTATGTTATGTATGGCTCCTGGGAACGTTTATTAGGGGAAATACAGTAAGTAATATCCCTTATCAGCACTATAATAATTTACTCCTAAATCATCATTTCCATCTGCTACTTTCTCAAATAGCTTTCCCACACATCAAGATAAATCACAAGTGTTTTATTTGCAGACAATATATTACATTAGCCTATTACATGATGACAAAGTTGACTGATCCAAATTAAAAGAATTCAATAAGACAATATTTCATTACTTTTATGTAGATTTACATATCAAAATTGTATTTAAATTGCCATCTTTAGAGCATAGTTGGTAGCACCTTAGCCTGTTAATCTCAGTAAGGTCCCCAATTCAATCCCAAACTGCCTTACTCATCCTTTCAAACTATTAATCTCCCACCAATTGGTTGACAAATCATCATACACCAATGTGGTATAGCAGCTTGAGGTTAGGAAAGGATATAATGGCAGTCCTGGTGTGAGGAATACCAGGAATCCATTGTTAGTTGCTCTAGTGGCCTTCATTATAATGACTGAAACATTGTTAAAAGATGCACAAAACCCTATTCCAACAAACAGATGTATGTAAGTTTACAAAATTTAAGTAAACTCAAATTCTCAAGTTGTGCCTTCGCCATCTAAGCCACCCATTTTTTATTTCAGAAATGATCCCATTAAGATTTTTGATTTTTGGTGGGAAACAAACAATGCTTGTCATTATTTAATGACATTGTCAAATTTCGGATGTAAGTTGGCGTAAAGATTCAAACAAACAATATCAGGATTGACAGCCCAAACTGTTACCGATTAAGCCAACCCACTCGGCTGATTCTCATTTGAAAACCATGGGTCTTTCATTCATTTTCTTCCTGTTTTATGAGACGGGAATCCAGTTATGAGGTCACTGAAGTGCCCTATATGTAAAGGGGATGATTTTAAAAGTAATTCATTTCACGATCAAAAGAATCCCGTTAGGCTGGTATGCAGACATTATTGTGTTTATCAGACATCACATCTTACAAATTGTTCATCGACTTAAGTGTTGCTACCACTCAACTTCTCAATTATGTCTCAAACTCTAAAATTGGAAAGGTTTTTTTTTAAGGAAATGTAATCTTTTGAAACCAATATTCTAGCTATCATTACCTAGATCTCTACAACATCATAGAGCATGGGTGTGAAATTTTCATGCCCTACTTGTCCTGCATGGGCTTTTCTTATTTTGATTACAATAAAATCCGGATTTCTTTTCATAAATAAACAAGAGTGCCTATACAAGTCACAATTTACACTGTGGCATGGCAATCACGGGCCTAGGAATATTCTGTGAATATTACATCCAAATCCAACTATACTACTAAAGAATGGAGTTGCACTCCCAAATAAGGACCTGTGGACAGACAGGCATACAAGGTGGAGGTGACATAACAAAGGACCTGATGGTGGTACCAACATGTGTCATAAAAATATTTTGGTGAGCTAATTGCTAAATTCCAGTTTATGCAGAATAAAAGCTTTGTCAAAATTGCTTTAAAATCAAAGTACTGAAAACAATGGGTTCCCTAATTGTAAGTTTAATTTTCTTTTGAAAAAATAATTGTTTGGTCTTTTCTGACTCCAAAAGAAAATCAGGTGGTGCACACTAAGATTAGAATGCACATATGTGCCGGCTGATCTTTGTCTATATCTCCTGCCAAAGCAGTAGTGTTTCGTGTTCAGCATGACTAAGTTTGATAACCATATGCTAGATTGACTCTGTTGGATAATAATCATGGGTAAATTTGGGTAGGGTAAAAACTTGACTATGTATAATTGAGTTGACAGGTTAACTGCCGTCTGGGCATGGTCTGGTAGGTATTCTTTAATAACCTGCAGTTACCCTAACAATGAAAACCTCGTCAGCAACTTTATCCCTTACCAGCGCAAATTCCAAATTTATATACTGTAAAAGCTCTGATAAAACCCACACAGGTTTCTATTAGAATAATTGCATTTCATAAGAATGTGCATGGGCTTTTATTTTGAGGCTCTGCTACTTGATATCCATGGCTCAGTGCAAAACAGTTGAAACCGCCCATAAACATGTAGGCAGTTACTACTGTTTTATGCTGAGCTATCAATCATTGTTAAGACAGTGAAAAAATGGCCAAAATAAACATAAATAGGTACAAAATATAATATAAAATTGATTTGGGAAAAACCTCTGTTGAATTTTTAGTGACATTGAATTTGTGGGTATTGGCCTTTATTATAGGCTTCATGATTTTGTAGAATCACATCAAAATTAGACAATTTCAAAAACAGCATAAGAAGGGTTAAATTAATCATGTCATCAGGTAAAAAGTCTAATCTACCTGAGCAAGGATCATATTATATACATGTTAATCATAAAGTCTAATGTCTCTTTAATCAAATATTTATATCCATTTAAAGAACACCTCATTTAAATGTTGAACTATGGTCTTGATTTAATGAACCCTACATAATGTAACCCTTGTCAAGAATGAGCCCGGATTATGCCTGTTTTTGGCCGGAGGATATAGACAAAGATCAGTCTGCTCATATTATGAAAATTATGATATTTTGGTCATCCATCAATAATTCATTACTTGAATTCAAATTGTTCTGACCGGTATCTATGATTGAACATTTCTAACAAGATGTGTTTGTGAAACACGAATGCCCCTAATACGTTTTTTTTTTTTAAGTTTTAACCTTGACAGACGAGCTTGACCTTGTCGCATGACCTTGATATCTGTAGATGAAATTATACCAATTATGAGCATTCTATCTTGAATATATATTCTAAAACCTTGAAGTAATTGGCAATATAAAGATTTTTGTAAAGTTTAGTTATATCACGCGGACATGAGCACCTAACAATGGATTCCTGGTTTTTTCTCACCGGTACAACCATCACATCCTTTCCTAGCTTCCAGCTTTTATCTCACATTGGACTACGAATAACAACCCATTGGTGAAAGACAAATAGTTGGAGAGAATGAGTGCCGCTGTCAGGGATCAAACCCGGGACCTCTAGATTGAATGTCAGACATTCTACCAACTGCCCTGACGGCGGCTCCAGATGATACCAAGATTTTGTCTGGCTTTACATGTATGCAAAAATTGGAGCTTAACAACTAAATAAGGGAAGAAATAAAGTAAAAAAAATCCTTTCCATCAAAGTATCTCTAACATAGTTGAACTATTAACACTTAATTGCCTTGCTGAACCCGGAATATTCCTGCTTTTGCAGGAGGTAAAGACAAAGATCAGCCTGCACATATATACAATCTGATCTAAGTCTTCATTACCTGATTTTCATTTTAAAATAAGAAAAGGTCAGATATAATATCTTAGGAAATTTATACTGACTCACAATAAGCAAAATCAGTGCTTTCTGAACTTTGAGTTAGGTGCAATTTTTCATAGGTTTTAATTCAGCATGACAAGGGTTAAGATTTTATATTGAGCAAAAAATAGTTTGAGTATGAGGTAAAGTGTTAGCAAAAAGAAATTGTGTCAATGCATTTAAAAAGCTTCATTGCAAAACATGCGAGAAAAGAAGTGAAGCGAGATTTTTTTGCTTTTTGAATAGTTTATTTTCCTCTGTCATGAAATATTACATGACAGGTATTAATGGCTTCACATGCTTTTTTGTGTGTTAAAATATGAATTTTTGTTGAAAATAAATCAAAGAAACAGTTTTTTGCCTCCTTTTTGAGAAAGGGAAAAATCTTCAAAATATTATAAAACTGGATTTAAAAGAATTAGGATAAGATTCTATTGCCTAAATGGTTGCATGGCATAGGCACTCAAGACCTGAAGATGGCCGTGGTTTGAGCACCTTTGCCAGTTGGGTGTGTTTATAGTCAAGATACTTATAATGATAATAGCCAGCCCGTAAGTAAACCAAGCTCTAAACTCGGCAGCAGCAAGTTTGAGCCACTGTCTCTCTTTCAGATATGTGCTTTAATCATTTAAAAGTTGAATGCTTTAAGAAACTTGTACTAAGAAAGTGCTTCAATACACAAAACTTGAATGATTAAACTTGAACTTAGAAAGTACTTTAATTGATAAGTTTTGGTTCTTCAACTTGATCTTATAAAGTGATTCAATTGATGATATTTGAATGTTAATTGGACTGATAAATTTTTGAACCAAGAAATTGCTTGAGTTGATAGAATTTGAAAGTTTAGACTTATGTAATTTAGTGAGTGCTTTAATTGATAATGTTTGAATCCTTTGACTTAAGTATTTAGAAAGTACATGTATTTCAATTGATAAGTTTTGTACTTAAATAGTGCTTTAATAAATTAAGTTTGAATGCTCAAACACAGGCATAAGAAATTCACACCTTTTGATGATCATACTGTAATTGACAGAAACATGTCTACAGTAAAAGGTATTTCATTCAAATTTAATGTTTTGCATGGAGGAAGATTAAAATACCTTCGTTGTTACTGTTCTATTGAATCTGTTTTGTATCCTTTTTTAATCAATGAGTCGTAAAAATACCACCTTCAGACTGAGAAAGATTGAATAAACCAATCTTAAAGACCCTGTCTGTGTTCGTGAACATACCCGAAACGCAAGTGTCACAATGATCTTAGACGGACTTTGTGCACAAAAACTTAACTTTCATTCTCAAAGATAAGCTTAAATTTGTCATTCTATCTATTTAATATTTGATAATACAAATGATTATGAGGCAATGATCCAAAAATAGGCCTAACTTAATGAATATTTATGACCCGCAACAGTTGGGTCTCCAATTTGAATACTGCTCCTGCACCTGGGGCATTTTACTTGACCAAAATCTTATTTACCCATTTTATTGTATAAGGCAGATTATGTGTTTCACAAAAAAAGCCAACGTTTGTTGATTGATTTGTATTTTCATGTTACTCATCTAATCCATAAGACTAAATCAAGAAAAAATATTCAAAGAATATTCGCAAAATAAGATTTTTTTTTACTCCAAATGCAGATTGGGGCTTTAGTGCTGTTCACGACATATTTCTGCTGTACACAAAGCTTTGGCAGACAGTATAGACCAAGATAAGACTGCACATATGTGCAGTCTGATCTTAGCATATACTGTCTGCTTTTTACTTAACAATTATGTGGAATAATAAAGTGTGACCAAATGAAAAGTCTGAAAATTAGAAATTGTTTGAAAAAAAAAATAATAATCAGCAAGACAAGGCTTTAAACAATGCTAGGAGGTCTTTATTTAGTGCTTATATATTTTTTTTTAGGTTGAAGAATATTTAAGTACCTGCAATGCACATCTTGATTTGGTAATATTTCCCAAAAATAAAGAAAACAGAAAGTGTAAAACTATGACTTTAGATGGCTACCAAAGGCTTATGTAACACCTTCACAGCTGTAGACCTATAGTTTCATAGTTTTTGGTCCCGATCAACTGTATATTATAAAACTTTCCCAGAACCACATTTCATATCATAACATGTTGTCTTCTTTTTTGCATTGATTTTAAAGCTCTCTTGACAAACTTTTTTAATTGTATGATCATGCAGCCTTGCTTTCAGGATAATGAAGTAGTAGTAGTTGCAGGGCTCGTGTTTGACCCTTAAACCAGGGTTTTGAACCCCCCCCCCACACACACACAAAAAAAAAAAACCCCAAACAAACACAAAAATAACAACAACAAAAGGAAACCATGAAAACATCTTAATTTGACTCCTAGAAATTTATCCTAAGGGGGTCATATTGACCCCCTTGAGAGGAAGTTCTAAGGGTCAAAACATGGTTTTATACCTAAGATTTTTACAAATTACTATCTACAAAGTTCTACAAATTCATTACTTGTTTCATATACATTGTAATTACAAAAAGCAGTTAAAGTGACTCTTAAATATGCAAAATTCTACTTATGATTTGCATTTTCCATCGTTTTGACCCCTTTAAATTCAGATTTACCCCCAATAATTCATAAGTGAGGAGTCGATGACTCCTGAATATCAAACTCTAACTCGAGCCCTGAGTTGTATCATTTTATTGTACTAGCTGTTTTGTTTGTTTGTTTGAATGGGTTTTATGCCGCTTTCAACAATTTCGCAGTTATATTGAGGTGGCCAGAGCACCTAACAATGGATTTCTGGTATTTCTTCCACCTGTACTACCATTACACCCTTTCCTTGTCTCCGACTGCTATCTCACATAGGTTTACGATTATTTACCCTTTGGTGAGAGACAAACGTCGGAAAGGATATTTGCCGCCACCGGGGATCGAACCCACAACTTCCAGATTGGAAGTCTTATGCCTAACCAACTGGGCTATGGTGGCGGCTTACTCGCTGTTTTTAACGAAAATTCTGTCTGCAGGCTAATTTTCTTAAGCATTGTCTTATTTGTCTCTGGATGCATTTTCATGCAAATGACTTCAGTATATAATTAATGTAACAAACATATAGACATTTTTCTTGAGCAATATGCTAATAACCTGATGTGACCCACAAAGGCTTGGAAATCTATTAGAATTCTCTGTTAAGAAAAGTACAATGTGAATAATAAAAGTTTGTCTGGGTTATAATAAGCATGTCATTTACAGACTACAAGATAATTATTGTGCGCTTTAAACCAGCCCCAGAAAATTAAATTTCATCTAGAATCTGACGCTTTGACTTCTAACAATTACAAAGCTTTAGATTCAATTCAAAATCACTGATTCAAAAACTGCCCCACTTTAACCCTTGTCATGCTGAACTACAATTATTCCAGCTTTGGCAGGAGATACGGGCAAAGATCAGCCTGCTGTTTCGTGCTGCGCCATCAAATTGTTTATAGAATTGAGTTTATGGAAAAATCTTTCAAGTGAAGATCTTTTTTTAAACCTTTCTAGTGAGGTCTTTAAGATACTCATTTGAATCATATTACTTAGACAATTGAAATAAGAACTGTAACCATAAGTGTAAGTGTACAAACATATACCAATCTTTCATAAGTGTCGGAAAAAAATTGCGCAGGCTCTCAGAAGTAGTAATAGCTGCCAAAATATATTTCCTTGCCTGACAGGCCGACCCCGATACAGGTAAAAATGCATTTCCTGTGCACGAGAGACAAAGCTCGTCAGGTAAAACAAGACAGTTAGTGCATTGGTGCATCTCCTTACTGACAACAATTATCACTATTACACTCCATTAAGATGTCTATCTATGTCCATTAACTCTTCTCAAAAAATGGATAGACCGCTAAAACGGGTTTTAGAATTAAATATTTCAAAAACATTGCTGTAAACCCTTTGTTTTTGATACTCATTGTAATCATCTCCTCGAGATGATTATAATGGGTACCCACAACATAGGGTTTAGTTTGGAGATAAGGATTTTAGAATATCATTAGCCTTATCAAGGCCTTTGAAGATAATGGGACTTTATATCTTTATATGACTGCATATTAGCATCCAGATCTTTTCTTTATAAATATGTTGCAAGTTTGCTCATACCGTATCTCAAAATTGAAAAGTTTCTTTGCACTTCAATGCCAAGGTATTTGGACATGTCCAAGTCTATTGCATAATAAGTAGTAAAGAGTCGGCCTATTTGGATATTCTGTAGTTATGAGGCTATTTGATGTTTATCGAGCATGTCCAATAATGATTTAATTAATTCTTTTTGTTGGTTATGGCTGTTTATCTTGTCAGAAAACAAAATAAATGTGACAAGGAAACACAGAATCTGACTTATCATATTTCTTCTAAATAACGTTCCTGGGAGCTATACATAACATGGTTAGGGAGCTTTTATTATTTACTGATTTAAAAATCATTAAAATGGCCCTTTTCCCACTAATTTGAGGTGAATTTTCTCTAAACAATCATATAAATGTAAGGGTGCTACTATTAGGGAGGACACTTTTATTAGAGGTAATAGGGTATTTTAATTTGTGGGAAAACACGAGTGAAAGCTTCCATCTTTAACCGAACAAGAAAAAATTTAAGGAACATTGAAATTGATAGTAATTTAATTTAGGTTAATGAACTTCAGAGTTCAAACCCATATGAATAAGTTCAAGAACATCACAGAATGTTAAATGGCAGTTCAAGGATTCCTACCTCTATGACTGGTAAGAACTTTTAAAACTAAGTATTGAACTTCTAGAACTAATTCTTTAACCAATTCTAGCTCTAGTTCTTTAACTAAAGTTTAAAAATCTTAAATGGGATTTAAAGAAATAAAGTTCAAGAACCAAAGTTAAGGTACTCAGGTTCCAGAACTAGTTCTATAAGTTAACAAATAAATTCCTGAACTGCCATTTAACATTCTAGAGTATTCTTGAACATTTTTGCATGGAATTTCTTTCCCAAATATATAATTTACTCATTAACTGAAATATGGCTGGTCAACCTGGTTTTTTGTGTTTTTTTTTTTTTGAGTGACAGTTCACAATTATAAACTGAAATTTCTCTGCAATCCTCAATTGTACATTTATGAACATTTTCGAAGTTAAAAAGTTGAGCTACAGATAGTGTGGGTATTTAGGATTTCAGATCAAAGAATTTTTCAATATTATAGCACAAACCCTATATTGTGGGTACTCATTGGAAAGATCCAAATAAGTACCCACAACCTAGAGTTTCATTGAGAAAAAAAGATATTAGACTGGCATTACCCCCTCTTATCTGTATCTCTGATTGAACACTGTAAATTCGTTCATGTATTATGTAAAATGCAATCTCTTTACTGAAATTAAATACATAATACATCCTGCGATAGAGGGAAATATTTCCGCAAAGCTGCACCAGTTAGATGACAATTAATATAATAGTCATTTCATACCATTTCAGGTTTAAGTTTTTCCAAAGATTTCTTTTTTAATTTGAGGTACCAAGAAGGTTTCGCATGCAGTTGGTCATAAGTTTGATCTCATCAATGGCTACAACATTCTTTCCCTCAACTAAATGAGTAATAGAGTGCTTTGGTAGTAGATCTGGTTTGAGAAATACAGAGGTCACTAATTGAGCATTGTGTTGCCTTCAATATAATTCACCAGTCAGGGGTGTGGAAATACGAATTTTCTCCACCTGTCCACGGACAATTTCTCACTTGTCCAGGATCAAAATAAACTTGTCCTTAAAAGATGTAATGATAATTATTACGAAAACATTGTTTTTAATGAAGAAAATGCTGTAACCCAGCATTTTCTTCATTATAGACAATGTTTTCTCCCCTTTGGTACACACAATAGGATGTCTTTTCTCCTAGATCCTTTTAGTTCAATATCAAGTTTTGCTCTGGTATTTACTTGTCCACGGACGAGCTGCCTAGAAAGATGTACTTGCCCGCAAGTGAAAAAGCCCAAGTCGGACAAGTCGGGCTTGGGAATTCCACATCCCTGCACCAGTGCACAAATCTTGCACAAGTCCAATTTAATTACTCAGGTTGCCTTTTTGATAAAGAGTACCTTTCAATTTGACTAAACATTTATCAATTTTGCCTGGGTAATTGGAAAATTAGCAGGCAAAAACAGAACGTAAATTTGACAGACAATCAACTGTGGAAGTTTTCTTTTCTATAATCCCCTAAGAAATTTTTGCATGGCAGTTTGAAATTCTTGTTATTATCTCACAGAAATATGACCCATTTCTTCAGGAAAGAATTCAAATTTGGCAAAACAACATTTGAATGATGTAATGAGGCCGAGAAGAAAATAACATTGGAGAAACTTTGGGCTTGTTTTAAAATATCAATTTTCTCAACGTTAAATATGATGAATCAATGGGAATTCAAGAGAACTTGCAATTCATTTTGTTGGCAACATTTAAACATTTAATTGAGCCAACATAATAATTATTTTCAGCATTCCAATTGACAGCTCTGATTTGAATAAACAGGTATACATATTAAAGGTAATCAATCATACAAAATCGAAATTCTCAGGAAACATGACCTTGATAAATTTGGTCTCACAGTTTAATTGTGTCCCGTTAAGCAAAAGAGGACCATCAAGGAACTCTGTACAGTCAATTTTTGAAAAGAGAACAGTTCCACTGGAGGTCAAGCTAAGGTCGCATTTCGAAATTTCTTTTGCAGGAATAAGAATTTCTTTTTTAGTAAAATTCAGTAAATTAGAAAGTGTGAAACATTTTGACTGTAGTCAGCCTGTGCAATATGCCAAGGCTTAATAGGTTGACACTTTATGTATAATCCAGATGGTCCATTTTCACCCTACGGGTCACAACGGGTCCCTTTTCATCTGGGTAAACTAAACATGGCGATCAGGAAGTATAGGTTACAATGGCATATTCAATCAAAACCCCATCTGTCTCAGTCACAATTACTTCATTTTAGTGGACAAATTCAATCGAAATGTTGTAATACAAGAAAAACTACATCCTTTTTGTAGTGTTTCATTTGTTTTATACAGATAGGGATACTATTTAAAGGATTACTTACTCGATTTCTGTAGGAAAACACAAACCCCCTTTATAAAGACCCTGGTTCCAACTCAGGGCTTCACAATTGGTAACCAGCATAAGTCAATGAAGAGTAAGCTAGTGGACCCTTTATAGTTCCACATCGTCTCCGAAGTAGTGAACTTTAACAGTCTTAACCGAGGTTTCCTAATGATTTTCATTAGGAAACCTTGGTCAACATTGTTAAAGATCATGAGTTCCAAAAAGTTGCAAGACTATTATGGGTCCACTACCTTAATCCAAGGGTGTAAGGCAACCTTTATTTTAGCAAGATTTAGTCACAATCTGTAAGAATCTTACAGGTAACTTACTCAGATAAAACCTTAAAGACATGGCTCTAGAAACTAGAGGGACAATTTTCATGGAGACCCATACTTTGATCTTTTATTGATTACCTGCTAGGCTCAAGCTCGTTATTTTCTGAATCACATAACTGCATGTAATCTATGTAGTCGTAATTAAGATGTTGTTCGATTGTTTTCCTGTCATGAACATTGTTGCGTGTTTACAAACCTTTTTTGATCTGATCATTAACCCACTGTAATAATAACACACGTATTTAAGACTGATTTAAAATCAAAGTACTGTCTGAAGTTGCCTTAAAATCAATCAATGTTTAATGAGACTTAATACATGATATAAATATAAAAATAATATATTAATATAAACAGTCAAACTTGTCTTAAGCAAGCACTGAAGGGATATTCAAAAAGTGAATACTTAAGACAGGTGCTTGCAATTTTACTGCAATTGATTCATTTGGGAACTCAGTAGCCGCTTGCTTAAGACAGGTTGCTTGCTGATTATAGGTGGTCGCTAAGACAGGTTTGACTGCACTCCATTTATTGATCAATTTTAGAAAATATTTTGAGAGCCATTGGAAAGAAATAATCAATACATTCCCAAAACAAGCTAGTGCATTGACCTCACAAAAATTGAAATTTGAGCCTGTGCGTGACATTTCCAACAATTTTACATGTGAGCAAAGCAAACCCTTTGCCAGCCTGTGCAGCTGCACAGTTTGACCAGAGACTTCACTGTGCGCTATATAGATAGGTGATGTCTTAATCCATCTTCTGGCAATAAGCATACACTCTTTTTGCATTGTTTTGTTGTCTATGATGCTGAATGTTTGTACCTCGCAAACATATGAAATTGTTGGAAATGTCACCCACAGGCTCATTTGTCATTAAGTCCCCCTTTTCTGTTGCGAGGCCTTTAGATGGAAAGAAATGTGACCAGGCCTTTACCAGGGAAGGAAGATTTTAGGAATTGTGGAGAAATCACTTCAGGGCCCAAGGTTATAAAACTTTTCTCAGGCTCAACTGAGAGTTTCCTCAATCTTTAAATTTGAATAAATGTATGAAAATAAAAGATTATATCAATAAGTTGTTATTTATAACAACTTATTAATATCATCTTTTATTTTTGTACATTAAAATGAGTATTAAAACAGAATTACAGCTGTAATCTCAAATTGAAATTTGAGAAAATTTTAAATTGAGAATGAGAAAAGTTTTATAACCTTGAGCCCAGAAAGACAAGGTTCATATTAGGCATGGACAGTCTAAACCGTCAGACACTTGATGTGAATTGTAAGTCTACACCTCGAGGGGTCAAACCTATATTGTAAGTGCATATATACATGCACTTATAATTCTTTTGTGCTGAGCCCCAAAATTGCTCTCAAAACGTTCTAAATAATTTTTACTATTTTTTCAGAATCTATTCAATTGAATGTGAAGACATTAATTATATTAAAACACCAGACATTGATATTAAGCAGAAATCTAGACTAAGTTTCCAGTCTCTTAATTGAGATAAATTTCTAACAAAAAGAGCGTTCATCTAGAACAATAGGAAGGAAGACAATTAAAAATTCCCAGCAGAAAAAAATAAATGCATTGTTAATTTTCTAAGCATTTTTACCCTGTCAGACTGATACTTTGGATATGCTCAAGTGTCTTGCTAATCACACTTTTCTCTGTGTAATAATCAAGGGGGGGGGGGTATGTTTCATGCAAAACTACATAGAAACAAATGATTTTCATTAGGAACCACGGTCAACATTGTGAAAGTTCATTGGTTCCGAAATGTTGCGGGACTATTATGGTTCCACTACCTTAAAGCTACTGTTTCACAGATTGGGAAAATGTGATTTTTGAAATTTTTCATAAAATCAATTGGAAGTAACAACCTCATGATGTTGAAGCCTTAAGAATAATACGATTACATCTGGTAGTGCAAAGAAAGAAAGTAGGGATGGGAACGGGTATTCGATTAATGGAGTACTCAATCAAACGTCCGATTATCGATTACCAATTTCACTAAGCGATTAATCAGTAAAAAAAATGATAAAATAGCAAATTCTTTTCCAATCTCACTTTTTCAAATTTTCTCAAAATACAGATCTTTCATATGAAATGTTGTTCAGCTTAAGATAATGTATGCAACACCTGGGCGCCTGCCGATTGTCTTATCCATCGATATTTTTCTGAGTTTGCAATCAGGTGCCAACTGTCTTTGTTCCTGCTGTCAAACAATACACGTCATTTTGTAACTTTTCGCACCTTCGAATTTTGGTACTCTTATCAGGGACAGTGCGATTTACTTGGATCTTCGGAACAACGGAATGTTGCAGTCTCTGTCCAAAACCTTGTAACGCAATCATATCGATGTTGTAGTTACTTGGTCTTTCTCAACCAAGAGTTATATTTAAAACCGATGAATATCGCCTGGTAATATTACCGAGAAATGACACTCTCTATAAGCATGCACTTAACATTTTTCCGTTTATTAGAATAAATTAGCAATCATATGTCATTTCAACCGCCAATTCGACCGAAAATATGCAGCAAATACCGTATATCATCACGTTTGAAGACACAGAAAATAAATGAATGTCCTCAATTCTATCCGAGTACTCGAGTACTCGATCGGAAAGGTAAACGAGTAATTGATTAGTAAAATTGGTACTCGTTACCATCCCTAAAAGAAAGACTGATTTTCCTGAATTTAGGGAAAATCATTCTGAAAAATAAAGTAACTACTAACCCCTTAAAATTATTCTTCAATTTCAAGCCAACTATTTACGCATGTGAATTCTACATGATTGTCTTATTCAATCAAACCATTTTGTAATTCATAGACTCGAAATAAATAGACCGGATCCCTTACTGATCTTGCCTCTTCGAAAAAAAATAAGTTAAAAAGTTATTGAAATATGTTGTTTTTGTAATGCTAATGCCCTTGGGCCATTTTGAATTGCCTGAAAATACACACATTTCCAAATCTAAGAACATTTTTTTTTTTTTTTTTGAAAAACTGTGAAAGAGCAGCTTTAAGGTCTAAAGAAATAGATGGAGGAAAGGGGGTGGGGAATGGGGGGGATTTTCATATTTTGTTCTGTGCTTCTCAGAGCTACAGATTAAGGGGGTATTTTGGTTTTCAAATTTAAATATTTTATTATTCATTTTTTAAATACTACATTGTTGGTACTCATTTGAAATGTCTTGTTGAGACATTTGAAATGAGTACTAACAACATAGGGTTTTGTTTGGAAATAAAGATATTAGACTGGCTTTACCTTCTTTCATCTGGACCCCTGCTTCTTCAATTATTTTGAAGTTAAATTCAATTATTATTGAAGAATTCTAATATTCAAAGATGTATTTGTTTGCGTGCTATTTGGAATTATATATTTGTGCAAAAAAAGGCTAATTCTATTAGTGACAGACTTCATGATACAAATATATTACTAGTGGCCTCCTATTAGTATAATTCTAAGAAATGGGAATTTATATATGATGTGATAATTTAGCCAAGAAACGTTTTTGTTATCCTCTGGTTATTTTCCACTGAGAGAAAACTTCAGCATGCATCATTTAGTGTTTATTTAAGTTTTTTCTCGGCTTAATTGTGAAGTCATGTTGCCAAAGAGCCCCCTCTTGAGACGTAATGATCGCTGCCAAAATAAACACTCTAAAAGTCAGACTACACTCTCTTTTCTGACTTATTAACTCTTTTACATTAAATTCTATCATAGAAAAGGCATACACCTCAGGGTTCTCTAGAATCTTTGGGAAAAGTCCCTTGGCAATCATTTGAGGAAAAGCTATCAAGAAAATAATACATTGGGAAATTTTTTAGGTATAGATATTAGATATATTAGTTAATCTTTCTTGATAATGTCTCCTTAAACATTTTCCTACAGTTTTATATTGTGAAAAGTAAACAGCCTTAGAAGGATTGATTACCGTATTTCCTCTAATAATAGCGCCCTCTCTATTAGTAGCACCCCTACATTTTGTACTAAGAAAACCACCTTTAAATGCCTAAATCTGAGGAACTTTTTGAGATTTGGTCTCTAATTTGAAATGAATTTCCTCTAAAAAATCATATAAATGATTATTTAGAGGCAATTCACCTCAAATTAAAGGGAAATGGGCCCAAACAACATCAATTTCAATGAATTTTTTTAAAATTAGGAAATATATTCCAAATAAAAGCTCCAGGACCATGTTATGTAGAGTTCCTGGGAGAGTTTATTAGGAGAAATACAGTCTGTGTACTTATCAGAACTCATGATTATAACTCACACAGAAAGAGAGTAATGTGAGTAGTTTAAAAATACTTGAAATTATTCAATAATTCTCTAAACTTGACCTTTGTCTCTCTAGAGATATACAATCAGATAAGGAGAAAATATTGACTATAATGGGAATTTAATATCTGAGAGGTCTTAATGATAAGTGAAACAATTCAAAACTAGAGCCATGTGGGCCATGGCCATCCCCCGCCATCAAAGCTGGATAGTAAACTGAAGCCTAATCAAAGGGCAATAACTCCAAAATTATGCAAGCAAGAGTTGTAGTTCTTGTGCACTGTACCTCTCCTCCATGTGATCTACCCACCTATAAAGTTCCAAGTTGATTGATTTTATACTTTAGGAAGTATGCTCCGGACAAGTTTAGTGACGGAATGACAGAACGACGGAATGAAGAATAAAGACTACTACTGTATCCCCTTCACCGAATGGCAGGGGATAATTATATATCAATTAAATTCCTCAACTTCTTGCTAACTTATATGTGTGCTCACATTCTAGCACATTAGCTTCTGGTTTTAAATTTATGTCATGCTGAATAAAACTTACATAGGCAAAAGTATGTTTAAATCAAAGTGCTGAAAGCACTGGATGCACGCATTGTGATTCGATAGCCTAATTAATTTTCAAAATATAAGTTTTAAATTTTTCTGGTTTACAAGGGAAAATCAAGTTTTATGGACTAAGACAAGATGGAAATAAGTACTAGCTGATCTTTGTCTACACCTCCTGCCAAAATCAGAAATATTCTTGATTCAGCGTGACAAGTGCTAGTTCATAGGTCCTTTGTCTACCTAGTCTAACTCCAGCCGTTCTTTAGTGGACAAGTTTAATAATTTTCCCTAAAGGCACTTAAGCCTTATCATGCTGAAGCTTCAATGTTAGTGCATTGGTCAGGTACAGATGAAAGGTCTACAAAAATTACAGAAATCAGACAGTAAAGACTAAGATCAAGACTGCATATCTATGCAGGCTGATCTTAGTCTAAAATGTATGCAAAAGCCTTGTGTAAAGCAGTACGTAATATACTGTGAACAGCATTAGAAAGTTTAAAAGAAAACAAATGAATTCATTGGAGAAAACCAGTTTGAAGCAGTTCTGAACAACAGTTCACAGCAATTATTATATCAGTGCGCACAATTTCTATCTATACAGAGCTTATGCAGTTCATTAAACTGTAGGACAGGTCAATGACTTAAATATTAGCAATTTAAGGCTTAGATTCTTGGAGTTCATTAAAATTTTTATATATGCAAGAAATTTTTTGTCTAAAAACAACTTTGAAGACTATAACATGACTTTCAACACCAATCAAATGCTGGATTAAAATTTTCATATTTTTGGGACATTTTCAACTTGTCTGGCTAAAGTTTTTTCCCACAGAAATTAAATGGAAAGAAGGCAAGATAGGCTAAGATCAGACTGCATGTTGGTGCAGGCTGATCTTAGTCTATATTGACTGCAAAAGCTTTGTGTACAGAAAGAGTATGGCATAAATAGCAGGCTACTGTAAATTAAGATTAATTTCTTCTGCTTCAAGAATATTTTCAAACCCTTAAAGAGAAACTTTTTTAAGAAATTATCATCAGTTAGATCACACACAAAAAAATGTTGTCTATTACACCTCCTTTGAATTTGGACAAGTCTAAATTTTTTAAATGGGTTGAACTGCCAGCTGCAGCAATATTTCAATTTCTACCAGTCTAGAATTATGTCATTCAGTAAGTTTTAATTAGGAGAATGCCTGCTTTGAATATTTATGACCCTAGGGTCTGAGTTTTGTGTCTTCAAATTAATTTAAGTTTATGTATTCTGCAGAGAAGTTCAGTGATTTTATCGAATTTGGTTTAATGCAAAACAGCCGATAGAACAGACAGAAAATAGAAAAATCAGTTCTCTGAAATTAAATTGATCATATAAAGTGATGATAGAATAATGTTAAACCAATTCATACCAGATAATACAATTACATACTGTACAAAAGCGTTTTGATTTCAATGACGAATTTAACTCATTTTTACATATTTCTAATTTTGGATTCCCCTGAATATAAAAACAAAATAAAACATGGTGGAAAATTAGCAATTTCTTTGTTTCACACAGTGTTTTCTCCCCATAATGACTAATAATTTCCAAATGTCTTTAACTAAAAATTATCCCCTAAAACTTCTTTAAAGGTGAACCAGTGTAAAATCATGTCATCTGGTAATGGGTTGACCCAATATCAGGTAAAACTGGTTCTAGAAAGATATAATTATTGATGTGGAAATAAACATTGTAAGAAAAGAAGAAGTTGCTTGTAACTTGATACAATTTTATCAGAAATCCTGAAATTTGGATGAATTTAAAAATTAATGTTTTAAAATCACAGAATGGCTAGTAATTTAGAATTTTAAAGGTAGAAATTCCCTTTTCCTTTTCACACATATGTAGATATATAATAGAAAATCAGACTGTATTACGCGTAAATTATCAATAATTAATTCTATCAGACTAGTTTTCTCAGACCCAATTTCATACCAGACAAATTCATTAATTATAAAAATTCTCCCATAACTAACTGGTAATATCATTGAGTAATATATTTATTAGTCTATTAGCGATTTTGTCGTCTCTTTAATACACTAAATTTCATTTCCTTTGATCTCCGCCGACAGTAGTGTATTAGACAGACGTTTGATTGACAACGCGAGCTACTTTCATTTTGTTAACGAATTTCACTCACCTTGAACCGGCTTTTCTGGTACTAAATTTTCATCTCCGATAAGTTTGAAATGTTCTCTTACAAGAGTACAATTTTGGTTATCCGATTCCTCGCACTTAAATCCTCGAAAAAACGAAATTAAAACACAACAAACAAAAATCACGCGACACATTTTAACTCCTTTGAAATTATCGTCTGCAGTAGTAATCGAACACGCTATTTAACTCACTGAATAAATAATCCCATCAAAACAAGCAGATCCGCTTTCCCTTCGAATTTCAATCCCGATTTCGAAAAATTATTAAATTCCAACCGAACAGAATAAATGATTATTAGCACTTAATATTCTCCGATCACAATGACAAATTTGTAAGGTAGAAGATAGCCGATAGCTAGGTCATAGCTAGTGATAAAACATTGAATTTCGTCTCGCCGAAATACAACGGTGTTATGAGTAAGCGAGTGTGGGCCGACCAATAATCAACTTGACTGCTTCACAATGGGAGTGAGTAGATTGCCGAGAGGCGGGAATAGTTGAAGAATGTACCCCGTCACGTAAAAAGGGGACCATTTCTGAAGTGCACGAAATATATATGTGACCCGCCACGAAAAGAGGGACCATCTGGGAACTCTTTAAACTGAAGATTTGAAAAAGAGATTTGAACCAGCATATGTCAATCAGAAGTCGCTTTCAACAATTCTTTCACCGAAAGGTACATTGATCATTCAGAAAATAAGCAAAGCGAAAAGTTTCGATCCTAGTCAGTCTGCGCAATTCGCGCAGTCTGACTAGGGTCGACACTTTACGCACTACCCAGATGGTCCCTTTTCGCGTGACGGGTCACATATGTGAAGACCTCGAAGAGGAGGGGACTGGAGCTGTGCATTTTTTTCAGAATTATGGTTAAAAGTATAGAGAAATCTCAGTATGTATGACAGCAGGCCAAAGCGGATAAGTCCATATACTCAGCTTTTAGAAATGGTTTTACGACAATTTGTTCACCCTCTCCCAAGAAAATTTGTTATGAAATGGAAGTCTGTACTTTCTATGGTGCGTTAAACCCCGGGCCCCTTCCCTCTCAGGGAAAAATTTCCGTCTGCGCATGTCTACATACCTAATCAGCGAAAAGGCCGAAGGGGTTCGAGGGCTCGAACGAACCCCTCTGTATCCAAATTAGTTATTGTAGTAGACAAATTCAATCGAAAATTTTGCAACACAAGCGGAAAACCGACCTCCTTTTTGTAGTCTTCGAATCACAGGAACTTGAAATTCTACAAATAAAAGGTATCTGATTTACACAATTTAAGCAATTAGTATCCCTATCTATATAGAAATGATCATTCACCAACGACATTTTTCGATAGGGATTTATGTCTATAACCCATTTGCGTAATGGTAGTTACGCCATTGAACTTCCTTCAATAAGCCTCAAATTTCGAGGAGTTTCGGGATAAAGTACAAACATTATCAGTAAAGAATGGCATGAAAGCAATGGTCTTTCACCAACCTTAAGATTTTCGAGGAATTGGATTCGTGTCATATTCAAATGATCAATTCAAAAGACAACCAAAATACAAGTTTGAAATCTGGACAGTTTAGTCGTTGAATTTGAGCGCTGCAAGTCTACAAAGATAACAGAAAATCCCTAAAAAGCGAAAGCCACGAAGAATACTGTGAATGAAATTCTTGAATGATATAATATTCATATGACCGTGGCAAAGCTGCCGCGGGCTCTAGGATGAAAAAAAAAACCAACAAAACATTTGCGAACATGTACCCCGCCTACCTGAAAGCTGGACAAATGCAGGTGGTATTTCTAGTTTTTAAACAAAATACATTTTTATATATTTCTGGACAAACAAATTTAGCAGAATAAAGCCAAAACCAGTATCTTAGAAATTGATAAAGCGTTTATAGGCCGAGTTCGAAGATATCTAAGTAATTAAAAGCCGAGAGTTAACAACATGTGAATTTAAGCACATTTCTTCTGTTAACCCCCTGTTTTGTTCGTTAACGTATACATATAATTAAATGACCAGGAAACGTACATTTTATGCAATAATTTACGTTGTCCACATGGAGCTCTCATACAAGCAGTAGCTTCGAGATTCTTGTCTACCATAGAATGCATGTACTGTAAGGCTTCAGGGGCAAGTTTCATCAAGACATTGACGACAACAATCACTTTACCAGGGCATTGATAGACTGGTGATGCATGTTTTTTGTCCTTAATATGTGGTTAGTCATCCGAAAGACAAAAATGCGCATTAAATGTTATGGTGAAACTGGCCAGTACTCTATTCTGTTTCAAGCAATTCTTGAAAATGACATCATCGAAACGGGAAGATATAAACACATCCTCATTATGTTCTTGGTAATTCTGAAGAGATTCATATCGTAAGGCTTATTCACCGATTTTACTTCATTTCCAAGAATGTTCAGATACCGGCGGCAATTCTAGGACTTTCTATAATGACTTTCTCAATTTTAATTTATTGCAAAATTCTATTCAATAAAAAAAAATCTTAAATTTTCTTTTTTTTTTAGTTTCAGACTGGTCCAAAAAAGAAAAAGAAAAGAGGTTCCCTACCATTACATCTGAAAGCGGATGTAATCCGGAACGGAAATCAAACTATGTCACTGGTAGAAAGAAAAGTGGGAAGAAGAATGTGCTTGTAACAATTCCTCTCTTTCAAAATCCTTTTCTATGAATATAAAGGCACGATGACGTTTAATTTTGGGATTGTACAGAAAAGGGGTAGATTCTGACTAATATACGCTGCGATGATTCCATTCAGATCATCGCTCGGACGTTTCCGTAAACCGGAAAGTACCTCGGACGTAAGTGTAATAATTTCGGATAATGTATAAGGGATTTCGGCTTCTTGCGGTTCTTCGGTCAATATGCTTGAAGAAAAAAGATCTTTAATGCTTTTTCCTAACGTCAATCAAAGTCTTTTTGGGAGTTTAAAAACGTGTTTTGTAATAAGATTATACTATGCCAAATCTAGATTTCGTTAATTTTGTTTTACTTAACGCCATCCTGATGTTTGTGACGTCATATAAACCAACGTAGGCCCGTGTTATTCCCGAGCATTCGGAACATCACTCCGCCATTTCCGTAAACTGCAACAGACCCCGGACGTATTTAAGGCGGACGGGTATGTAACAAAATTGTGCAGAAACACTGAGTGTAAGAAAAATTAGCGCGGAAACAACCGGCGCTATCTTTAGATTTTTATTTTTTCACAGTGAATAACGGCTGAAAATCTTATTTTTTGAGAATGAAGAATCATTTTCAAAAATTAAGATTTTTCAGTCGTAAGAATCTAAAGATATTTATGTTAGGAAACGGTGGTTTCGCTTCAATGACTTAAACGAGTAGCGTTGGCGAGGTCGAATGTCTTCACTCACAGTTCGAGGGCTAACGTCCTTTATAATTGACGTCATCGAGTTTTTCAAAGGTTTTTCCGTAATGTTTAAAAATAGTCCGTCTATGTACATCCGAGGTTGATCGTGAGATGGGCCGAGTGGTGTTCCGAATGATTCCCGAGGTCTAATCCGGCAGTAGAATCGCCGAGGTATCCCGATTGGGATGGTTCGCGACATGCTGCAATACAGAATCCATGTACTTTTTGAACGACCCTTTTGACTACCTGCGATCACGTGAGTTTTCCAAGACAGGGTGCTTAAAACCTTTTCCACTCATTTTGGAAACATTGAAGGAAATTGCAATGGCTATCGTATACATCTCAATTTCTACACAGAAATGCTGTTCGCCTGCATTAGACGTGCAGAAAACAAGGACAAGTTATGCATTACAGCATAATCGTCGCAATTCGTTGTGCAGGCATCATTTCATTCTTGACGCGAAAATTAGGAATTATATATTTCTTTGAAGTCGGCCATTATTAAGCCCTATTTATCACACGGTCCAGTGTTTTCTGGTATGTCTTTGAAATGAAATGTTCAGAAAAGCTTCAAAGTTGCAAGACTATATTATCCCTGGTCATGCGTATTTTGACACGTGCATTTACCGAATCGCAGAAAATACTGAATTTGTGTCACTCTGTAAATGCATGAATTATGATGGAAATAATAAGAATTATTATGGTAATAATATCAATTGTACACAATTATGATAATAATTATTATATTTCAAAAATAAGTATCTTTTTAACTATTTGTCAATACACTATTGAAAATGTATACTAATGTTTAAGGAGGGCCGTTACAGTTTCGGGGGGTATCCAGATATCCGCGAAACAGATGTATGTTTTAGAGCATTCATATGCACAGATATTTGGAAAATATCAACATAGCTTTCCACGCATATTTTAAAAATATTTACATTTTTCTTAAAATGGTCATGTTTTCGAAAATATCAAAGAAAACTGTTTACTACACCGATCATTCACAATGCTGGTGTGCTAAATTAACATATATCTATAGCCATAGATATGGAAAACATAAAAATATAATAAACTTTCTAGTAAGGGCATAAATAAATGACAAGTGGACATTTTGCTTTAAATGCTCCTCTAAGATAAAAAGTGAATATTTTTTTTGAAGGCAAAAAAAGCAAACACTTATATCAAATAAACTCGAAATATGTCAATAGAAAATAAGCCCAACTATCGTTCAACTGAAATTAATTAAAAAAAGTATATGTATCCAGGCATTTTTAGTCAATTTCATAAGTTTGAAGTACAGTACCCCCAAAAATTTATTACTCTAATTTGATTTTGTCCAGGCATTGTTACGTCCCCTGATTTCCCAATCAACAATAAAAACCAATTGTAATTTTGATACACTTGGTAACGCCTATGGCAGTTGTAGGATTTCTGTAACGGGTTTTAAAATACAATTAAGGGAGGAAGGGTAGTCATTTCACATCATTACCAAAGTTTTGTCGAATTACCCAGTGAAAGACCCCATTCCCTCTGGACCCGCCACATGCACAGTCATTATCCTGATCAAAACACGAGGTTTTCCTCCATGAACTAATTTTCTATATGAAGCAAATACATATAGAAATAATATGTCATTTCAGTTGCCACGGAAGATAAGATGGTTTATTACTCGATTGAAACAAAAAAGAAAGAAAATATGACTTTCGATTGATTTTAAAGATGTTAGAATTCTGTGATTATGTTGATAATTTTAACCTAATTTATTTTACAATGGCTTGGAAACAATTTCCTAAACTGTACATTGATCCCTTTTGATTTTGTGGATTACAGAAGAGTTCAACAGTCTCGGGGCCAAATAAAGGAAAAAGTACAATCGCCGGTATTTATACCCGATCTCGGAACTTCTTGGTCAAAGACCAGACGCAGTAATTCTCGAATACATACGCCTTTCGAATAATACAAAAGCTTTTTGAAATCATTGCTTATTGAAATATTCAAAGCTGACAAAGCTATTGATGGAATATTAATAATTGTTATCAAATTATCGTTTCACTCTTACAAACACACAAAAACGGAATCAAATAAAGATGGAAATTTAGAGAGAAGAAATGATTTTTTCAACGGTTGAAATTGTCCTTTTTCTACATTGTCTCCTTTTCCGTTTTTACGACGTGTAACATACGTAATGAATGGGATCTTTATAGGCAAAAGTAATATATCATTTTGAAAATTTATAAAAAGAATGGTGAAAAACGAACAGACAGTTAACAGTGCAGAAAAGTAAACTGAAAAGGAGAGAAATCGCATCGAAGTGGCAAAATATTACTATTTCGGGATATTATTCGTCATCCCGTATCAGTTGTTACCGAAGTCGTAAATAAAAAAAGCATATTTTTTCTCCTTTTCAAGCAATGTTCAAATAATTGAAAGATGACTACCTTTAATAAGCATCCATTATATGATAGTTTTATACATGTACTTACAACGATATAACCCGAACTCAAACATTCCCTTTCGTTGATGAAGAGAACGTGAAAGCCCTGCGTTCAGGACAACAAAGCGAAGCAAACGTTTAGCTCATGCACATGCGAGCAATGCAGGGTATAAATAGCAAAATTGTTTGCCCCGTTTTGTCATCCTGAATGCATGGCTTGTGATAGGTCTATCAACGTCGCCCGTACATCGTTGGAATAACGAAGCACAAGTGTGAAACACTCATTAGATATACTTTACACGGTAATGCAGACTACCATTTTTCGGATGATCGTTTGTGATTCGTTATTCTGAACGCATGACCGGATTTTATTTTGTCCCTCGTTATAATTGCCAAACCCTGCAGTTCAGGATGCAAAAAACATTTGCAAACGTTTAGAAAGTGAACCTTTCTTAGCAGTCGTATGTTTCTGAAATGTTTTGCCAACGTTTTTATTTTGAATTCAGGACAATCCTGCGTGTAGGTTAAGAAAATTACGATTGTTTGGGGGAAAAAAAGCCTTCCACTGTGCACGCGTAACTTCATATAAAGTTGATTTTAACAAAGCCCCCTCACAATTTTTTTTTCTAGGCGAGTTGTCTCCCCAAAACTGTATCGTCCCACCTTAAACCGTTTGCTAGGGATCAAAACTGAAGTAATGTATTTTGTTTCACTAGAATCATATTCATTTAAATGTAAGTTTTTTTGAGTTCCATCTTCTATCGATTTTGTTAGCTTGGCCATTTTTTCGAACGAACCATTGAGCTATGGCTACCCGGTGACATTGACGTGGTTAGCGGGAGTGCGTTCGTTGACGTTTACGTCAGCTATAGTAAACTTTAATCTTGGTCATATCTCTCTTGTGATTGAAGATATCTTTTTGATACTTGGCAAGTGTGGTTATCATCACACTGAGAGCTATTCAGACTATCAAGGGGGATAACTCTGGAAAAAACTTTTGTAAGAATTATGTCCCTGTATTATCTTTGATTATTTCCATAATTATGCATCTGCAGTCGAGCGTTGGTATGCACATCGTGGTGCACGCGTTGAAGTCATGATGCTATTCTGACATTTAAAAAGAAAAGATACATACTGTTCTAGTGAGAATGATATTTCTCCAGGAATATATGGGCTTTCATTTTGACCCCTTTCAAAAGTTGAGTAGTATATATAACATCAATCGGTTGATGAAATAATTAATTAGCATATATCAACAGATGCGCTGGAAAATAAGCGTACAAAGAGACATTGGTATAATCAAAGTACTGTCAGCACTGTAAATCGGACATCTTTGAGAGGCTGGGATAGTGCAATAGTTCGCCAATCAAAAGGGCTCAAATTTTGACAATAAAAGTTGGTAAAATATTTGCCCAATTTGTGAGTTTTTTGTCTTAACACTTCATCTTTTCGAGGACATCGCCAGCTCGTCCAACCTCGTGGGTCCGATTTTGAAAGTTTGCTGATTCGATAGCCCACTGCTAGTCTAAATTATTTCTTAGCAGATTTTTTTACGTTGTTATAATGAGCACACGCCAAGCTAAAAGCTTGTCTGTTAATATTATTCCTCTCTCTAGAGTTTAAAAGCCTGTTTAGCAACAAAACATTTTTCATTAAACTACAGTAAAACTTGTGTTCAGCGACCACTGAGGGGACCACAAAAAAGCGGTCGTTTATGGGAATGGTCGCTTAATACAAAATGCCATGATAAACGTGAGTGTTCATTTTGATAGCATTTAAAAATTGTCGGTCAAGTCGTACTGGATCCTATGATGTTCAAACCCATTAAAATCGCCTTATTGAGACGATTCTAATGGGCTCCAACATCATAAGAATCAATAATAACAATTTTTTCGTAAAGAATGTCATCTTTTTTCAGAGATTTTGCTTACAGTGAAGGGACTTTTTACGGTGGTCGCTTAGTAGAATTGGTCGCTTAATAAACGTGGTCGCTCGAGCAATGTCGACTGTATTTACAATTTTGATTACCAACATGTTTGTTTTTCAAGCATTGGGTTTTCCCAAATACTATAAATGCATTTTCCCTCAAGAAACACGTGAAATCGGCAACTATGCTATTTATATCTTTGGTTTCTGACCAATCGATTAAATCTAGCAGCACTCTATAATTATTCATGGGTTATTCTAAAAATAGATCGCTCCTACTGCTATCCTATATCAGTTTATCGTATGTTTTTGTCGGTTTATTTGTTGTTGAATAATTTTTCTTCATACTCAAATTTGAATTTATTGTAAATAGGATTGGAGCGTGATCAGAGTGCTCATTGAAATCAAATATTTCAAAATTACAAAATTATTTCTATTTGTTAATGCATAGTCAACAGTACCCACCATGCGAACAAAAAGTAAACTTCCCACGCTCCCTGTTTGAGTGCAGACGACTATTGACCAATGACAAACAACTTAATTGACACATTTCGAGCAGACGATATCCATTGCATCATCTACCACGTGGTGTGAATTTACGCGTGGGTTTTGACCGAGTGATAATCATAACAGAATTTGATTGGTTGTCAGCCCTACAACTGGTAAATGACCGTTCGAGAAAAAAATCAGAGTAGTAATATTGTAAGTGCTACAAATTTATTTTACAGTTAACCTATTGTACGTTTCAACTCCTTCACTCAACCGAAAATCTTGTTATAAACACTGAAAATACTAACTGGTAATTACTAAAAGCGAAAATTACATCAAATTTTGTATTAGCATCTTCTCTTTTTGTCGAAAAGTAAATAAGATAAAAACAAAGTTTGTAGATTGTGACTGAAAAGGCCGTTTCTTCGGTGTTTGAAAACACATTATTTGGTTTGAACACATTGCTCAGAAGATAAAGGTAAAAACGTAGTGGGTCAAACAGACTGGATTTCTGGAAACCGGTATAAATCTCCGATTTAAAAATGTTACTTTATGCAGATCGGAAACCCGGATTCTTTTTAAGAAAAGGTCGTATTTTTCACATCTCTAAATGAAGAAGTCACAGAATAAAACATTGTGGAAAACGAAGAAATTGCTAATGGTATGTATTTTTTTTTCATTTACCCCTTATTTTCCTCTCCAAAGGACCAGTCTTTTTTTCTAATCCTTACATTAGCTGTTGATCTCACTCCTCGAATTTTTCACCTTCAACGACAACGGATGCAGACGCGCAATTCGTGGAATCACCTCTCTTTAGAATAAATATTTCATTTTCCAGTGACCACCAAGTTGGTATAAATAGGGGTAAAACCCTATCTAATAGTGAGTTTGAACCCCTTAAACAGAAATCCTCTATATGTTATTGAACATTGAGATTTAAAAAGGTCAGTTTTCGAACGAGTGGCCGACTGCCTCGGTGGCCTAGTGATACCGACACTCGACTCGTGACATGGGAGTCGCGGGTTCAAATCACAACGTCGCCGGGTTGTGTTTATGGGCAAGCACTTAAATAAGCCAGCCCCAGTTCACCCAGTCGTAAAATTGATTGGGTAGCAGTGGGTTTAAACCACTGCCTCTCTCCCAGGGACGTGAAAACATCAGCCCTGCGTTCATGAAGCACAAAACAGTTTCTAATTACACCCGTCTTTGCACATGTACTTGCATGCAGAGCGGGGAATAGTTGGAATTCTGTGCTTTGTCATTCTGAAAGCACAGCTGGATCGAGTATTCGAGAGCAACTCTTTAACCCTTTGCTGTTTAATCCCTGCTTTTTACGTACCTGTGATTTTATGATTGAGAAAACATTGTGAAAAAGAAGAAATTGCTTCTGACAAGCAATTTCTTCTTTTTTCACACTATTTTCTACCCTACTGAATGGTTATTTTTCAAATTAAATCCACTTTAAGTTTTCGTCTGCAAAACCTTTGAATTTGGTCGGGTCCAAAATTTTGTAAAACAGGAAAGGGTTAAGCTGTCGAAGCGATCGAACTGCCATAAATTGATATCAACTAGAGGCCGACAAGAGTAAAATTGCCGGTAAGGGTACAGCATCATAAGAATATTACAGATTGCATACATGCCTTGCACTAGATGCATAATACAGTTTTAGGCGTTACATAATTACCGAAACAATCGTGACACGAGATAATTACCTAACAGTTAAGATTCCACATTCATAGTAGGTTCTGTAACCCTTTTACCAGACGACAAAATGTGGGACTGGTCCAAATTCGAAGAGGTTGAAAGCGACATGTCAAATTGAGCGTAGTTTCCAAAACATCCCTTTGTGATCAATATATTTTAGGAAATATAGGAGAATATTTTTTTCCATGATTTTTCGTGAATTGTCGGCAATTCTGTTGCCGTGGAACATAGGTAGGAACAGCCCTACCTAGTTTCAGATTGACTGGCCCTATGATTTAGAAGTGGATGATTTTTTTCCTAAGATTTTTGGCAGTTATTGGTCTTTCTGTTACCATGGCAACTAGAGTTTTTGATAAGATTAAATTCTTTTAACAACTTCGGCAGAGCTTCATCTAAGGAACATCCCTTGCAAAATTCAGATTAATTTGCCCAATGGGAGATGATTTTTTTTCTATGATTATCGAGCCGCGGCAATAGCGCAGTTGGTAGCGCACCGGACTTCTAATCCAGGGGTCTATATTCGCACGGGTTCGATCCCCGGCCGCGGCACTTATCCTTTCCGACATTTGTCTTCAACCAATGGGTAGATAATCGTAAACCTATGTGGAATAGCAACTGGAGGCTAGGAAAGGGATATGGTGGTAGTACTGGTGTGAGAAATACCAGGAATCCATCGTTAGGTGCTCCAGTCGTCGCGATATAACTGAGAGATTGTTGAAAGCGACGTAAAACCCCAATTCAAATCAAAAATCAAATTCTATGATTATCGGCTATTTTCAGCATTTCTGTTTCCATTGAAACTATGGCTTTTGATGGAATAAAAATTCTTTTAACTACTTTGGTGGAGCCTCACCCAAGAAACATCTCTACCAAGTTTCACCTTGATTGGCTTTAAGACGGAATTAAATTAGTTTAACAACTTTTGTAGAGCTTCACCCAAGGAACATTCCTGTCTCGTTTCAGATTGATTGGCCCAAAGGTTAAGGGGGAGACGATGTATAAAGAAATTATTGACGAACTGACGGACGATGAGTGATCGCATTTGATCATCTTAAGCAATTTGTATTCAGGTGAGATAAAAGACCATAATGTATTTCCAGATAATTTTGCATGGCAACAAGAATATTGCTGTTTTTACTCCGAAAACAACCGAGAGTAGATTGAATTCTTTTTTAAGGAAAAGAAAACATTGAAACTATCCAGTAAAGGGTTCAAATTCCAAAATAAACCAGACTAATAAATTAGGCTCTTTATAGTGAATTTATCCAGTTACACACGATTATGCAAAAGATGCGAAGGTTTCCCGGGGAATTTCCAAGACATCGGAATACAAAATTAACGATATTCAGATTTAAAAAACTAACACTTTGAAATCTTATCATATTTCAATGCCTTTCAATAACCACAGAAGAAATCATCGTCGAAAAGGAAGAAACCGCTTACACAAAGAATTTTCTTCATTTATCCCAATATTTTCTTACCAAAAAGGCAAGTTCCCCCTATTCTTTCCTCCATGAATTGTCGACAGCTAGATCTTTGATTTTAAATCAGACTTAAATGAAGTGTCGTCTAGTTTATCATGGTGGTTAATTTTGTCTAAAAGTTCGCCAGGGTTCGAACTCACGATATTTAAAGTCGAGCGAGGATTCAAACTCACGATCCCTGCAACCTAACTCGGCGTCATGTCATGTAACGCGAACCAACTTTATTCGTGCCACGTCATTCGAAATTCTACGTGTGATTTTTTTTAACACTTTCCTGTTTTACAAAATTTTGGACCTGTCCAAATTCAAAGGTTTTGCAGACGAAAATTTAAAGTGGATTTAACTTGAAAAATAACCATTCAGTAGGGTGGAAAATAGTGTGGATAAAGAAGAAATTGCTTGTCAGTAGCAATTTCTTCTTTTTTCACAATGTTTTCTCAATCATAAAATCACAGACACGTAAAAAGCAGGGATTAAACAGCAAAGGGTTAATGTACATACGCTATCATTAAATACTACGTAAATAAACGGAGGAATTTCTGAAGATCGGAAAAACCAAATAAATTCCGTCACGTTTAAACTAGGACCAAAAGGTGTTGTGACATTCTTTTGAAATAAATTTCGTGACACGGCATATGTAGATGATTTATCATGAGCGGCTAGAACCTCTGAATAATTGTAGTATAACCTTACAAGGTTCGAGTCGCCCATCTCATTAATGAAACTGACATTGATTCAATTGTCTATAAATAAATGTACTTCAAAGAGAAAATCCAGTGAGGTAGAAAGACTATTCAGTCATCACAGGGTATAACGTGCCACGCCGACACCAGAAGGTTCATGGACACCTGATCGATTTTTTTGACATGGAACTAACGGTGGGGCAAGTTTTTTTTTACTGATTTGTAAACCAAAATAATCATTTTCATTTCAATTTTTAGTATCGCTGTCGAGATAAATGGTTCTTCTTTTAGGAAATAAAAGGGGAGGGTAACAACTAAGCAAAATGAGCGAGTTCTAGCCCTAGGAGTGAGTGACTTTGCTCGTGTTTTAGGTTTGTCATTAATTTTTTGTCAAACAACCTGACTATTCTTCATTGTTTGGGTTTGTCCAAGAGCATTCATGTTTCCTCTACACACATTCCAAATTTCTCGGCAAAAGATCCACATAAAGCGAAGATATTCGTACTTTTATTGGCCTGGGTAGCGAAAAATATGATTACTAGACACCCCCTGATTTATTTTCGATTGGAAATCGACACCAGAATTTGTGATAGGGGGTGTCTTGTTATCATATTTTCCGCTACCCAGACCAATAAAAGTACGAATATCTTCGCTTTATGTGGATCTTTCGCCGAGAAATTTGGTATGCGTGTAGAGGAAACATAAATGCTCTTAGCACCCGTACGGCTAGCCACTTCCTTAAGGTTAAGGTAATTCAGCTTACTATTGAAAAGTAAACTGGCCAAATTACGTCACGGCTAAGCCACGCCCTGTCAGTTCATTAATAACACAGAATACACATTTTTTTCTTTATTTTGAGAAAATGCCAAAGGGTTCTTAACTTATACAAACGCTATGGGGGTAAAATGGACTCAAGATCTTACTTTTGCCAACACCTATGTTGTGGGTAATCATTTGAATAGTCTCGAGACGTAGGGTTTACCCCCACTTATATGTCCCTCTAATCAATTAATTTTAAGACTAAGGGTGCTTGAGGCTTCATGACCTTTCAGTAACGGAAACCCCGGCTAACTGTCCTGTAAAATCTGCAGAGTTCAAAATTATGGACAGAAACTACCGTGGGAAAAGATTGATTGATGAAATAAGAGTTTTATGCAGCTTTCAACATTTTTTCAGTTATATCGCGGCGGCTGGAGCAACTAACAATGGATTCCTGGTATTTCTCTCACCAGTTCTACCATTACATCCTTTCCTAGCCCCAAGCTGCTATCTCACATAGGTCTATGATTATCAACCCATTGGTGAGAGACAATAGTCGGAAAGAATGAGTGCCGCCGTCAAGGATCGAACCCGGGACCTCTTGATAGATAGTCCGACGCGATACCAACTGCGCTATGACGGCTGCTACCGTGGAAAAAGAACATGACATATTAAAGTCCCATTGTACAAGGGAAGCGACCCCCTAATTAAGATAAAGATTTAAAGTAAGTTAGTTACCTCCAAAAATATGCTCTCTTAGGCTCGTAACGTCAATGCAAATCCCTTTCTGAGAAATGATATGTATCTTTAACATAAGGGTAAAGCTATCTTTTGGAAATTTTCAATTCATATATGGTGAAAAAGACGGCCGGGCCTGTATGTCTGGAAAACACGGTACACGTGTGAAATATCAAGACTTTTTAACTTTCGATTCAAAATGTATGGATAGTTTAAGTTTCATTTTGAAATATTGCCTAGCATTCCAAAGTAAAGGACAATTTAGAAGTTTAAATTTGACACATATATTTGCCCCTTGAAGTAGGTACAAACACAAAGGTCTGTCACAAGCAATACATACGTGAATAATGAACACTATAACTAACTATTCAGAAGTTAGGGTTGTTGAAACCTTGAAAATATTACCTTGAACCTAGTACTAACGGAAAAATCGTATTACACGTAATTTTCATGTGAAATATGAAAGTTTTAAATAATCAATCAAAAGTTATGTGAAATTTTATTTTCATTTTATTATTATTACTATTTTTTTTTTTTGGGGGGGGGGGGGGGGGTATTTACAGAAAATTAGACAGGGCAAAAACAAATGATTAAGGCCACAATCTATGTGGGGCATTAAAATTATGATCTGCAGGTTCTTTGAAGTTGGACCAGTCGAAAATGTTTTCATCTGGTAATGGATCAACAGAGGGATGTGGTTCAAAATGACAAGTCTGCAAGTATAATTTCATGAGTGTATTATATTCAAATAGCATAGTTTATGTTCGAACAAACAATCATTCATGTATAAAAAGCACTTTAACGGCATTTTAACCCCAAAACCACACGCTTAAAAATGCAGATAAACAAATATTGTGACAATAACAGAATTTATAAAGGAACAATTCCATGCTTTTGTCACAGTTTTATTCAAAGGAGCAGTAGGGTAAACAAACCTGAGAGGTCAGAAACATAACTATTTTAAGTTCCTATATATTAAGGGGTCAGTGCAATAGTATTGTAAGTGCCTATAAATGTATAGGCACATAAATTAGTTTTGTGCTGACACCTCGAACAGAAACTTAAATCTGGATATGACTCTAACTTATGATTCAAACTTTGTGATAGGTTGCATTTTAACTAACATCTTCACACAGTTGTATCTAAACGGTCTTTGTCTTAAATTTCCAAATTCAGCAAATTTTGAGTTTTCATAGCAACTTCCTTCATTAAGATAAGTCTAGATTTTGTTATCTTGCAATAGGCGTTGAAATAGTTTGCACCCAGTCAATATGAAAGGGAATGCGCTTTTCTTAAATATTTTCATTTATTATTTTTTCATTCACTCTAACATGTGTTAGCTTGTGTCATGCTGGATGAATGTTAAGACAGGAGGTACTTTCAAAAGTCAGCCTGCACATATGTGCAGTTTGATCTTGGCCTAAACCACCCTAAATGTAACTTCAAAACCAGATTTGTCTATAAAGTTAACTTTCCAAATGACATTTTGACCAACAGTTGGTACTTTCAGCCCTTGGTTTGTACAGACTTTAGGCAGAATTTATTCCAGCACAAACAATGAGTTTATATTTTCAGATGAGTCGATACATCAAACTGTAACTGGTGAGCAAATGCAGTTAAAATACAAGAGCCATGTTGGACATGGACATAAGTCCCCTACTGGCTTTGTTTGTCTCAATGTTTTCCCACACCAATTCTATCAGGGACGTCAAAACCAGGTCTTGTTTTGGAAAGGGTTAAACAAGACTTACATGAGTTGTTGTCTCTGCTGTGCCCACTATACAATTCATGCAAGCAATAGACAGATGCAAGAAATAGTATCAATAACAGTTACCTTGTCTGATCCAAGATGTTTTTCTTCAGTCTTGTTGGTAAGAAATGAGAACTTTCACTGGAGGTGATTAATACTGCTGCATCACCACCCTGACTAACATGGCTTATAAATTTTTTTTACATTTTAAAACAGGTTTCATCAAGTTAGCTTGCTTAGTTATTAATCTATTGCAGGATCCATTTTTTGCCATATTTTCACTATTTCCGTTACCATAGCAACCGCACTTTTTGTCAAAGAACAAAGATAAAATGATGTGCATAATCTACACATTGCCATCTAGTCATATACCAAGTCTCGTCAAATTAGCTTGCTTACTTATTAACTTATCGCAGGATCCAATATTTTTTGCCATATTTTCACTATTTCCGTAACCATAGCAACAACAATTTTAGTCTAAAAACAAAAATAAAATGATGTGCATAATCTACACATTGCCATATAGTCATATACCAAGTCTCATCAAACTAGTTTGCTTAGTTATTATCTTATCGCAGGATCCCATTTTTGGCCATATTTTCACTATTTCTGTAACCATAGCAACCTCAATTTAAGTCGAAAAACAAAATGATGTGCATAATCTACACATTGCCATCTAGTCATATACCAACTTTCATCAAAAACGCTTGCTTAGTTATTAAGTTATCGCGGGATCCAGATTTGAGCGGACAGACGGACGGACAGACGGAGGGCAAACCTATAGTCCCCTCCGGTGTGAACACCGGTAGGGGACTAATAAATACATGTGTAATATACATCTTGGGCATGCAAGCTGCAATGAAACGTTTTAAACCACACTACGCTGAGCCCAGAATATTGATTTTTTAGCAGGAAGTATAAACAGAGATCAGCCCCCACTTATGTGCTGTGTGCAGTCTGATCCGAGTCTATACCAATATACCTGATTATCCATATTGAAACCAGAAAGGTTCAAGGATTGACTAACACATTGGTGCATCCAGAGCTTTCAGCATTTTTCACCATTACAAGTGTTAAATTGCATTTTTTTTTTGTTGAAAACTTAGTACTGGTAATTGCCTTTACCATGTATAAGCTCTAACAACCATATAAAACATAGACTTTCATTTGCAATCAGCTTAATCATTAATCAATGTCAATAGACATGAATAATGTACACAAGATGGAGGGAAGTCAAGTTTAAAACTGTACTTTTGAACAAAACCATATGTTGTGGGCACTCATTTGAATAGTCTTGACCAGACGATTGAAATGAGTACCTACGACAGAAAGATTGTACAAGTAATCCAAAATACCCTGTCCATATTCAGATCTGGGTATGCAAACAGCAATTATAATGATGTTTTTTAACCTCTAATGATTAACGTTTTGATGACACCCCATGAGAACGTTAGAACAATAATTGTATGTCTATTTTTTTTTACAAGTTATATCATGTTTTAATACTAATCATAATTTTGTAAACTGAGAGTGGCATAGTTTCCGGGTTTATCTACCCTGAAGAAGAACTCAAGTATCAAACTAAAGCGGATGAACTGAGGCAAGTTAGCCATGAATAATTTACATCTGGGGCATGCAGGCAGCAAGAATAATGACAGCCTAGTGTTTGATCCTTGTCATGCTGAAACCAGAAGATTTCTGCTTCTACAAGAGGTATAGACAAAGATCAACCTGCACATATGTGCAGGCTGATCTTTGTCTATGCCACCTGTTTTGTTTTTCAAACCATAAGTTTTGTTATTTCAAAATAAATACCGACTCTCAAATAGTGCTTCCAGTATTTTTATGTAGTCTTGCCAGTTCATTTGGTGTGACAAGGAAAGGTTCCAAGGGAGTATAAAAAACAAGAGAACCTTCTAGCACTTGAGCTTGAAAATGCTTTTGGCTTTCCCAAAAAGCAGTCCACATAGAAGACTGACCCTGGTGTAACCCGAATAATTCACATCTTGAGTGTAAGAATGTTTCATTGACAACAGGGTCCTCCTTTTGTGCATTTTTTCGGTCGATTCACTCCTTCCTCTAGGGCGGTTTTCTGTTCGTCACTGAGAATAGACATTGTAGCTTGCATCACTTCTTGGTTTGACTGAAAACAACAAGAGAAAAGGATCTCGGTGAATGATTTTTTGGATAGTGCTAAATCTCTCTTTTAATGATATCTTACTCAAATCGAACTGGCAGTAGCACTTAGCCATGGATTCCTGTAATGCTGTCATGCTAATGCTACTTATTTTTTTTTTTACTACAGTATCATTTCTGAGCCCAAGGCTACTCAACCCACTTAGGTTAACTTTCAATCATTGGTGAAAGGTAAATTTTAGAATCCAAGACCAAGCAACCTCATTGAAAGATACACATTCTCTAGTTACAAGTTACTTTTCAAACAGGGCATAAAACAACAACACTCCTTTGTCTGATCTAAGAATGACTTCAAGGGTGAATTTGGAAACAAGATGTGATTGCCAAACACAATTGACCCCTTAACATCAAATTTTTCTAAACTTTGACTTTGACAGATGACCTTGATTTTGTCATATGATCTTGACTTCTGCAAATGCCTATTGATGTGATCTATCATCATGTCAAATATTAAGCATTGTGTGATATGCTTGAAATAATTAGCAATGTTAAGTTCTTTGGTTGAATTTTTCAGGCAGACAGACAAACCAACCAATCAGATGGACAAGTCAAACAATATGCCCCCTATCTTATGAATATGGGGGCATGAAAATCCTGATTTTGAGTCAATGTTAATTAAGCAAAAACCTATAACCTAATTCCAAATCAGTGGATACATACCATAATCTGTTTTACGATTCCCATCACACGAGTTTTGACTTCCTCCTCTTTATCGAGAACTTCATAGTGTAGAGCTTCAGCGATGATTTTTACGATGAGCGGGAGGTTCTGGTGATTATCTCCGAGTATTATAGGATTGTTGCTGAAATAGAAATTCAGAAATAACTTGGTATATGTTGCTTTTAACAGGGTTTTAAGGGACACAGGTTTTGCGAGTCTGAGACATCTGTGTTATAAATGTGGAAATTTTCGAATGTGTAAGTTTTATAGCAACTGTAGAAGACTAATCTAAAACATAGACCCTACACATAGGCATGGGAACAAGAACGCCAAATGTGACGTTATTATTTATAGTCTGTTTGACTTCTATATGGACCATCATTTCGCTGAAAATCTCAGAAATTAATTGATGAAACGCATATTTTTCTTGACATATCATATTTTCCAGCTAATACCATGACGAATTTTGTTTTTCAGAATTTTTGAATGTAAAATAATGATTTTGTCCGTCCGTCTACATGTTAACTTCCAGCCTTTCATACCTACTTGTGACTGTATGAAACGGAACAGCGAATTGTATAACCAAAAATAGTACTTATTTGCATAGGGGCCGAGTCAAAAGTGTAAGATTTTAAGTGAATTGTTTTAGTATTAAACCGAGTATTTCAATATAATTAAGTTTGTCGAAGATTTTTGCTACCGTTGGATATCAAATCTGAATATATTCTCTCTTTCTTCAGAAATCGTTTGACAAGATAATTGAATATTGTTTTTATTTATTCTGAAATGAACCCTATATTTACATGTTAAGACCAATCAACAAGAGTTGTCCGCGGACAACATAGCTCGCCCAAACAGCTGCTTGTCACAAACAGCGCTTGACCGAAGACCGAAGTTAAAAGTGGTTTCTTTCAATGTTAAAGTCCATGATCTAATATATATCTGTTTGAGTAGTAATTAAGAAATATAAAAACTTTTTTGTTTTAATTGCATGTATAAGTTAGGGTAAAGTGAAAGCCTACAAGCAGATGAGGTTACCAATGGAATTTCTTTGTATCAAACATGAAGTTTTTCTTTAAAATCTTTCTAAGTCCACAAAAGGTCAAGATCAAGGTCAAATTGTGAAGGACCTTGGTCTCTGTAGAAGCCTATCACCTAGTGAGTAAGTATTTGAAGTAATAATGTCCCTAGGTTAAAGCATTTAAAAAATATAAGCAAGGTTAAATTTTTGGTTAAAGTTTTTCAGTTTAAGTTTTTCCAAGTCCATAAAAGGTCAAGGTCAAGGATAAATTGTCAAGGCCCTTGGTTTTAGTGAAAGCCTTTCATCTGGTGACTATGTATATGAAGTAATGATGTCCCTAGGTTAAAGCATTCAGAAAATATAAGCAAGGTTAAAGTTTTTGGTAAAAGAATTTCGGTTAAAGTATTTCTAAGTTCATAAAAGGTCAAGGTCAAATTATCAAGGACCTTGATCTCTCACAAAAGCCTATCACCTAATGAGTATGTATATGAAGTAATGATGTCCCTAGGTTAAAGCATTCAGAAAATATAAGCAAGGTTAAAGTTTTGGTTAAAGTTTACAGTTATAAAGTTTTTCTAAGTCCACAAATGGTAAAGGTCAAGGTCAAATTGTGAAGGACCTTGGTCCCTGGTGAAAGCCTATCACCTGGTGAGTATATATATGAAGCTATGATGTCCCTAGGTTAGAGCATTATAAAAATATATGCAAGGTTAAAGTTTTTGGTTAAAGTTTTTTGGTTTAAGTTTTTCTAAGTCCACAAAGGGTCAAGGTCAAATTGACAAGGACCTTTGTCTATGGTGAAAGCCTATCACCTAATGAGTGTGCATATGAAGTAATGATGTCTCTAGTTTAAAGCTTACAGAAAATATAAGCAAGGTTAAAGTTTTTTTGGTTAAAGTTTTTGGTTAAAGTTTTTTTTGAAAGGGTCAAGGTCACAGTCTAAAGGTCATTTCAACATGGATGTTGGTCTCAAATGAAAGCCTATGCCCTAATGAGTGTTTCTGTAAAAAAATAAAGCCTCTAGGATAAATATTGATAGAAATAAAAAACTTTAACCTAATGCGGACGCCGACACCGACGCTGACATCCGAGGGTATGACAATAGCTCTTCCGAGACTTTCGTCCCGGGCCAGCTAAAAAGCTTTATTAAACGAAGTAGATGGGAATTTCACGAGGAAAACTTGATGAGAAGGCGAGTAATAACGGTAAAAATCACGTGCTATTTAAGTTTAAGATGACATGGCCCTCGATATGCTAATAAGCATGTCCAAATAAGGAATAATGGACATTTCATCTGTCAAATGTTAAGTATAAAACCACGTGTTTTTACTATATATGTTTACAATTCCTTACTATTAAACAGCCTCCACCACCCCTCGTGTTTAAGAGCGGAAAATGCGTAAATATTAACATTAACTAGATAGACAAAATCATTATTTTGAAATTATTTTATTTTCAAAAAATATTTTTTGGAATGGTATAAAGCTGAAATTAAGATTTAAATACATACAAATCCTTCTTTCAAACGCAATTTTATGTAATTGATGAAAAGGTTGGTCCATATAGAAGTCAAACGGACTATACTCTTTTTTATATAGTCCCCATTTGTTCGCTTATTGTCTCTTCTTGACTGGATATTCACTTGGTTGCAATTCAAAAGTGTACCTACAAAAAGATGGTTTATTGAAGAACTATTGGAACAAGATGTGTTTGTGTAACAGCATTTTTTCCCCCAAAATGTTGACCTTGACCTTTGAGCATGAACTTGACCTTTATATCTACAGATGTACATCACTGAGATCTTTCATCATGCCAATTATGATATAGGTTATCTATAATATGCTTGAATAAACTTAACAATGAAAGTGTTTTGGTAATTTTTTTAAGAAGTTTGGCCTTGACAGATGACCTTGACCTTGTCAAATGACCTTGACTTTAAAACCAGCAGATGCTGATCATTAAGACCTATCATCATGCCAAATATGAGCCTTGAGTCTTGAATAGGCTTGAAGATAATGGCAATGCTAAGGTTTTTGGTTGTTAAGTTTTAGAGTCATTGACCTTGACAGATGACCTTGACCTTGTCACATGACCTTGACGTTGGTATCAGCAGATGGGGATCATTGAGATCTATCATCATGCCAAACATGAGCCTTGTACCTTGAATAGGCTTAACGATATTGGCAATGTTAATATTTTTGGTTAACTTTTGCAGACAGACAGACGGACAACAGTTAAATAATATGCCCCCGATACGAGGGGCATAAAAATCAGAACTATGATCAGGGTGCAATGCTACAAAACCTTTGTTTGTGCTCAACTGATAATTTTCTCAAATCAGAATTCCAATAAATGTATGAGCATAAAAGATTATATCATTAAGTTGTTATTAATAACTACTTATAAATATTATCTTTTAAGTTCATACAGTTATTTATGCATTACAATAGAATTACCGCTTCAATCTCAAGTAGAAATTTGAGAACATTTTGAGTTGAGAATAAGAATTTTTATAATAACTTCAGGCCCTTGGTCTTTTACCTTTCAATAAGATCACAGAGATAGTTATATATATGTACAGCCTCATCTTCATCTTCTGTTACAGGTAACCATGACAACCAGACGGGTAAAACTTCATTTAAATTAATCTTGTCTCCATGGTATTTACAGATCTTGGTTACCGCAGCGATGGCGTTTTCTGTTGGATTTATGTTCTCCACGCTTCTAGATTCTGGCTCTTGTATGACTGATATCAAGATTGGCATTACCTCTGGAAAATAATTAGTCAACCATGGTGATGCTTAACCTGGCACATATCTTACTTCACTATGGCAATTTGACATTGATAAATCAATTAAATCTATGAGAAAAGACCGAAATGTATATCACATAAAACACTGCCTTAACCAAATACAACACCTTGCTTATCAGTTATAAATGAATTCATCAAATTAAATGGAGAGATTATCAAATATGAAGCGCAAAAAAACATTACCACTATGCCAGTAGATTACAGCTGTTGACCAAAAATTTTGATCAATCGAAACATTTAAACATTGTTACTTTAATAATGTGGTATCACTGATAAGACTTTATCATATCTGTGACTGGATAAATTTCAGACAAATAACTTAATGATATTTGATGGCGGTCAGTATTGTTGGATGTCCAGGAACGGTCATTCCCCTTAGTACTAAGTAACATATATGGTATAAATGAATTTATCAACTGAAAGACTGAAATAAATGCATTACCACAAAACAATGGGCAAACTTTTTTGCTGGCCTAAACAGGTCCGGTTGTTGTTGAGGTTTTTTTCAGCAGGAAACAAAGCCTGTGTTCA
Source organism: Fragum whitleyi (assembly GCA_948146395.1). Lineage (NCBI taxonomy): Eukaryota > Metazoa > Mollusca > Bivalvia > Cardiida > Cardiidae > Fragum > Fragum whitleyi. The sequence goes on along the minus strand of OX411557.1, from coordinate 29,548,859 downwards.
TGATGACAAAAAGGTTCAAATTATACCCTGCTTTGCATGGCACTTATGTCCAAAGTGGAATATAATTTGAAAACTATTAGCACTATTTTTTCAGTCTGAACGCAGGGCTGGTTTCCCGCTGAAAAACAACAACTGGCCCGGCCCGGACCTGAAATAAGTTGGCCCTTTGCTATTTCCCCATATACAGACGCTTGTTGCACATGTGATTATTTATCATTGATAAAAATATTGATCAACTTACGAGGAAAGACTGAAATATATGCATCACCACAAAACATTGCCATGACCCCGATACCATATACGGACGCTTGTCGCACTTCTGGTTGTTTATCACAGATATAATTGATTAATGGTTGTAAAAATAATTCCTGGTATTTCACTGATTCCTGAAACATAAATACAGGATAATTTTTTCTTTTTTCTTCAACAAGTAAACAACAAAAGCTATGTTTTCAAAATTGAAACAAGATTTGTTTGTGAAACATGAATGCCCCTGTAACGGCATTTTTTTCCAAAGTTTGACAAGGTCAAACTTTGACAAGGACAAAGTTTGACCTTGTCACATGACCTTGACTTTGGTACCAGTGGCTGCGGATCATTGAGATCTATCATCATGCCAAATATTAGCTTTGTATCTTGAATAGGCTTGAAGATATTGGCAAGGTTAAGTTTTCGGACAGACGGACGGACAGACAGACGGACATGAGTAAAACAATATGCCCCCGATCTCTCGATATGGGGGCATAAACATAGCTTTGTTGTTCACAAAATGAAGGATTATCTATCTTGCACAAAATAATTTAATTGATCTATAATGACATCATTTTACAAACCGGGTTACATGTTATGCAGACTACCTAATATTAGATATCTACTTGTCAAATATCAGGGCCTGAAGTTTATAAACTTTTCTCATGCTCAACTTAGAATTTTCTCTAATTTCAACTTAAGATTGAGGCTTTGTTTCTGATGTTTCAATAAAATAAATGTATGGACGTTATGAACGATTCATTGAATATCCTGGTAGTAACAAACCCAACACCTGCTCCAGGACAAAACTATGCGGAGACATTTCTGAAGCTTGGAATTCAAATAAATGCACAGACATAAAAAGTTAATACATAATGTTGGGCCAAGAAAAAATATTCCTTTGTGGGCTTGACAGACACACTGCAAATCCATTTTAACACTGTAGGTGGGTCTGAGTAAGGAAACAGTGGAAGAAATGGATTTTTTTCTACGATGCTGAGCCAAGCAGACCCTGCATCTTAATGGAGTTTGCGTTACAATGCACAGTTGCAATATACAAGCTATTTCGCCAAAGTGAAGTAGAAACTTACAGCCCCTAAATGTTCTAATAAATCATCCCATATACACAATCCCCACTGTATATCTGACCAAGGTCTGCCAGGAGTCTGAAAATAGACAAAATACTTCAAACATTGCATAACTAGAATGGTTATTTCAGGACAATTTTAGTCAAGCCCTAATGCAAGATGTGTTTTTTAGCCCTGCTATAAATAGAGGGCTCTGTGAGAACCAGTTGTAAGAGTATATATTTTTTAAAGCAGTTTACAACTCGATGGCTCAGTGCAAAACAGTTATAACTGCCTATATGATTATAGGCAGTCATAACTTTTTCATACTAAGCCATCAAACCGTTTCTTGCCGAACCATTGGTAAATAAAACCATCTTATGTGTCATCAAAATTGCCTTTTGCTTTTTTCATAATATTTTACAAGTATGAATTAACAGGGAGTCCAAGTTCATGGACTATAGAAAAAGAGCGTTAGAGCATAAGAAAAGATAATTCACTATTCAAGCTTAAGTCAATAAACCTCAGATATACTTACAATTAATTTCACAAAATGTGGAATTAAGGTTTCGAAATAAGGTGTAAAGTCTGCTTTATAAATTCCATACAGTGCATGTACCAAATCTGACACTTTACTCAATACATAGACGTCTTCATCATCCTAGAATCAAGAAATAACAGTTAAAATCTGCTTTAAAGATTTACAATTGAGATGTAAAATCTACTTTACAAGTACATAAATATGGTGTAAAGTCCACATTATAAGTTCCATAGAGTGCATGTACCAAATCTGACACTTTACTCAATACATCTCCATCATCCTAGAAGAAATAAGAGTTAATAAATTAACAATTGAGATGTAAAATCTACTTTATAAATTCAGAAATAAGGTTTAAATTCTGTTTTATAAGTTCAGAAATAAGGTGTAAAATCTGCTTTATAAGTTCCATAGAGTGCATGTACCAAGTCTGACACTTTACTCAATACATAAACATCTCCATCATCCTATAAACAAGAAATAACAGTTTAAATCTGATTTATGGATATACAATTAGTGTTGGGCAATCGGTTTCAAATCAAAATAGATAATCGTTTTTATTTGGAAGAGCAAATCAACAAATGATAATTGCTACAAACGTTTTCTTAGAAATTGATACTGCACTCCCAGTATCATCCTTTGAAGAATACAAGAGGGCCATAGTGGCCCTAACTCGCTCACCTGAATGAACTGTCAAAAATAGTTTAAAGTAGATTCAGAAAGGATGAAGAATTCTTACCAAATTTCAGGTCGATTGGGCAAAAATGATGCCTCTACACTGCTTACAAGGTTTTTCTAATATTTGAGCCTGTGACCTCATTTTTGACCCAACTTGACCCAATTTCAAACTTCACCTAGATTTCATCAAGATGATCATTCTGACCAAATTTCAGGTTGATCAGGCAAAAAATATGGCTTCTAGAGTGTCTAAAAGGTTTTTCTAATATTTGAGCCTGTGACCTCATTTTTGACCCCACTTGACCCAATTTCAAACTTGTCCAAGATTTCATCAAGAAAATCTTTCGGACCAAATTTCAGGTTGATTGGGCACAAAATATGGCTTCTGGATTGTCTACAAGGTTTTTCCAATATTTGACTCCGTGACCTCATTTTTTATCCCACTTGACCCAATTTTGAATTCGAGCAAGATTTCATCAAGACAATCATTCTGACCAAATTTCAGGTTGATCGGGCAAAAAATATGACTTCTAGAGTGTCTACTAGGTTTTTCAAAGATTTGACCCTGTGACCTCATTTTTGACCCCACTTGACCCAATTTTGAAATTGACCGAGATTTCATCAAGACAACCATTCTGACCAATTTTCAGGTTGATAAGGCAAACAATATGGCTTTTAGAGTGTCTACAAGATTTTTTTAATATTTGACCCCATGACCTCATTTTTGACCCCACTAGACCCAATTTCAAACTTGTCCGAGATTTCATCAAGACAACCATTCTGACCAATTTTCAGGTTGATTGAGCAAAAAATATGGCTTCTAGAGTGTCAAGAAGGTTTTTTTAATATTTGACCCCCTGACCTCATTTTTGACACCCATTTGACCAAATTTCAAACTTGTCCGAGATTTCATCAAGACATTCATTCTGACCAATTTTCAGGTTGATTGCGCAAAAAATATGGCTACAAGAGTGTCTACAAGGTTTTTTTAATATTTGACCCCGTGACCACATTTTTGATCCCACTCGACCCAATTTTGAACTTGTCCAAGATTTCATCAAGACAAACATTCTGACCAATTTTCAGGTTGATAAGGCAAACAATACTGCTTTTAGATTGTTTACAAGATTTTTCTAATATTTGACCCCTGACCTCATTTTTGACCCCACTTGACCCAATTTCAAACTTGCCCGAGATTTCATCAAGACAACCATTCTGACCAATTTTCAGGTTGATTGTGCAAAAAATACAGCTTAAAGAGTGTCTACAAGATTTTTCTAATATTTCAGGGTTCCCACACTCCAGCAGTTCCAGAATTCCCTGACTTTTCCCTGACATTTCCCTGACAAGAAAGCGATTTTCCCTGACAAAATATACACTTCAAAAAAAGTTCTTTGACACTGATTAAACATGCAATTTTTCTGAATTCATGTAAAAACTTTGCTAAATTTTGATTGAATGGTGAATAGTAATCGTAATTCAAGAATATCAAATGTATTGTGATGATTACTCGATATCGTTTCTAGATAGTGACATCAACGTCAAGTTACGCTAAAAGCGACTTTCTCTTTCAGCAAGTGCAATTTCAAATTCACTGGACAGTCCTGATAGCTCTCCATTATGTTGTGGATGGAATGCCACAATTTGATTGCTTTTGAAATTGAACGTCTAGGCTCATGACTATAATGCAAACATGTCAAGCAAACGGAGGAACAACGGTCATAAAGTTATTGGTCGCTACAATGCAGGCTCTTTAAGACAAGCTATTACAAATTAATTTGTTGTTTACAGACAGACTATCTAACACTTCTGGCACCGCTATAACGTGACTCATAGCGTTATGTATAGAGTCAGATCAGTCTGACCCTGGATAACAACGTTCGTCCAGGACGTTGAATACGGTAACGATATTTGGGATATTTTACTCTTACTCTCATTTAAACGGCAACTCAGGTCTCCAGTCAAAGTAAGATTTCCTCTCAGAAAGTGTGGAACCAGATACGAGAGGTCGAGTTTGCTACCATAGGACATGAGCGACATAACGTCCTTGATCAACGTTTCTGTTACAAGTCTTTGGTCAAACAAGAGGGCCATAGTGGCCCTAAATCGCTCACCTGAATGAACTGTCAAAAATTGTTTATAGTAGATTTAGAAAGAATGAAGAATTCTTACCAAATTTCAGGTCGATTGGGCAAAAAATATGCATCTAAACTGCTTACAAGGTTTTTCTAATATTTGACCCTGTGAATTTTTTTTTACCCCACTTAACCCAATTTCAAACTTGTCCTATAATTCATCAAGACAATCATTCTGACCAATTTTCAGGTTGATCAGGCAAAAAATATGGCTTCTAGAGTGTCTACAAGGTTTTTCAAAAATTTGACCCCGTGACCTCATTTTTGACCCCACTTGACCCAACTTCAAACTTGTCCGAGCTTTCATCAAGATAATCATTCTGTCCAAATTTCAGGTTGATTAGGCAAAAAATGTGGCTTCTAGAGTGTCTACAAGGTTTTTCTAAGATTTGACCCCGTGACCTCATTTTTTACCCCACTTGACCCAATTTCGAACTTGACTGAGATTTCATCAAGACAATCATTCTGACCAAATTTTAGGTTGACTGGGCTAAAAAAAAGGCTTCTAGAGTGTCTACAAGGTTTTTCTAAGATTTGATCCTGTGACCTCATTTTTGACCCCAGGAGACCTCATTTTTTACCCTTCTTGACCCAATTTTGAACTTGACCGAGATTTCATCAAGATGATCATTCTGACCACATTTCGGGTTGATTGGGCAAAAAATATGGCTTCTAGAGTGTCTACAAGGTATTTCTTAGATTTGACCCCGTGACCTCATTTTTGACCCCACTTGATCTAATTTCGAACTTGACTGAGATTTTATCAAGGTGATCATTCTGACCAAATTTCAGGTTGATCAGGCAAAAAATATGGCTTCTAGAGTGTCTACAAGGTATTACTAAGATTTGACCTCGTGACCTCATTTTTGACCCCATTTGACCCAATATCAAACTTGTACGAGATTTTATCAAGATGATCATTCTGACCAAATTTAAGGTTGATTGGGCAAAAAATGTGGCTTCTAGAGTGTCTACAAGGTTTTTCTAAGATTTGACCCCGTGACCTCATTTTTGACCCCATTTGACCCAATTTCGAACTTGTCCGAGATTTTATCAAGGCAATCATTCTGACCAAATTTTAGGTTGATTGGGCTAAAAATATGGCTTCTAGAGTGTCTACAAGGTTTTTCTAAGATTTGACCCCGTGACCTCATTTTTGACCCCACTTGACCCAATTTTGAACTTGTCAGAGATTTCATCAAGACAATCATTGTGACCAAATTTCAGCTTGATCGGGCAAAAAATGTGGCCTCTAGAGTGTCTACAAGGCAAAAGTTGACGACGGACGACACACGACGGACGACGGACATCACTCGACCACAAAAGCTCACCTTGAGCACTTCATGCTCAGGTGAGCTAAAAAGTAATTGTGTTTTATAACAGTTTAACGATACATTGACTTCACCTTTATTGATTGATTTTACAAACCCATATAGATATTATTGTCAAAGTTGAAAGTCTGCATATAGATCAAATGTCAAAGAACTTTTTTTGAAGAGTATATGTCATGTATATAATACTTACATTGCACAAAATGCAGTTTAAGTGTTAAAGTGAAAGTAATTATCATTTAAGCAAATCAAGGTCCAAGAAAAAAATTATTATAAATTCAGCTTTCCTCATATTTCTATTCCAATTATGATTGTCAAATCTAAGGCTTACAAACCTCATATTTGTATCATAACTACTAATGGAAATGTGACAAACTTCATGAACATTTTTGACACCATCAGACAGATTTGCAGAGAGAATTGAGGCTTGATTACAATGATACCATCATGTATCAAGATGTGCCAGTGCTTAATTTAATGAATTTAAATTATCAAATCATCTTACCTACACATTGTAGTGAGGATAAAAGTCTCAAGTTGTTGTATATAGTACAATCTTAACTCTTAACATGATTCATTGAACCTCAAAACTGGAACTATCATACAAACAATGATAGATGAATGAGCTTAAGGACATAAAATACTCTAAAATGAGACATTAGCTCTTTCAGTTGAGAATTTGGTGACAAACTGCCTTCGTGTTAAATACTCTTGAAATGAAAAATTCCCTGACAGTCTTTTCAAAATTCCCTGACATTTCCCTGACTTTTGTCTTATTTTGCAAATTTCCCTGACACTCAACAAAATTCCCTGACATTTCCCTGACTTTCTCCAAAATCCATTTTTCCCTGACTTTTCCCTGACGTGTGGGAACCCTGTATTTGACCCCGTGACCTCATTTTTGACCCCACTTGACCCAATTTCGAACTTGTCCCAGATTTCATCAAGACAACCATTCTGACCAATTTTCAGGTTGATTGAGCTGAAAATACGGCTTCAAGAGTGTCTACAAGATTTTTTTAATATTTGACCCCGTTACCTCATTTTTGACCCCACTTGACCCAATTTCGAACTTGTCCGACATTTCATCAAGACAACCATACTGACCAAATTTCAGGTTGATTGGGCAAAAAATGTGGCCTCTAGAGTGTCTACAATGTAAATGTTGACGACACACGACGGACGACACTCGACCACAAAAGCTCACCTTGAGCACTTCGTGCTCAGGTGAGCTAAAAATGTGAAAGTATAACCTAAAAACTTTTTCTTCAGATTTTTCTACCAACTTCAAACATATAGGCAGTTACAACTCATTAGCGCTGAGCCACCAAACTGATGTTTTAAAAACAATTTACAATGGCTTGCATTTAAAATAGGAATTGATTAATCAATAATGAAATTTCTTAGTCGATTATCACAATCAAAAGCCAAAACCAACTGATAATCGATTATAATCGATTAATCTGCCCATCACTATTTACAATTGAGGTATAAAATCTACTTTATAAGTACAGAAATAAGATGTAAAACTACTATGTAAGTGTCTGGCTCGTTCGCTGAGTGGTTAAGGCACACGACTCGTAACCTTGTGGTTGCTGGTTCGAGTCCCACCGGAGGCAGGTAGCGTATTTCGGCAGGACACTTCACAGACAGGGCCCCAGTCAACCCAGCTGTAAAAGTGGGTAGCATTGGTTAGAACCCATTGCCTCTCTTTCAATGTGTAGGACAAGATCTGGAAAGAGTTAGGACCAAGATGGAAATAAGAGTCATTCGACTCTTTATCATGTTATCCTCGAGAGAAAAAATAAACAAGAGGGCCATAGTGGCCCTTAATCGCTCACCTGAATTAACAATCTAAAAAATATTCAAGGTATTTCTAAGATTTAACCAAATGACCTAGTTTTTGACCCCACTTGACCAAATTTAGAACATGTCCAAGATTTCATCAAGATAAAAATTCTGACCAATTTTCAGGTTGTTTGGGCAAAAAATATGGCCTCTAGAGTGTCCACAAGTTTTTTTTAAGATTTGACGCCGTGACCTAGTTTTGTCCCCACTTGACCCAATTTCTAACTTGTCCAAGATTTTATCGAGATAATCATTCTGACCAATTTTCAGGGTGATTAGGCTAAAAATATGTCCTCTAGAGTATCCTAAGGGTATTTTTAAGATTTGACCCCACGACCTAGTTTTTGACCCCACTTGACCAAATTTCGAACTTGTCCAAGATTTCATAAAGATAATCATTCTGATTAATTATCAGGTTGATTGGGCAAATAATATTGCCTCTAGAGTGTCAACAAGGTTTATCTAAGGTTTGACCCCGTGACCTAGTTTTTGACCCCACTTGACCCAATTTCGAACTTGTCCAAGATTTCATCAAGATAATAATTCTGATTAATTTTCAGGATGATTTGACTAAGAGTATGGCCTCTAGAGTGACTACAAGGTATTTCAAAGTTTTGACCCCGTGACCTAGTTTTTGACCCCACTTGACCCAATTTCGAACTTGTCCAAGATTTCATCAAGATAATCATTCTGACCAATTTTCAGGTTGATTGTGCAAAAAATATGGCCTGTAGAGTGTCCACATTTTTCTGAGATTTGACCCCATGACCTAGTTTTTGACCCTACTTGACCCAATTTCGAACTTGTCCAAGATTTTAGCAAGATAATCATTTTGACCAATTTTCAGGTTGGTTTGGCTAAAAATATGGCCTCTAGAGAGTCCACAAGGTTTATCTAAGATTTGACCCAGTGACCTAGTTTTTGACCCCACTTGACCCAATTTAGAACTTGTCCAAGATTTCATCAAAATAATCATTCTGACCAATTTTCAGGATGATTGGGCTAAAAATATGGCCTCTTTAGTGTCCACAATGTATTTCTAAGATTTGACCCTGTGACCTAGTTTTTGACCCCACTTGACCAAATTTCAAACTTGTCCAAGATTTCATCAAGATAATCATTCTGACCAATTTTCAGGTTGTTTGTGCAAAAAATATGGCCTGTAGAGTGTCCACAAGGTTTTTCTGAGATTTGACCCCATGACCTAGTTTTTGACCCCACTTGACCCAATTTTGAACTTGTCCAAGATTTCATCAAGATAATCATTTTGACCAATTTTCAGGTTGGTTTGGCTAAAAATATGGCCTCTAGAGAGTACACGAGGTTAATCTAAGATTTGACCCTGTGACCTAGTTTTTGACCTTACTTGACCCAATTTTGAACTTGTCCAAGATTTTATCAAGATTATCATTCTGACCAATTTTCAGAATGATTGGGCTAAAAATATGGCCTCTAGAGTGTCCACAATGTTTTTCTATGATTTGACCCCGTGATCTAGTTTTTGACCCCACTTGACCAAATTTCGAACTTGTCCAAGAATTCATCAAGATAATCATTCTCAGGGGTGCGGAATTCCAATGCCCGACTTGTCCGACTCGGGACTTTTCGTCTGCGGGCAAGTAGATTTTCCCAAAGCGTAAGTCCGCGGACAAGTGAATTTCGGAGCCAGAAAAAATAATAAATGCCGAGTTTCTATCTTCGATTATTCGTGAACGTTTCATTTCTTACTTATATCGCATAATCCACATTTACACTGCTTCAATTAACCCATCTCGCTCGCATAATTTAACCGGTGCGAAACATCTCGCTAGAGGCAGTTGCTATGAGATAAAAACAAGCTCTTTGATTGGCTGAGTGTATATAATACGAGCACTCTCATTGGCCGATAGTATCGTGGCAACCGCTCGGTGCTGTAGTAAACAATATGCGCGGTAAAATAGATTCATTGGCAATTTCCTTTTGAAATGGATAGATTTGTCGTTAGATCGGGTGGTTCAAAGCCGTCTGAAACGTCCAAAGAGCATGAAAAGCGCAAACCAAAATCACAGAGAGACAAAGAATACGATTTAAAACGCAAGCGTGTGTTTAAGGATAGCTGGTTTGCTGATTTTAACTGGCTCCGAAAGGACGACGATTCGAATACATTTTATTGTCATGTGTGTAGAATGTTCCCGCAGACCGCGGATACGACGTCAGCTCTGTACATAGGAAAATCTGCCGAAACATTACAGAGGAAGGATACTCTTACGGCCCATCAATTGTCATCAAAACATGTCGCATGTGTCGCCAAATATGACTTTAAACAAAAACCCACTAAACAAGGTCCCATTCAAAAGTCTGTATCCAAAGTTGAAAGACATGAAATTGAGAGGTACAAGAAGTTGTTTAATACGGCTTATGCTGTTATAAAACACAATCGACCATACACTGACTATACTTTTCTCTGTGAAGTTCAAAAGAAAAATGGGACTGATTTAGGAAATGACCACTTGTCAAGAGATACCTGTGTGGTTTTTCAGAATTCTATTTCCAATGTTCTCTTAGATGAAATGAAAACAAATTTGAAAAATGTGAGATACTTTTCTGTCATGAGTGACTCAAGCACTGACTCATCTGTCATTGACCAAGAAGGCATTTTGATACGGTATGTACACCCTGAAACACATAAACCAGTTACAGCCATTGCCAGTATTGAGAATTTAGAAAATGCAAGAGCTGAGGGTGATGTTGAAGCGATTAAAAGGGGACTGTTAAAGTGTGATATTGATATTGATAACCTGTCTGACCACAAATCAAAATTAGTATGTTTGAATCTGGATGGAGCTGCAGTAAATTTAGGTGCAAAAAATGGGGTTGCTAAAAAACTCAGTGACGTAATTGATAACAAAGTTATTGTAACCCACTGTGTGGCTCATAAACTTGAATTGGGAGTCTTAGATGCAGTTAAACAAGTTGGCTATCTGAAAAAATTTGAAGACACTTTAAAGAGAATCTGTAAATTCTATTCATATTCCCCAAAGAGAAGAGAGGAATTGAAGAAGCTTGCTTCTTTTCTTGATGAAAATTTAAAAATGCACACAGAAATCAAAGCAATTAGGTGGGTTTCTTCCAAGCTTCGAGCATTAGAAGCAGTATGTCAGGACATTAATGTTACAGTTACCCACATGGAGCAAATTGTTGAAACATCCAATAGGGCTGACGAGCTAGGGCAAGCAAAAGCAATTTTAACTGACCTGAAAAGTTTAAAATTTGTGAAATACATTTATCTTATGTTAGATGTGCTCACGGCCATAACCAAAGTCTCAGTCTTGTTTCAGAATAAAGATCTGTTAATATTTGAGGTCAAAGAAGCTGTAGATACATTATACATGAACTTGCAAGCAATGACCAATGAACCAGGTGAACACTTATCCAAATTCTACAGCCTGTATGACTGTGAAACTAGTTTGTTTGATGGTAAATTTAAACTTAATGGGTCTCTGTGTGAATTTAAAGATGATAATGACATTCACTCTTTGTTTGATAAAATCAGTCAGTATGTACTCCAGAGATTTCAGGATCTTGAGTGCCCTCCCTTGAGTCTGTACAAGGTTTTTGACTTTAGAAGCTGGCCCCATACACTGGCAGAGCTTAGCACATATGGTAGTAGGGAGATTAAACTGCTCTGTGAACAGTGTAATGATCTGTTAACAGAGGAAGAGGTCTCCTCTATTCCCAGTGAATGGCAGACTCTAAAAGTCCAAGTTTCCATGCAAAGAACATATCATCCACTGGCAGTATATACATCCATACTGCAGAGGAAGGAAGATTCTGTTAAACACATTAGTGCCTTATTACAGCTTTTGATCACAATCTCACCCTCCACTGCTGCCTGTGAAAGGCTTTTTTCTCACATGAATCTAGTCAAGGGTCCCCTAAGAACTCGCCTTACCCAACAAAACCTACAACAACAGATGAGAATCGTTGTCTCAGGTCCTGACTTTTCTAAGTTTGATCCTTTACCTTCTGTTGAAGAATGGCTCAGATCTGGTCATAGACACATACGCCACAAACCACCAGAAAGATCAGCCACTGTGACTTCTGAAACTGTTGCCTCCACATCAAGTCAAGCAAATTCTGAGATGGAGAGCATACAGCCCATGCTAAGTGAAATTGTCAAAACCCTAGGTGGGGAAGACATTGCTAGGGAGAAGCTTAAAAATTTGTCAGATAACCCAAATAGTCCCTGTGCCTTAATGTAAAATTTAAATGGTATGAGTTTAACAGAATCTTCCATTAATATCATAGCATTGCTGCAATGAAAAATAACAAAGACATAAGTAGTTATGAGTTTTATCTTTATTATTATATCAGTTTACATTTCATGTTAACAAGTAGTAACTGTAAAATGTTCTGTCAAAAAGGAACTGCTGCTTAAATAAAGCTATTCTAACAAACCTAATACCTGATTTACAGTATTTATTCGGACAAGTAAACCTTACCTGCGGACAAGTAGAAAATTTAGTCCCACTTGTCCGTGGACAAGTGGAAAAAATCCAAAATTCCACACCCCTGATTCTGACCAATTTTCAGGATGATTGGGCTAAAAATATGGCCTCTATAGTGTCCCCAAGGTTTTTCTAAGATTTGACCCCATGACCTAGTTTTTGACCCCACTTGACCCAATTTCGAACTTGTCCAATATTTCATCAAGATAATCATTCTGACCAATTTTCAGAATGATTGGGCTAAAAATATGGCCTCTAGAGTGTTCACAATGTTTTCCTAAGATTTGACCCCATGACCTAGTTTTTGACCCCACTTGACCCAAATTTGAACTTGTCCAAGATTTCATCAAGATAATCATTCTGACCAATTTTCAGGATGATTGGGCTAAAAATATGGCCTCTAGAGTGTCCACAAGGTTTTTCTAAGATTTGACCCTGTGACCTAGTTTTTGACCCCACTTGACCCAATTTCGAACTTGTCCAAGATTTCATCAAGATATTCATTCTGACCAATTTTCAGGATGATTGGGCTAAAAATATGGCCTCTAGGGTGTCCACAAGGTTTTTCTAAGATTTGACCCTGTGACCTAGTTTTTGACCCCACTTGACCCAATTTCGAACTTGTCCAAGATTTCATCAAGATAATCATTCTGACCAATTTTCAGATTGATTAGGCTAAAAATATGGCCTCTAGAGTGTCCACAAGGTAAATGTTGAAGACGCACAACGGACGACGGACATCAAGTAACCCCAAAAGCTCACCTTGAGCACTTCGTGCTCAGGTGAGCTAATAAATATATAAATAAATGAAGTGTAAGTAACAAGACTTTAAGGTAGTGGACATGTAATAGTTCCTCAACATTCAGGAACTCATGAACTTTCACAATGTGTGACCTAGGTTTCCTTAATGAAAATCGTTAGGAAACCCCAGTTAACAATGTTAAGTTCATTACTTCTGAAAAGTTACGGGTCCCCTACCTTAAATCAATACATAAACATCCTCATAATCATAGAAAAGGGAAAAAGGGTGCAAAATCTACTTTAAAAATTGTAAGAAATTTAGGTATAAAATCTGCTTAAGAGTCAGAGAAATTACACATGTAATAAACTACACTGTTGTTTGAATGGGGTTTAACACCATTTTTAATTTTATTCAGCCATATAGAATTTGCTGGAGCACCTAAATATGGATTCCTGTTATTTCTCACACCATTACCACCATGACGTCCTTTCTTAGCCTTAAGCTGCAATCCCACAAAGGTCAACCCATTGTTGGGGGACAAATAGTCTGAAAGAATGAATGCAGCCATTGGGGATCATATATCTGACATATCTACATGCTACTGTGCTATTAAGGCAGCTGCTGCACTGTAGCAGTTTTCTATCTCATTTGAGATAAAAGAGAAATTAATTCAGAAGGGGGGGGGGGGAAAGATGTATTCTCAAATCTAAAATCTTTATTTCTCATTAAAACCCTATGTTGTGGGTACTTATTTGAATCGTCTCAACCAGACGATTCCAATATGTAACCAAAAAATAGAATCTTTGCAATTATTGTTGAAAGGATTTAATTTGAAATCCAAAATACCCCCACTATCTGTTGCTCTGCAACAAGTTGACCATCAAATTGAAACTATCTCCATTATTCACCAATGTTGAGCCTTTCAAATTGCTAGACTAATCCAGACCTACAGGAAGACGGAGGTATTTTGGATTTTTCTAAATAAGATTATTTCAACTATACTTGCACAAATCCCATGTTGGGGGTACTCATTAGAATCATCTTGTCAAGACGATTCAATTTGTTTGTTTGAATGGAGTTTTACGCCGCTTTCAACAATTTCGCAGTTATATCACGGCGGCCGGAGAACCTAACAATGGGTTCCTGGTATTTCTTTCACCTGTACTACCATTACACCCTTTCCTAGCCTCCGACTGCTATCTCACATAGGTTTACGATTATCTACCCATTGGTGAGAGACAAACGTCGGAAAGGATATTTGCCGCCACCGGGGATCGAACCCACGACTTCCCGATTGGAAGCCTTGTCAAGACGATTCAAATTAGTACCCACAACATAGGGTTTCAATGAGAAATGAAGATGTTTGACTGGCTTTACCTCCTCTTATCTCCAGGTCTGCTGATGCAGTAACAAGGAAAATCATCACTTCTTACCTCTTGTACTAGCTGTTCTTCTTGTACTTCATCATAATCTTCATCTTTTCTTTTCTCTGAAATACCATTTTTTCAGATGATCACTTATCACTTTATTTTTTAACTATACAAGTATCCCCGTGATAACATCCCATATGATATATCTAACTCAGTTGTAGGAATTGATAATTGTTTTGGCAGAGCCTTGACAATTATCAATTCATCCAACTGAGTTAAAGATTTTTTTCATACAAAACACTAAGTTTGATGTATCTCTGCAAGGAATAAAACAAGTTAGCTTGTAAAATATCATTTCATTTGGCAGGAGATTAATGGAGCTTTTCACAAACACGTTTTGTCATTTTTCATTTGAAAGATGGCAGAGCAGAGGATCAAATACCTGATCTCGGGATTGATGGCTGGAAATTCAATCTATACTAACATACCTGTAATAAAGCTTATTGCTACAGATGGATTGGGGGGGGGGGAATAAACTCCAGGTCTAAATATTTCAACCATAATGCAACAAACACAACTGTTGTGGGTACTCATTGGAATAGTCTCACCGAGACAATTCAAATAAGTACAAACAACACAGGGTTTCATTGAGAAACACGTTCTTAGTCAGGCCTTATCCTATCTTTATATGACATATGCAAGACAATTTATTATGGAAGTGGAACCCTAATAGTTCTGCAACATTTTGGCACTCATGATCTTTCCAAATGTTTGTCGAGTTTTCCTCATGAAAATCACAAAGAAACCTCCGTTAACACTGTTAAAGATCACTTCCAAAACGTTGGGGAACTATTTTGGGTCAACCACCTTAAGGAGAAGTATGGCATCATTACAACATACCTTGTCTCTCCTCCTGTCTATCTAAATGTTATTCCAGCTATAGATAGAGGTTTAAGTAAACTCCAGGTTGAAATATTTCAACCATAACGCAACAAACACATTGTTGTGGGTACTCATTTGAATTGTCTCGCAGAAACCATTTCAATGAGGACCCCACAACATAGGGTTTCATTGTAAATAACATTTTGAGAAAGATGCAGTAACATGATGGATCAAGATTTTATTTTGTTTGAATAGGGTATAATGCGGCTTTCAACAATCTTTAAGTTATATCGCAGCGGCTAGAGCCACAACCAAGGAATCCTAGTATTTCTCACACCAGTATCACCATTATATCCTTTCCTAGCCTCCAGCTGCTATCCAACATAGGTCTACCGTTATCAAACAATTGATGGAAAACAGATAGTCGGAAAGAATGAGTGCCGCCATCTGGGATCAAACCCGAGGATCAAGTAGAAGTACAGCAACATTATAACATACCTTGTCTCTCCTCCTGTCTCTCAAAATGTTGTTTCAGCTGTTTATCCAGTATCTGTACAAGTTGTTGTAAATTCTCCGTCGAAAGACACCCTTTACCTAAAGTTTCTACACACTAAAAATATACAATGCAGTTATCATTCGAAAAGAATTAGTGAATCTATTCAAGTCATTTTATATCTTTAACCCGTATTGGATCTGCCCTGCTTTCATTATCACAAAACGGTGCAAACAGAATGCCAATTTTATCCCGCTTTGCACATGCCCTTGCCTGCAAAGCAGGGAACAAATTGCAAACTGTTCACAATGTTTTGTCATCCTGAATGCAGAGCAGGCTTATTCTTGCAATATTTGTTTAATAGAATTACTATGTGATTCTTACAGTGAGAGGGTTTTCTATATGATCAATTATCAGTATTGCTAGACTAGTCATACAGAAACTTGACATCAAATTGATAAAGCCGGAATTCTAAGGGACTCTGTTTTTTTGAGGTTTAGACTCACAAATACTTAGCCAGGACTCTCAATATTATCTTATGAGAGTCCCTAGGACCCCATCAGGATCATCTTCAGAAATGAATTGAAGACTGTTTTTAAGTCTTCTTTTCTTTGTTGATGTTTTCTCCACAAAGATAAATATCTATCCAATACCTTAAACAAGAGGGCCGTTGGCCCTGGGTCGCTCACCTGAGAAAAAAAGCTTCATTACCTAGGTATGTCCATGCAACCAAAGAAAAAGAGATTTTCACTTATTCAATCAGATAACATTTGAAATAATCCCCCCCCCCTCTGCTCCTCACCTGGTCATTATTTATTTAAGCTTTTTTCATAAAAGGTCTGTGATCAGCTAATCAATGCCAGATATACAGGCTGAGTCTGAGACTTTTAAAGTTTTCTTTAATGAGTTGATCAATCCATGTCAAATATAAAGGCTTAAGGGATTCAAAATTCTCAACAAAGCACTCCCCCTCCCCCAAGATGCTCTGCACCTTGTGAATCTACAGTCATGATTTTAGCTAATTCAATTGATGTCCATATGCTGATCATTCATACCAATTTTCAAGTCAGTAGGACTCCTGGTTCATTAGAAGTTTAAAGATTTCAAAAATGATCCAAAGTACTACCCCCTCCCCAAGACACTCAGCACCTGGTGACCCTACAGTCATGATTTTAGCTATTTTTATTAATGTCAATATATTGATCACCCATTACAATTTTCAAGTCTGTAGGGTTCCTGATCCAGGAGAAGAATAAGGTTAAAGATTTCAAAATTGATCCAAAGTACTACCCCCTCCCCTCTAATGCTCCGCATCTGGTGGCCCTACATTCATGCTTTTAGCTATTATATTCAAGATCCATATGCTTATCATCCATGCCAATATTGGAGTCTGAAGGGCTCCTGGTTATTTTAGAAGATGAAGGTTAAAGTTACAAAATTTTCACAAAAGTACTACCCCTTCCCCCCTGGTGCTCCGCACCTGGTGGCATTACAGTCATGATTTTAGCTATTTATATTAAGGTCTATGAGCTGATCCTCCATGCCAATTTTCAAGTCTGTAGAGCTTGTGGTTCAGAAGAAGAAGAAGGTTAAAGATTAAAAATTTTTCACAAAAGTACTACCCTCTCCCCCATGGTGCTCCGCACCTGGTGAATCTACAGTCATGGTTTTAGCTATTTTTATAAAGGTCCATATACTGATCATCCATGCCAATTTTCAAATCTGTCAGGCTCCTGATTCATCAGAAGAAGAAGGTTAAAGATTACAAAATTTTCACAAAAGTACTACCCGCTCCCCCCTGGTGCTCCGCACCTGGTGAATCTACAGTCATGATTTTAGCTATTTTTATAAAGGTCCATATACTGATCATCCATGCCAATTTTCAAATCTGTCAGGCTCCTGATTCATCAGAAGAAGAAGGTTAAAGATTACAAAATTTTCACAAAAGTACTACCCTCTCCCCCCTGGTGCTCCACACCTGGCAGCCCAACAGATATGGTTTTAGCTATTTTTATTAAGGTCTATGAGCTGATCATCCATGCCAATTTTCATGTCTGTAGGGCTCCTGGTTGAGAAGAAGCAGCAGCTTGAAGATTACAAAATTTACCCAAAGTACTACCCCCTCCCCCCTGGTGCTCCTCACCTGGTGGCCCAAAAGATATGATTTTAGCTATTTCAATTCAGGTCTATGAACTGATCATCCATGCCAAGTTTTAAGTCTGTAGGACTACTGGTTGAGAAGAAGAAGAATTTTAAAGATTTTCTTAAAATTTCACTGAGTTTTTCATGGATTTCAATTCTTTTAGCTATTTTTGAAGGGGACCACCTAAAAACATTTCTGTAAAATTTGGTGTAAATCGCCCCAGTAGTTTAGGAGGAGATGTCGTTTAAAGAAATTGTTGACGGACGCCGGACGACCGACGGACGGACGCCGGATGAAAGGTGATCACAATAGCTCACATGAGCACTTTGTGCTCAGGTGAGCTAAAAAGGTTAATACAAAATATTTGAATATGTTCACAAAAACATGAGGATAGTTAACAAAGAAATAGTCAAGATTTAAAGCTAGGACTTATTAACCTTCAGCAAAGACCTAGCTATCCTTTCACAATAGAATTTTACATACGCAACTCTTTTATTTTGAACAAGATTTAAATTGAGTTGAAGGCCAATTTTAAAGTCTTTCAGTAAAATTCTAGCAGATGGTACACCTACCAATTACCTGTTGTGCAACCACACTTGATCAAATCCAGCTGTATATTGCATCTTGTATAACTCATCACTAATTGGGGAGATACTCTTACCAGACATTAATATTTGTTTAATATCTAAGAATAAAGAAAATACTGGCCGAGTCTGGCATCAAATTCAAAACCCAAGGATTGACAGCCCACTGCGTCAACAAAACAGACCCAGCCAATATTAGGCTACTTCCTAATCTTTCCTACTAACCTTGGCTAAAGCCGCCATGTGGTCTGGTAAAACACAAATTTCTGGTTCTAATTCTATAGCTTTCATCAAGTTGGGGGAGATGTAGGTCCACATGTCAGAAACATACTTCTCTCCCCTTACCTAGCTTTCATCTACTAACCTTAGCTAAAGCAGGCCTGTGATCGGGTAATACGCAAATTTCTGGTTCTAATTCTATGGCTTTCATCAAGTTAGGCAAGATGTAGGTCCACATGTCAGAGACATACTTCTATCCCCTTATCAAGCTTTCATCAACTTACCTTAGCTAAAGCAGCCATATGATCTGGTAATACACAAATTTCTGGTTCTAATTCTATGGCTTTCATCAAGTTAGGAGAGATGTAGGTCCACATGTCAGAAACATACTTCTCTCCCCTGATCTGTGCACACTCTATCAGGTACGGTAAACTTTCGGCAGCTGACGATCTCACTTCTATACTACTGGTTAAGGACATAAAGTTACTATATATAACCATTTTATTTCAATACACAGATTTATCTTGTAAAGTTTAATTTTTCACACACAGACAAATAGTAAAACAGTTTGTCCTGACTTTACATACACTGCAGTAAACATAGCTTGTTTATTTTTTTCTTGTCTTCATTTCATTTCAGTCAGAGTTTTCTATTTTTCTTACTTTTAGGCAATCAGTTTCAAATCACAATCAATATTTAGTTTTTAGTTGGAAGAGTAAATCAACTCATGATTGATTGTACAATCATATTCTTAGAAATTAATACAGCACTCCCACTATCATCCTTTGAAGAATAGAATGTGAAAGTTTAGCTAAAACTCTTGACCTAAAGACTCTTTCTGAAGATTTTTCTACCAACTTCATGGTTCCGCATACAACTGTTGTAACTGCCTATAAACACATAGGCAGTTACAAAGGCAGTTACAACTGTTTCACCCTGAGCGATCAAACTGATCTCAGTTACGTAAGCAATGTATAATGGCTTTCATTTATGTTTTAGGAACTGGCTAATTGACTATGAAATTTCTTGGTTGATTTTCACAATCAGAAACCCAAACCAACTGATTATCGATTATAATCAATTAATCTGCCCATCACTAATTATTACCCAAGGTTAACACAATACAGGGCGAGAGAATCTTATTTCTATTGTGGTCCTAACTCATTCCAGATCTTATCATTCACATTGAGAGAGCCAATAGATTTACCATTGCTACCCACAATTACAGCCAGATCTTGGGCTCTGTATGTCCTGCCCAAGTACACTACACGCAAGTGGGACTCGAAGTTGCAACCATCAGATTATGAGTCAAGCATGCTAACCACTAGACCATTAAGCCAGAAATTACCAAACCATTACCTGACACCATAATTTCTAACTTGTCAAATTGCTTAGAAATTCAAGACAAAAATTTTTTAGACGATGAAATTTTTAAAACCTTTGTGTTGTATGGGTGAAATGTTTGAAATGAAAAAACTCTTTTTCTTCTGGGATGTCAAATTGTTGGATTGTGAGGGAATGGTCCAAAGCCATTGGAGATCACAACAACCTTGAAAGGATACCATCATGAAAGTAGAATTTCAACAGAGGAACCATTATATTCACAACTTCTTCTGTATATGCAGCAAACCCTTCCTTTAGTTCACGAGCGTAACACACCAACATTTGACAGGCCGTTGATTTCTCCTCTAATCCTGCTGTTTTGATACCAAAACTTTGCTGAAAATAATAAAAGAGTTTGAAATAACCTGTCCTGCCTTCAGGGCGACAAAACACCATGAACTGCTTGTAATATAAACCTAGCTTTGCATGTGCACTTGCATACTCTAGATAGAGATTGACTTTCTAGATTACACAGTATATATTCATACTAAATTTCATATTTCTGAAGTAGGTCATTTGTTTTGCATTCATTTGATTTATCTGTTATGATCCTCTGAGCAATTAAGGATTGAAAACAGTAACTTATTTATTTACCATGATACACAATAAGGAAAGCAAAAGAAATGCAACGCTTCTCAACATTCAAGATGATCATTTATGGCAGGTGACCTGTAATAGTTCCGCAACACTTCAAAAGTTATGAACTTTAGCAGTGTTAACTAAGGTTTCCAAATGATTTTTATTAGGAAACTTCGGTCAATATTGTGGAAGTACCGAAATGTTGCAGATCTATTTCGTTTCCACTAACTTATTTTTTTTTTATTTTCAGTACACTCTTAAAGGGGTTAAGTTGTAAGTTTGTAAGTTGGTATAAATACATACATACATTTATGAGACATACATTTATGAGTCTTTTAATCAGAAATGAGTGAAACTTTCTAACAAAGGCTTTTTTGCATATGTTACATGTTTAAATTGACCCGTTAACCCAATCCTGTTAGTAATTTAGATTTCTTTGATATTGCTACTTGGAGAATGTATACCATGGCCCTTCATATTTTCACAGTACGAACTAGTCAATCATGAAAAGACTTTAGATAAAATACATATCCTCAACAAATACTTTATGAATTACAAGCTTGTTCTATTTTGAATTTTAGTGATTTCACTGGAAAACTTTTAGCTAAAAATGTTTCTGAATGTTGACAACTGTCATGAGCACTATATTGAGTCAGGATGTCAGATTTCCAATAAAGTTTACTAAATCTATCTTGAAATAATTTAGTTGGTGCTAAGCAATTGAATTTCACCTTCTTTTACATTCTTTGATGTCTATACACCCTGTACCGGCCAGTGACATTGTCGTTTTATGTTTTCAAACAAGAAAATGGAGGTACTTTCAAAAAGGGGTGGCTGAATGATGGAACAAACTGCTGAATTTCCATGAATTAATATTTAAATTAATTTCATATCAAAAATTGAGAAATTGTTGGTTTTCTTTATTGGGTAGATATATGTAGGGTTAGTTCACAAAGCTTGCATCAATTCACAACCAACAGAGTAAGCATTACCCAAAATTACGATTGCTGCAAAAATATGACATCTGGGAAAAAATACAGAGCTGGAGTAAACATGCCATGTCATAAAAGATTTGTAAGTTCATACCTGGTCACCAAGGGTAACAAATTGCCAATCAGCATCATTTTCTACCTCAGGAAGGTCTTCACCTGTTTGAGATACAAGTACCATAATTATCAATGGATTTTAGACAACCAAGAAAGACAACAATTGTTTTCAATTTCATCACAAGTGAGATTGAAACATGCAACGAAAGGAGGCTACAAGAAAGGCAAACATTATAAATCCTGATCAAACTGGGGCCAGTTTTACTAAACATCTTATGAAAGATTTAATTGCAAGTCAAAAACAAAAATCATACCTGGTGCTTTCATTCATTGTTTGATTCTGCCATGCAATATCTCATTTGAATCGTCTTTAGAAGACAATTCCATTGAGAAATATGCATGGTAGAATCCCAAATTAAGTTACTTTTGTAAAAGCAACTTTTATTTTTGACCTAGGCAAAAAGATGATCATAAGATGTCTAGTAAAACAGGACCCTGATCCTCATGCAGATTAATCTGGGTGTACAAGACATACAAGAACAAATTGTGTGTATCCTGATCAGACAGCACATACTGGATACTTTTTTGAATTGGGTTTAAAAACACTTAATAGTATTCCAGTACAAATGTGAAAATAAGAGCAACCACACATATCCCTTAATTTCTTCGGAAGCCTCCAACTGCTTATTCCAAACAGACTCATAATTATCAAGACAATTGTCTTATAGGATTTTTGCCACCCACCGTGATGAGCCCTGGCTATAAGTATCTACACTATATATTTAGGTAAAAAGAGGGTATCAGTTACTATCTAGCATGGGTACAGTCATAGAGATGATACATCTCTGTGCATCCCAGGGGTTATACATCATATACCCTGAAATCAACATTTCACAGTGTTTGACACTAAGGGGAGTCCGAGACTCCTTGTTTACCAGTTGGGACTTCTTCCATTTGCAAGTAAGGAGTCCAGTGGACTCCAAAGGTCATATGCAAATATTTTGAAAAACAAATGCACAGAGCATTGTCCTTTCTATTAATTGCCAAAACTGTAGATCTTTTCATTACAAAAGTTGTTGAAGAAAATATTTGCTTGCATCCTGCAGCTATTTGAGAAAAAAAGACTCTGCTTTGGAAGATCATTGTGGAAAAGAAGAAATTGCTTATAACAAGCAATGTCTTCTTTTCCACAACGTTGTCCCATTATAAAAATTTGGACTCCTTACTTTGAGCTTGGACTCCTTGATTTCTGGTGTTAGGAGTCCAATTGACTCCTTAATCTCAGGTGTTAGTGACAACCCCTGTTTCAATACATTAATGGGCAATAGTTGCTGGAAAGGATGTTCTTAACAGCAGATGGATAGGCAGAGACGAGGATCTATATTCTATCTTTTGGTGACAAAAGGGTATCAGATACTATCTAGCATGGGTACAGTCATTGAGATTATAAATCTCTGTGTATCCCAGGGGTTATACATCATATTCCCTTACATCACTAAGTTTCTAGGTATAACAGACTCCGACAGCTGTAAAACCCTGATAGCAACAGACAGAGGGAACATTCTAGCCAGAAACGATTAAAACCTTTATATTCAATCCACTCTGGTACCATTGTTTAATATCAAAATGTTAAATATAAAGGAGTTGAAATAAAGAATAGACAAGAACACCGCCAACGGGTGCCTACGCAAAGCTGTTGAGTGCTGGATGGACTAAAAAATGCATTTAGAAAAAAGGGCATAATTTGCACAAAACGTATCCAGAGTTATCCCCCTTGATAATATAGGTTGCTCTTTTGATGGTGAATATGTATGCCAAGATTCAAACAAGAGCCATGTCGGACATAGCCATCCCCCGCCGAGAAAGCTTGATAGTAAACTGAAGCCTAATAGATTAAGGGTTCTACTTTAAGAAATTAAGCCCCTACAAAATCTAAGTCTTAAAAATAACAAAGGGCAATAACTCCAAAATTATACAAGCAAGAGTTATAGTTCTTTTGCACTGCACTTCTCCTCCATGAGATCTATCCTCCCATAAAGTTTCAAGTTGATAGATTTAAAACTTTAGGAGATATGCTCCGGACAAAATCTAAGTCTTAAAAATAACAAAAGGCAATAACTCCAAAATTATGCAAGCAAGAGTTGTAGTTCTTGTGCACTGCACTTCTCCTCCATGAGATCTATCCACCCATAAGTTTCAAGTTGATAGCGGAGATATGCTCCGGACAAGTTTAGTGACGGAAGGACGGAATGACGGATGGAGAGCATTACTATATCCCCTCGCTGAAAACAGCGGGGGATAATGAATGCCTTAAGTAGAACCAGAGATATCACCAATTGTCAATTTTTTTTGCACAACGCCAACAACAACGACAATGATGAGGATGACACCTTGGAGGCTCAAGCAATACCTCGGGTTTTCTTCGAAAACAGCCAAGCTAAAAACATGTACAATCAAAGTTGGAGACAAAGTGTCAGTGCTAGAAATTGAATAAGAAATTTGTGGAGAGTATTTCTGTATCAGATACTATCTAGCAAGGGTACAATCATTGAAATATCTATCTATCTCTTTGTATCCCATTTGATGTACATCATCTACACAAAGGACATGCTTAAAAATCAACAGTTGTGATCCATCACCCAACAAGGGACCATCCGGTAGTGCGTAAAGTGCTGACCCCAGTCAGGGTGACTGGGGTCCAATCTTTCTGTACTTTACTGATTTTCTGAATCTAGAATGATCAATCAACCTTCCTGTGAAAGAATTTTGAACTGATATATCTTGTTGGCCTGTACAGAACCAATCTCTTTTTCAAACATCCATTTAACAGATTTCCCAGATGATCCCTTTCGCATGATAGGTCACATTTATAAAACCTGTTAAATATCTTTTGATACCAATTACATGTATACTATCCTTAATGCAAGTATTGATTAACATTAGATCTCTTAAAAGACGGGTTTTCAAATCAATCTTTCCTTTTTCTGTAGTTGGTCACATTTTAGATACAAATCTATAAATTCACATAATATTGGAATACCAAAACTATCAGATGCATATAGTGAAATAGCCACTAAGTAATTTTGCACTGACCCCTATCACTCTATTCTGATAAGTTATCAGCAATTTTTCTATATAGATATTGCCAACAGATATTTTCCAACATTTATGGATCTTTCTTAACTGAACAAGACACAAACTACTCACTATCTAGCAGAGTGACCTCTGGTTTTAAAGAAGCTGCCCGCAGCAAGGGTCCCATGACCATGGGTAAATACTGTTCAAACTCCTTCCCCATTATCTTACACATCCTAGCCCACGCAGCTATCATGTACGAAATCTGAAAATACAAGAAAGCTGTGAACAATTCTCTACAAGTTTAAGAAGACTAATTCAACCTGACAACAATGCTTGTTGATAAACATACTTTTTTGTGAGAAATTTAGTATTTTGGACCATGACTTCTAAAGCTTTTTCATTCACAGGCATGAATTTGTGGCATATTTCAATGTGAAAATGGGTTTAATCATGTACACAAAGGATTGTTTCCAATTCAGCTTCTATAGCAGATTGAAAGACATCACTTACATACCTTCCCTCGAGGGAGCAGTAGTTTTTAGATAGGTATTAAAGAACTTTGGTTTAATAAAGCACATAAAACCTTGTGCAACCAACACATTTCCTCTAAGCTACCAGCCAGAAGCTTTGGATAAGGTAACATTTGTCGGGCATTTCAAGATCCTTAGTGCCAGCGTCTCAGTGTACAAGTGAAAATGATATAAATGTCAAACACCCACTCAAACACATACCTGAGGGTCATCATCAGCCAAATCTGACATATCTGTCTGGGTTTTTAATAATAACTGCATCACATCACTACAGTCCTGCATAAACTGTTGAAAAGAGAAAGTAACACTTGCATAGACCACGATTAGAACTACATGGTAGAAGTTATTTTTGATGAAAAACTACAGCAAGATTCAAAACAGAGACACAATTATAACCCATCACAGAAAATAGGTTTAGAAATTTCCAACAATTTGACATGCACGCACAGGACCACCATTTACCAGCCAAGACAGCCACAATGTTTTATAAGAAGATTACCTGACTGTCTAAGTATACTTTGAGACCTTATCTTTCGAAATTGTACACACTGAAGACTGGCCAGGCTGTGCTGATGCACAGGCTAGCCAGAGTTTTTCTTTGTGCACATATGAAATAGTTGGAAATGTCAGGCACAGACTTAAATAGTATTGATTGAAATCAGACTGCATGAGAGGCACATGCTGACAAGAGTTGAAACTTGTTGCTCTTCATACTACAAAAACAAGATTGTTTGAAATCTTCTAGCTAGATGACCTTTGCAAAATTATAATATTTGTTATAAAACCCCATTGTATGACTCGTAAAATATTTCATTTCTGATATACCTGCATAGCTTGAGGAAAATTGACCTTTACTTAACCTTGATTGCAAGGAATATATAATGCATTAATAAACTGCCCTGCGTTCAGGATTACAAAACTAATTTTAGTTGTGTCCATCAGTATTCATGCATTCTCAATGGCTGATAAGTTGGTTTTATTCACCAATCAAAAAAAAAAATTTGAGTGCACCTCCGATTTGTTAAGTTCCTCAAAAAGCAGTTCTGCAAGAAATCTTTTCTTAATAAATAAATCTTAACAATTTTGCTCTATAATAAATTATAAGATATGAAGACAATATTTGTCAATTTCATAGAGGTATGAAACTAAAAAACCTAATCACACCTATGTATGAATCTGCTTCGCATATTCATATAGTGTGACTAGGTTTTAAGTTACATACATCAAAGAAATCAACAAATACTCTCTTCATCTTTTAACACTATTAAATTCACAATTTAACAACTTATCAACTTAACCCTTGTCATGCTGAACCCGGAATATTTCTGTTTTAACAGGAAGTATAGGCAAAGATCAGCCTGCAAAATAGTACAGTCTGATCTTAGTCTACACCATCTGTTTATCTTGCTTTATGAAGAATTGTGGAAGAACTAGTAATTTTTCAAGAGAAAAATTTGCATACGATTGTGTCCTCCAGAGCTTTTAGCTCCTTGATTTGAGTGTAACTTGGCCAAATTTTAATACAGCCTGACAAGGGTTAAGTACCTTATCTTTTCCAACAGCCAGGCCAATCAAACTGATACATTCTATAGTCTTTCCTCTGAGTAACTTGTAATTTGTGTTGTCTGCATTCTGTACTATATATTTCAAACAAGGCATGAATCTGAAACAAACATTAAAATACAGTCAAATCTCTTTTTGTAAAACTTTGACATTTAGAAAGTCTGACAAAGAGATAAATAGCGATCATCAGCTCAACGTGATATGTGGCCATCTTCATCCTTAAGTAGATCCGTAATTGGTAGCAAAAGTTAACAAAGAAGAATTTTATTTGCATGAGGGAGTAATCATGTATTTTCTTTAAGGATTTCGGTTTCAATCAAAATACATAAGTACTAAGGTAACATTACCATAACGGTAGAAGACCCAAAATGATTTGTGTTGGCCGAGGTTTCCAATTTTTTTTTTCATTAGGAAACCCCAGGTAACATATCGAAAGCTCATGAGTTCTTAAATGTTGCAGAACTATCACTGATCCACTGCCATAAAGAGAGTATAGAGGCCTACACCTACTTTACTTAACATATGCAGTTATCATTTAACACTTATTCTTGTAAAAAATAGTAGGGGTGCAACAATAGGTCGAACTATCGCTGTATCATGATAGTTTACCTTGCAATAGCAATAGGCCAATAGCATTTTTTCAAGTCAATAGATATTGCAATAGTTCCTCTGACTATCAATAGTTTACAATATTTTTTTTTTTTTTTAAATGAAAGTAGAACTAAATGTAGTAACAATGCTGCCTTTCTGCATATTTTTATCAGAGAATGAGGTCAAATCCAATTCTTTTTAAGGAAATATCTGTAATTAAGTGATTTGATCATTTACTTGCCATTTTCGAGGTAAACACCATCTTACAAGACCAATATAAAGTTACTGTCTAATAAAAGGTGGACGCTTTAACATCGATTATTAATTTCTATTTTTTCTGTAAAAACAACTATTGTGATAGTATTGCAATAGTTTTCCAACTATTGCAATACTATTCCAATAGCAACTTTACTATTGCAATACTATGGTGATACTAATTTTGAACTCAATAGTCACCCCTAAAAAAGAGACAAATATGAGAATCATAAAGATTTCCACCACAGCATTTACAGTTTTACAATACCTGTCATAATATTGTGTAAATTTCTCCTCAGCTGTGTCAGCTACAGAAGCTAATGTTGTGACACATTGTTCTAATACCATCTTTGTACCTTTCTCCATTAACTGAAATTAAAGTCGTTTCAGAGGGTTAAATCTTATAAGTAGCTGATTTCTAGATTTCCAATCTTTTGCTTATCTGTTTCCTCTATATTATGCGGACAATAGGAGTAGTATCACAATAAATTTGTTATTTTACAATCAACCCCAATCGTAGGAATACTTACTAAATTCTAATAGTACCACCTACACCATATATGTGAGGAAGATAGAAGATATTGAATGAGTGGTCATGGAATACCAAATTTATTAAACGGGTCATCATTAAACAGATAAAAGCGAGGCTGTGCTGAGTTTTAATCTGTTTCAGATGACCAGTTTAATAGATTCTGTATTTTATGAGCACAAATTTTATATTCTATTTATAATATGATCTGAATGTATGCAAAAATATTGTTTAAATTCTTGAAATATGACATTCATTTTTTTGTGAATTTATAACATGTTTAAAGCGTCACAATATATACATTACGATGTCATTTTTGAAGTCACGAATAGTGTTGCTATTTGCCCTGAGCTCATTTGAATAGTTATTCCACTAGTGTAATAACACCCATAAATATTCAACAGGGTCATTTCACTCCTGGGACGTTGGTCATATTATAAGTGTTGATACTTAATCTAAAATCCAAAATACCCTGTATATCTTAAGTTCTAAAATTATCATAAATAAAGCATGAATTATCATATATAAAATTATCTAACCTCTTTCATTTTCCTTGACAGAACTTTCTCCAATTTATCCATTATTTGATCTATATATATAATAAGTATATGCTTTGGACACTCTTCACTGAAGTTTACGAGCGCAGCCGCTCCGTGTGTCTGTACTCGTGGGTTGGCGTCATCATCCATCACTGCTAACAATTCTGGTATCACCTGCAATAAAGTCACATCCCCATTGACTCATAACCCTGGTCATGCCGAGTTAAAATCCTCTTTATGAAATGCTCTCAAATCAAAGTACCAACAGCCCTAGAATCCAAAAGTGTAGGGCAATCTTCCTTTTTGAAATTTAATTTCATACACAATTCTAACTGTAAAGGAGACAAATAGGTGGTGTAGGCTAAGATCAGGCTGCACAAAGGTGCAGGCTGATTTTTGTCTATACCTCCTGCCAAGGCAGGAATATTCCTAGTTCGGCATGACAAGGGTTAATATTCAGATAGACAGGTCTGAGTTAACTTTGTAGAACAATAAAGAGGCATAATAAAGAGGTATGATTCAGATCCTCAATGGTAGTCTCATGTAGATTTAATTTAATTTAAGTTGTATCCATTACTATTCTAGCATTCTAATTGGTTGAAAAACTCTTTTCATTCCCCAAAGGAAAAAGTCTTAGAGTATGCACCTGTTTTGTAAGCTTCCGGAAAAAGCAGGCCCATAAGAAATCTGTTTCTTAACTGACAAATCTTTACATTTTCTTTATTCATGATATTGAATAAAAGATATTAAGACAATATCTGTTGATTTCATAGAGGTATGAAACTAAAAGCCTCATCACACTCATGAATGAATCTGCTTCACAATTTCCTACAGTGTTATTAGGTTTTTAGTTTCAAATCTCGATGAAATCAACAAATACCATCTTCATCTCTAAAATAATCAAATTCCCATTTCATTCATTAAGAGAAATAATAGTCATACTTGTCCTAAATCTAAGGTTTTTTGTGGTATTTATTGTAAGTACATTTGGCTCTAGGATGCAATTAGGGGATATTTTCTTGCAAAATATGTCAAGTCCTTGGTTTAGATGGTAAGAAAGGGTTAGTGAAAACATTGAAGCAGTCCCATAGTACCTTTGATTTTTGACGGTAATAATGCAGTGAACCCTGCCCTGCATTCAGGATGACAAAACAGTGCAAGCAGTTTGCCAATTATACCTGACTTTGCACGCAGGTGCGCGTGCAAAGCGGGGTATAATTGGCAAACTGTTTGCACTGTTTTGTCATCCTGAACGCAGGGCTGATCTATTCAATTAACAACCTTAAGGAAGTGGACCTGTAATAGTTCCGCAATGTCTCAGATGTAATCAATTTAAACAGTGTAAACCGAGGTTTCCTAATGATCTTCATTAGGAAACCTAGGTCAACATTGTGAAAGATCATGCCTTCTGAAAGTTGTGAACTATTACAGTTTCACTGCCTCAACACTATGCTTAATATTTTACCAGACAAAGAAACTAAGTGCACAGTATGCTCTTATCTATAATACCATGAGTGTTTTTTAATTTAGAGAATAGTTTCCTTAGTGAAATTATCATTAAATTACACCAAACACAAAAGCATCAAAGAAGATTTTTTCTCTCTTGGAAAAAAAGGCTTCTATTTAAAGAATGAGTAGTTCTACTGTTTCACTTCAATGCAGTTACTGTGCCCTAATTTTTGAGATATTTAATGACTCAACGAAGTTTAAAGCGTTTATTCACCCTTGCATGGAATTTCTTCTGGAAATTGGGTCCAAAGTCAGATGCAATCTGCCCTACAGCATTACAAGCAGCATATCTAACTCTAGGGTGCTGAAACAGAAAAATCAAAAGGCCTCAAATTTTAAAACAAATTCTTGGACACTTCATGAAGAGCACTGCCTACAGGTGCCTACGCTCGGCTGTTGAGTGCTGGATAGTGGAAAAAGGGGAATAATTGGCACAAAATGCATACAGAGTTATCCCCCTTGTTAGTATGTCTTTCTGCTTTAAAAAGTGAACATGCGTGCCAAGTCTCAGGGGAATGCCTTCAGAGGAACTCGAGATATCACAAAATGTCAAAGTTTACACACAATGACAAGGCTTTAGAAAAAGCTCGTGTTTTACCGAAAACAGCCAAGCTAACAATACATAGTTAAACTAGGGGTTTGGAATTCCCAAGCCCAACTTGTCTAACATGGGCTTTTCTTCCTGCAGACAAGAATATGTTTTGAGACTACTTGTCCATGGACAAGTTGATACCAGGGTAAATCTTGGGAAGGTAGATCAATTAGCCTTGTTTGTATCAAAGAGTAGAAAACATTGCTTTTAATGAAGAAAATGCTGCAGTTCAGCATTTTCTTCTTTAAAAATGTTTTCACAAATTGTATCTATTCTCTTTTTTGCAGACAAATTTGTTTTGACCCTGGATAAGTAGAAAAGCTTGTCCAGGAACAAGAGGAGTAAATGTACATTTCCACACCCCTTGTTAAATGCATCATATTCAACATTTTGCCTTATACTTGGACTAAACTCTAACCAAAACATTGCTTGGGATATATATAGCTTTTTTACTTTTACACTGAACATTCTACCTTCTAATTTCATGAGCTTAATAATTTAGAGCATCTTTATAACCTAAAGATTTTGAATAACCAATCTTAATACATACTGAGTCTTTAGTAAAAGGCAATATTCCATCAAGTATATTTCCAAGCATGGTTTCCATGTGTGTATGACATCCTTCCCCACAGGCAGACACAGCCATAAGAGCGGCGTGTCTGTATCTCCAATCAGCTGAAACAAGATATTGATTGATTGAATAGAGTTTAACAGGGTTCCCACGCTCAACCAGTCCCAAAATTCCCTGACTTTTCCCTGACAAGAGAGTGATTTTCCCTGACATTTAATGGACGTTTTAGCGCATGCATTCCTTTTCACTAACATTTTGCCATATATCTACAATTTTTTTTTGGTAAAAAATAGCTCTAGAAATGTTCCTTTTATTCTTTCAATATTGAGCACTATAGAGTATATGGATAATTAATGCATTTTTTTCATTCAAGTTTGCCTGTGTGGGGTTAAAAAGCCACTTTCCAATCTAATTCATATATAGCACATGGGCTCAAAATCTTACCATTTCTGGTACTTATCTAGCAATTATTAACATGACGTCCTATCCGAAACATCAAGCTGAACATCCCAAATAGGTTATCATTCACCTTCTTGGGAGAAACACTTCAATTTTGTCAAAAGAATGTTATCAGCTGTAGAGGTAAACTATCTGATCCAAAGATGAGCAGTAATTAACTCACTTGTTGCATGAGGGCATGCATGTTTAATAATGAGCCTGGATGAGAGGCAGATATTCTCTGCTACCTCATTAGAAATAGAAAATCCTTAGTGTGGAAGGTTTGTTCAAGACAATCAGTTTAAATAGTAGGAATCTAGTACTTTGTTATAGCTCAAAAGTAAAGAGCAATACATGTACCATCAAAGAGAAAACCTAAAACATAGTTAATATGTTTAATTGGAACACCTTCAAGTCATAGAGTAGGATATTGTACAACAAAAGAAACTTTATCTCAGGAAATCGAAGGCCTAGGTCTCCTTGTTTGATAAAAACTTAAAGTTTATGACAATCACCTTAAAGTGTTATTGGTGGAATAATAGTATTTAAAGTAATAATTCATAATTACACATGTATAAATCAAACTCTTTAAATACCAGTAGGTCTAATGAAAAAGTACCCATATTATATATCAAAAGTCAAAGCCTTTGGTGTTTATGACAGAGAGGTACAGTGTCTGTCCATAGCAGAGAAGTTTTGAGTCCCCATTTCACTTGGTGAATTTTCCAGGAATCCAATTGAGGGGGATAAATCTAAGTCGAGGGAATTGTTTCCCAATGGATGTAATACATATAAAGGTTTAAACAAAAGCCTTTGACATGATTGAGAATGATGAAAAAAATCAACTGGTCACATTATATGAAAATAAAAGCAAAATTTAATAAATAAGACACAATTCTATCATATCGATGGCTCAGCGGGAAACAGTTGTTAGTGCCTATATGTTTATATGCAGTTACAACTGTTTTGTGCTGAGCCATCGATATAGTGAATACTTTCACTGACCTAATGGGGCTTTATAAAGAATATCATGCAATGTTATAAGACATGTTAAAGTTAAAGTATTTATCATCTAAGCAATTCAAGGACCACAGAAACAGGTGGTTTTTTTTTAATTTGGATTTGATCAGATTTCTTTTCAATTTAGATGGTACAGGCTGAAACTTACACACCTTATATTTGCAACATCATATGGAAAATGTGAGCAACACCTTTTTTGTACTGTTGACACCATCAGATAGATTTGCAGAAAGAATTGAGGCTTGATTACAACAAAACCAATAGATATCAAGATGTGCATAAATTAATAAATTTGAAGTATGAAATCACCTTAACTACACAAGGCAGTGTGGATAAAAGTACCATATTGTTGAAAAGAGTACAATCAATTCATCAATACTCTTAACATGATTCATGGAACCTCAAAACAAGAACTACCATACTAACAATTATAGATGAAGTAAGATTAATACAGAAATAAGACTAGCCTTTCAGTAAAAAAATTGGTGACAAAATCATAAGAGACTGCCTTTGCGTTAAGTACTCCTGAAATGAAAAATTCCCTGACAGGCTTTTCAAAATTCCCTGACATTTCCCTGACTTTTGCCTTATTTTCCAAATTTCCCTGACACTCTACAAAATTCCCTGACATTTCCCTGACTTTTTCAAAATTCCATTTTTCCCTGACTTTTCCCTGACGCGTGGGAACCCTGTTTAATGCTGCTTTCAACATTTTTTCAGTTATATTGTGGCGGCTGGAGCACCAAACAATGGTTTCCTGGTGTTTCTCTCACCAGTAGAACCACCACATCCTTTCCTAGCCTCCAGTTGCTATCTCACATAGGTCTACGAATATCAACCCACTGGTGAGAGACAAAAAGTCGGAAAGAATGTGTGCCGCTGTCAGGGATCGAACCCGGGACCTCTAGATTGATTGTCTGACGCGCTACCAACTGCGCTATGACGGCGGCCACTGAAACAAGAGATTTTTGAAAAACATTGACGCCCCACATAAGAACAGGTCAATGGCCTAATCTTTGTCAACTAAGGAAGGACAGTTATTCTAAAACTAAGGGCATAAAAATTCAGTGCATTTGACCCTTTCTTAGTTTTCAAAATTTCAGACTGGTCTAAATTGAGGATGCAAGGGAAAAGTGTGAGCAGTTGAAAAGAAAGTACCCTATGCGGTCAAGATAAGGAAACTTGATAGTTGCAAGCAATTGCTACCTTCTCCATAAACAGTTTTTTCAGGGGTGTGGAATTCCCACTCCTGACTTGTCCGACATGTGCTTTTCCACTTGCCTGCAAGTACATTTTCCTAGGCCACTTGTCCATTGACAAGTAAATACCAGAGCAAATCTTGATACAGTACTAAAAAGATATAGGGTAAAAGTTATCCCAAAGGAAAGAAAACAATGTCTTTAATAGGGAAAATGCTGGGTTACAGCTACAATGTTTTCTCAATATTCATCAATTCATTTTTTTGTAATCATGGACAAGCTGGAAATCGAAATCGACTTTTACTTGTCCATTGACAGGTGGAGAAAAGTCATATTTTCCAAAACCCTGGGTTTTTCTTTAGTATCATACAAAATCACAGGAGGGGAGACAGGATGGAATAAAAAAAAACAAGAGGACCATGATGGTCCTAGATTGCTCACCTGAGTCTCTTTGACCCCTAGGACATACATCATTTAAATAGGCAGTTGTCATAAAGGAGATAATTTCTACACCAAAGTAAGTTTCAAGAAGTCCTAGCCAAAATTGTGGCCTCTTGAGTTATAACAATAAAATTATCATTAAGGCAACCTTTCCTGTGATATGGCATGGATCCTTTCAATTTTCAAAAGGGTTAATCTTTGTGACTTGACCAACATACTGACCAAGTTTTATGAAGATTGGGCAATATTTGTGGCCTCTAGAGCTTAAACAAGATAAATGTCATTAAGGCCCCTTTTCCTGTGATTTGGCATGGATCCTTCTCATTTTCGATAGGATTCCTCCTTGTGATTTGGCCAACATTCAGACCACAATTCATGAAGATTGGGCCATATTTGTGGCCTCTAGAGTGTAAACAAGAAAATTGTCATTAAGGCCAGGGTCCAAAGAATTCAGAAAAAGGCACTCGTCCTGCAGGGCAAGTGACTTTAAAAAGTAACTCGTCCTGGTTTGATTGTCACTCGCCCTTCAATAGGCCTAGGGATCGTAAAAGAATATGTTTTGTATCTGGAAACGTAATTTTTAAGTGCAGATGAAACGAAAGTACAATTTTTACGACATTCAAAAACAATAGATTCCGGGCAATAAATACTGGTAAAAAGATCGAGACAAGTAAAATCATTTATCTTTTGAAAACATTCAATACCATGGATTATTTCCGGTAATTTTCAATGTATGTGGCTTTAAGCGACAAAAGAAGTAGTAGATATGAACAAAACTGGGGAAATTTTTTTCTATGTTCGATACTTTCCTTGATCGTGCGATCGATTTGTTTTTACGAAGTTCGGGTACCAGGTTATATCATGCGAAAACCGGAAGTTTTAGTTTTAGAAATCAAAGTACATGACTATTTACAGTTAAATGCGTTGCGAACTTCTATCTCTGTGAACTTTTTCGAAGCGTCTTTTTTATATTTAATCCAATTTTATCCTGACACTAGACATAATGATTAAATGTCATTCATTCTCCACTCGTCTGGGAGGACGACCGCCTTTGAATTTCCACTCATCCTCCGGGATTTCTAACTCATAAATACGAGCGGACAAGTGGATTCTTTGGACCCTGAAGGCCCCTTTTCCTGTGATATTGCAAAGATCCTTCCCATTTTCAATAGGATCCATCCTTGTGACCAAGCCAATATTCTGACAAAATTTCATGAAGTTTGGGCCACATTTGTGGCCTCTAGAGCTTAAACAAGATGTCATTAAGGCCCCTTTTCCTGTGATTTTGCATGGATCCTTCCCATTTTCAATAGAGTTAATCCTTGTGACCTGGCCAACATTCTGACCAAGTTTCATGAATATTGGGCCGTATTTGTGGCCTCTAGAGTGTAAACACTAAGATTGTTGAAGCTGGATGACAGACGATGCACAACTGACATTCAATGATCACAAAAGCTCACCTTGAGCACAATGTGCTCAGGTGAGCTAAAAAAGTAACACTTGAGACACTTTGTAATTTGAAATCGTCAAGTAAGAAAACTTTACTTCAAGCATATCTTTTTATACAGAAATAAAGTTTTAGAAAATTACAACTCAATACTTGTTATCCTTTTATATCTCTATGGCTCTGTGTGAAATGGTTGTAACTCCCTATAAATGTTAGGGAGTCACAACTATTTCCCGAGCCATGATTTTTTTTAGAAATTTTCACTGTACGAGAAACTCTACTCACTATTCTGTAACATTTGTGGAACATTGGCTAAAATATGTGGTAACATTGTGACCCCACCAAGGGCACAGGCTAATCTGTCTAGGGCACTCTCTCCAACAACATTATTGCTGAAATATATGAACCAAACATTTAAAACAATTTAACTTGTAGAACATACTGAGGGTTGAACGCAGCACTAATGCAAGTGCCTTTAATTATATATTAGTATTGCGCTGACCCCTTGATACTTTAACATGCATTTCAATTGTAATAAAGTACAAACAAGGTTTATTGAAAAGTATGATATATTTTCAATAAAGCAGTGTTTAACAACTATGAAATACAAATGAAACAGAAAGTGTTGATTAATAAAAACTGTTTCATTTCAAATTTGATCTTGATAAATAACCTTGACCAATGACCTTGGTTTAATCTCACCTTAAATTATCCACAATTCATATTTCTCTTCATCCTTTAGAGCCAGGTCTTCTTCCACAGCTAAAACCAAGGTCAATCACATTGTTTTTATGACCTTGTTAGTTGACCTTGACAAAAGACCTTGGTTTTATCTCGCCTAATATTGATCTCCCTATTCTCTTCATCCTGTAGTTCCCAGTCTTCTAGCACCATGGTCAACACACATTGGTGGAACAAAACATTTAACACTTATGTCACAACAAATATATGTTTTCACAAGATTGACCTTGACCTATGACTTTGGTTTAATATTGTCTTTCAGAATCGTCCTCATCAACTTCATCTTCTAAATTTACCATCATCACCAACAGAGATTCTTGTAACAAATAGGCGCATGTAACACTTATGTCACATACACTCAAGTTTTAAGAATTAACTTATTTGTTGACTTTTCCAATGACCCTGATTTAATCTTACCTTTCATTATCATCCTCGTCCACTTCGTCCTGTAAAGCCCAGTCTGTTTCCTCTTCTAAATCCACCATCATCGCCAACACCTGTGGAACTTTAATGTAACAAAAAACTATCATGATAATGATCTGATTCTGAATAATTTCCAAACCAGTCTGAAATTTAGACACGGAACAGCCATTAAGACCAGTCACTGACTGTCTAATTTGGTCAATTAGCTCTGCGCAGACCACAAGGTCTGATCAGGCTTAGCAATAGCACAAGCTAATTTGAGTTTTAAAAGTTCTTAAAGCAGATGATAAATTGTAGGAAATACTCCTATCAGGCAAGTTGTTTGCTGTGAGCTCTAGACTAATTAAAATATTAGGTATTGTTAGGCATCAGATACTATCTAGCATTGGGTACATTCATAGAGATATTACTCTCTGTATCCCAAGTGTTATACATCATTTACCTCTAGACATTCAAATAACTTGAGCACTAATTCAATGGTATAAACTGTATAAACTATCTAGCAAAGGGTACATTCATAGAGATTTTACTCTCTGTATCCTAATTGTGACACATTATTTACCTTTGTTCATTAAAGCTACCCTATGAACTAAGTTCAGTAAAGTACTGTGATGTAAGTATGCCAACAAGATAAACTAAAATTCTGTCTCGAAGATATTACAAATGAAGAAATAGCGCAACTCTCAATACACCAAAAGCTGTTTGGCAAATATTGCAACATGGATTCTGTTTCTTCTTATTGAGTGACCTTCATATGCATCAGGTTAGCAATCTTATTACATCCTATTCTATGATATGTGGTATAGTATCTTTCTAAAGGTAACAAATTCTTGTAAATCAACCATTCAAAATTGAACCGTTAACAGACAAAAAATTGAAGGTCACCATTTTGATTTTAATCAAATGAGTTTTTTAACAGCATGAGCTTAACTAAGTCGTAAAGCTTAATATCTTAC
The DNA here is from genome assembly GCA_948146395.1 of Fragum whitleyi. Lineage (NCBI taxonomy): Eukaryota > Metazoa > Mollusca > Bivalvia > Cardiida > Cardiidae > Fragum > Fragum whitleyi. The sequence goes on along the minus strand of OX411557.1, from coordinate 29,510,663 downwards.
CTAATAAAGGAATGATTTTATTACATTTCTTCACCATAGCTGGAGCAGACTCGGCTAAGGTAACAATAACCTCTAACCCTAGCTGTCTCCAATTATCCTCCAGATTGGCATCTGAAAGCACCTAAATGTAAATTATATTCATTGTTCAGGAATTATAGACAAAATACTTTTTTCTAAATTTTAGAGTAGTGCACTGCAAACCTTAAATTCTGTTTCGCAATCTCAATAAAATTGATGTGTAAAGATGATTCTCATAAGTACCATCCGGTCTGCTTCTTTAATAGATTCAAAGTTAAATCTTAACCATTTATGAGCATGTTTGAAAAGCGTGTTTGAAATAATGATAGAGAGGGTAAAAAACATTATTTGAAAGGAGAAATCACTTCCTTTTCTTTTTCAAGACATTTACCACAATTTTATCCTTGGTGTGTGTGAATATTTTGACTAACATGGAAAAAGATTGATCCTACATTATTTATACATACCTTCATGCAAAAAGTGAGGACGTTTTCAACCTGGGGTCTCAAAAATTTGGGTACATTTTCCGCTAGTTCAATCAGACATTTGAGGATCGCATCATCATCCTGTTGTGTGACACTCTCCGATACAGCCTGTAAAACACATGCATTTTGTTAAACCTTCAAACTCTCCGATACAGCCTGTAAAACACAAGGACTTTGTAAAACCTTCGAACTTCAGTAGTAATATGACTATTTTTACATTTAAACATTTTTACATAACATCAGAAGGGTTTACATTCAAGCCGTTTAAGGTAGTGGACCTGTAATTGTTCTGCAACGTTTCGGAAGTAATGTTCTTTAACAGTGTTTACCGAGGTTTCCTATTGATTTTCATTAGGAAACCTTGTTTAATATTGTGAAAGATCATGAGATCTGAAATATTGCGGAACTATAATGGTTTCACTACCTTAACTATTCATCGTACATTTTGTTTTGACCATATTTTGGTGATGTTTTCACAAGATAGCTTATTGATTATATCAGGCTCAATTGGGTTTGATGCTGTGGCTGGAAAACCTAACCATCAACTCTTATATATATTTTTCTTACCAGTACAACTACAATATCCTTTCGGAGTCCCCAGCTGCTCGTTTCACAACGGTTGACAACAAAAGGGATCATTTTTGGGCAAAATATTGAGAGCTTCTCTCATTTTTTTGCCAGAAATCTCATTGAAACTGGCTAAATAAGAGAAAATATTCAAAGCAAAATTTAATTTAGAGATGGATTCTGTGCAAAACAGTTGTAACAGCATATAATTCTTTAAGCAGTTACATCCCTTTCTTGCTGAGCAAATTGATTTGTTAAAAATTCTCACCAAAATTTCTTACTTTCTCATGAGATTTAGCTAAATGAGATATTCTGATCCAAAATTATCCCGGCAACTACTAATCCTTTGGTGGGAGCTAGTTGTGTAAAGTATTTACTGCAAAAAGGCAACCTACCCATGAACCCTTACAGCTGCATATTCATTAACATTGACCACAACAAGCATTGTTTAGCATGCAATAATTTATATTCCTCCAATGGATGCTTTTCCTCTAATTTCAAATGTTTGTTTGTACAAATTGGATATTACGCAGCTTTTAACATTTTTTCAGTTATATTGCAGAGGCTGGAGCACCTAATAATGGATTCCTGCTATTTCTCACACCCCTACTACCATTTTATCCTTTCCTAGCCTCCAGCTGCTATCCCACATAGGTCTATGATTTTCAACCCTTTAGTGGGAGACAAATAGTCCAAAAGAATGAGTGCCGGCATCGGGGATCGAAACCAGGACCTCTAGATTGACAGCCCGATGCACTACCAACTGCGCTATGACGACGCCTCTAATATCCAATGTTTATCAATGAAAAGTTTCCAATTCAAGTCAGCAATCTGGGCCCGAGGTTGTAAAACTTTCCTCAGGCTCAATTCAAAATTTTCTCGAATTTCAATTTGAGATTAAAGCAGTAATTCTGTTTTATTACTCATTTTAATGTAATAACATAAAAGAGGATATTAATTATTAATATTATCTTTTATTTTCATACACAGGGTTGCCAGCACTTTGGTGAAACAAAATTCCCTGACTTTTCCCTGACCAATTCATGTTTTTCACTGACAAAAATCGTCAAATACTTTAATTCTTAAACGACCTCCTAAGGCCACCATTTTTTTTGTTCACAGGATGCCTAAAACAGTCCTGACCCTTGACTTAGCAAAAGTGGAGAAACCTAACATTTTTTCTATTTTTATGTGAATTTTTTTTTATAGTCCAGCAAGTTGTAAGTAAGGAAGAAATCCTTTTTTATCCCTACCTGCTGATTCAAAATTTCTAAACATTTATAAAACAAGTAAGGGACTTAAATGTGAAAATATAAAATCGATAAGCTTTGATTATAATATGCAAGCTGTTTACATTAGACAATAGAGCATCACATTATCCCATTATAAAATATTTCCTTATATTTTGTATCACTATTCCCTGATTCAATATCTCAGCTGCATATAAATGAATATTGGTATTAAATATTCTTTTTTAAAATTTAGAAAGTAGCTACCAAGCTTATCACAATAGGTAGACAATCAGCTATCAAAAAAAGGAGGATTAGTCATCTCTGGAGGCAAGGCTTGCAAAGCCTTTCAGTCTTTAGGCTGAATGAAGTTCCAGGGCTTTTTTTCTGAAAATTGGGAAGAGGCCCTAGCCTTTCATTTTGGGAAATTTCACGCGTACTTTTGTGAAATTGGGAAATTTTCAAAACCTAACAAGTTTCGAGAATAAAAACATCTAAGGCATTTTTATAGGGTCAAAACAAATGTATTTAAAAGAATATTTTATTAAAAAGACTCATTATGTTTCTTACAATTATATGAATAAATAGGTACAGCTTGACTTGTGGCTGAATTGGATGGAATAAGGTGTGGCAGTGCTACAAATGGTAGAAGAAATTATCATGGCAACTTGGTTTTGCTCTGTTGGTGAATTAAGTTCATTGGAGTGACAATACCGTTAATCAACTACCAAAGGGCCTCTAGCCCAAAGCTGGGCACATTTATCAACTATGAACGGTTTCATGACTGTAGCAGACGCTTCGGATTTGCAAACCTTTTTACCTTGCAAACACTTTTTTCACCCAGACCATAAATAGACTGCGCATAGTCTTATCAAAAGCATTTCTTTTGAATGATAATCAGATTTACTGTTATAATTACCATTTTAAGGCACTGTAGACTTAAAGATTCAGATTATTTCGGCTAGATTCTAAGCAACATTGTTTAAGTGTATTTGGTTGTGTAAAATGCGTACATCAAAAACTGAAAGGAATATGTTCCTTGTTAATGAGCCGATGCCCTTTAAGTGATTATTTTCATTTCCTAAACTTTAATTTTAACCAGAAATAAAAGGTTTAAACCCAATGTCTGAATAGTTTATTACAACAAACACAAGATTTTTTTCTTATGAACCATTGAACAAAAATAAAGATCGATTAATTTACTATTTATTAAAAAAAGAATCGATTCAGCTTTCCACATTTCTTATTAATCAAGTAAGGAAAACAAAGCTTGGTTACCCGCCATTTTCTATGCAAGGCTTCGTAATGCGAATCAATGGGATACCAGCCCAATTAAAGAGTAAACTTTCGTATAAATTTTATGATTTAAAACCATTGACCTTTTCTCAGAGCTTATTCTTCCCTTTTGTAAATCTCTGTCGGCATGCTCCAGGTGGATTTAATTTTAAAATTGGGAATTTTACTCTGATTTAGGGGAAATTTTCTTGCCACAGTTGGGAAAAAAGGAGGCTTTTTGTGATTGGGAAGTCACCGAAGATCGGCCTCAAGTAAAGAAGGAAAAAAAGCCCTGAGTTCTAAGATAAAAACTGGTAATTATAACACCAAGTTAAGAAGGTAATGCTTCTTTAAATCACTTTTATACCTTGTTTACTATTATTTGAATTTAATGCTTAATTGTGAGTGTGAAAGTCAAATATCAAATTCTTAAAGAATGCCATAGCCATTGAAAACCTTCAATGCAAACATCTTTCAACCTTTGAAATAATTTTTCCCTGACTTTTCACTGACTTTTTAGGATTTTCATTTTTCACTGACCAACTTTCAAAATTCCCTTACAATTCCCTGACCTTGAAAAAATATCCAATTTCCCTGACTTTTCAAGACTGCTGGCAACCCTGATACATTTATTTCAATTTAAAATTTGAGAAAATTGAGCCTGAGCCTGAGAGTTTTAAAAAAGTCTTTAAAGTTTTAAAACCTCGGGCCAAGACAATGGGTGAAATTTTAAATAATCAAAAAGGTTGAAATGATGATAAATGAAACACTGTAAAACTATCACTGATCAGTACGACCAGGCCTTTAGGATTTGAAATTTGAATGGAGTTTGAATCCACTTTCAACAATCTTTTAATAAACTTCACAAACTCATGCCATAACTTATGAAATACACAGGCACTTAATAACTTAAATTGATATCAACAATTGCAGCAAACCTCTAATAAGGATGGCAGCAAATCTCGAAAATGGTTGACAATCGCATTTTCTCCCTCATTGGTTGTCAAAAATGCTGTGCATGCTTTCACAGCCTCGAAACAAACGGTAGGATGATCTGAGTCACCCAGACTCTGGGCCAACATCTGCTTGATCACATCTAGATAGTGGGTCTGTTGATCTCCAAATATACTAGGCACAACCCTGGAAATCAGTGACAATACAGTGTCTGCTATTTCTAAGCTTAACAAGAGATGTTTGTTATACATTTATGCCCCCCTCCCCCCCAATAAAAGCAGGTCAATAGCCTATTCTTTGTCAATCAACAAAGAACTCACAAAATATGATGAGTAGAGTTATGGTTCTTGTACACTGCACTTCTCCTCCATGAGATCTATCCACCTGTGAAGTTTCATGATGCTAGCTTGCATACTTTTTGAGATAGGCTCTGGACAAAAAGCGGTCTACGGACAAACTGACCTACCGACCAACATATGCGAAGCAATAAACCCCCTCTTCTTCCAAGGGGGTCATTATAAGTGAGGACAAATAACATACCACATATAAACTCTAAATGATTTGAATAATATAGCAAATGTTATTATTCTAAAGGTTAATGTTTGTTAACAAATGACATTTCATCACATAATGTACAGCAAAGATTTTTTACCTGTCCAGGGTTTTAAGGGACCCAGGTTTTGCGCATCTGTGACACAAAAATAAAGAAGCCAGGTCCCCCAAAACTATGTAATGAGAGTCCCATAGACTCTATAGGGCTCAACTTCAGAAAAGAATTGAAGACTGCTTTAAACAGTCTTCAATTCTTTCCTGAGGTTGAGCCCCAAATATTTATATACATCTATCAATTACTTTACCTTTAACCAGGGAATAGCTATAAATCTACAAAAATAAAAGATTATTGCCTTAAAGAAATAGTCTATTACCCAAAGCAGGGACTCACAAAATTTAAGAAAGGACCCCTAAGATCCCAATATTCGAGTCCTTTGGACCCTATTTTATCAATGTCCGACTAAAACCCTGCCTGTCTATTTAAGAGATAACCTTACAATGAAACACCAGTTATACTTTGATTCAAAGCCAAACAAGAGCATCATCTACAGGTGAAACACTCTGCTGCAGGTGCTGAATAATGCTAAAAAAAAATATCAGAGTTGAAAAAGGGACATAACTCTCACAAAATGCTTTCAGAGTTATCCCCCTTGATAGTCTGGATAGCTCTTGAGATATTTAACACACATTCCAAGTTTTGTGAAGATATCTTCAATAACAACAAATATATTGTCAAGCCCATGCTGCCAACAACAACGCAAACCACACCAAGGTGTTCACAATATCCTGGGTTTTCTCTGAAAACGGCTGAGCTAAGATCAAATTCATACTTACGCAAAAATATGCAAAGCACTTTCTTTTAAACTTGGGTCTTCAGAGTTTGCACAGTCAAACATAAACTTGAGGAAATTCGCCCATGTGTTTACATTGTTATCATCTGAAGAAGAACATCAATGTAAAGTAAACTAATAAACATCAAAATCAGTTTTTGACTCAAGTGATTCTTGGAGTCCAAGTCTCTGATTTCCCTAGTAGAACAAATGACATGGTACTCTTTCAATCATTCTCGGTTAGAAAATTTTAGTTATGTCTATCACAAATTTTGTAATGAAGAACACTGTGCAATTTTCATATCCCTCTCAGAAACATTCTACATCACTTGCTCAAGATTCCATCTATAAACTTGCCAAAATATAAGGATCTATAGCTAAAACACAAGGACTCAAAAACTCGAATAAACCCTTTAAGCCTAACTATCGAGTCCTTGGGATCCTATTTTTTTGCACACTAAAAAACTGAATTGTAATATTAGTTTACAACTTAATTTTCCTTCAAATTTATGCTCTCTTTCACTGGTCAATTTACAACCTTGAAATTCTAAGCCCACAAAAATTTAATTTTGTGGTAACGAATTCAGATGAATACCTATTAGATTTCTTGCCAACTCCGCAGCAGCATCACAAACTTTTCTTTTCACGGGTGGTGTCAATTCTTCCTGTATCGCGTTGATCAGTTCTGTTTTAACTCCGGACTGTAAATCCGGTGGTAGGGTGGGCCACCACTCCATGAAGTCATTGGTAAACAACCGCCGTAATAACACAGCTGACAATGTACGTACCTGAAAAAAAAGATGTACGACTGTAAATAAGATACATATCTATTTTAACCTGAATCAAGACTTTGCAAATTTCCCAAATTTTTTGAAAGGACAGTCAGAGGGTACTTTAACCCTTTGCTGTTTAAACCCTGCTTTTAAAGTGCCAGTGATTTTATGATTGAGAAAACATTGTGAAAAAAGAAGACATTGCTTCTGACAAGCAATTTCTTCTTTTTCCACACTATTTTCTACCCTACTGAATGGTTATTTTTCAAATTAAATCCACTTTCAATTTTCGTCTGCAAAACCTTTGAATTTGGGCAGGTCCAAAATTTTGTAAAACAGGAAATTGTTAGAGCTGAATGCAACAACATTTCCAGAGTATTTATGATCTTCAGAGACAAAACTTTCAAAATTTTTATATGATCAAAGAGTCCATCAGATTTTCAAAATGAAGTCCTATGTTGGAAATCAGGGTTTGACTACAATTACTTTTTGACACCAGCCTGAAGGACCCATTGGCCATAAATATTACATGTCTTACTGATAAAAACAAGGATAAAAACAAGTCCTCATGGTAAACATGTATATTTTCAGCAATGAAGGGAGTAAATTGCAGAGAAAAAATTGTGTGAAAAGAAGAAATTATATGTGACAAGTAAATTCTTCTTTTTTTTTACATTTTCCACAGGATAATGCAGATTTTAGTATTGAAAATTCAACCTTTCTGGAAACTCTACTCTTTAGGCCTGAAGGACCTGCGACATGGTAACTTTTATTAGGGCTCCCTAAAATCCACAGGTATTGAGCCAGAGGACTGTTGTTAGTAGTGATGGGCAGATTAACAGATTGTAATTGATAATTAGTTGGTTTGGGATTCTGATTGTGATAATCAATTAAAAAAAATTGTAATTGTTTAATCAGTTCCTTACACATAAATAAAAGCCATTATCAAAACATTTTTGAAACTGACATCAGTTTGATGGCTCTACTTGAAACAGTTGTAACTGCCTATATTTCTATAGGTAATTTCAACTGTTTCACGCTGAGCCATGTAGTTGGACAAAAATCTGCAGAGTCACAAGTCTTAACTTTATTCTAAACTTCTAAGGATGATACTGGGAATACTGATATAATTTTTAAGAAAACGATTATATATTTGATCATTAGTTGATATATTCTTCCAACTAAAAACCAATTATCGACTGTAATTTGAAACTGATTGCCCAACACTAGGTGTTAGTCAGGGTTTGATCCATAGACTTTCAAACCCTGACAGTACTCATTTAACCAAAGATCTCACCTCAATGGCATTATCTGCAGAGCGTAGCCCTGTGACAAGACAGGTTATCTTCTGTTGTATGGGAATCTTATCGTATATCTCCTGTAATAAATGGAATGAAATCAGTTAGCGATAATGCAATTCAATAAATTGGATCTTGTTTGTAAGAGTTTAAACAGGTTTTTTAGGGGGACCCATCATCGACATTTGGATGCAGGATTTAATATCAATTTACCAATATCACTAGTCTATAATAAATAATACACAAGGTAGTGCAGCCGCCATGTTTAAGAGAACGGATGTTTTTACAAGCATCTTTGGCTTCTGTCACATGACGTGTAATCGTGAGAATCGAGTACCAAATTGCTTGTAAAACATCTATTCCTTTAGAAAATGGCGACTGCACTTCCATGCATATTATATCTGTATATTTATCATTAGTGTTATAACGATAATCAGAAAACATCGATTAATCGATCGATTCTCTCCAAAGTTTCAATTATCAATTCTGATTTTGGAAAATCGATTAATTGGTTGTTGTTGTTGTTGTTATTTTTTCACTTTGACAGTTCACCAAGCATAAAATAAGATGCTCTTAATAAGAGCATCTTTTATTTGATGCTTGGTAAACTTTAACTTGAAAGAAACCAGATTGATGGAAATAGGGACTTGAGTCTATTTCAATGAGAAATTTAGAATTAACTTAGTTTTTTAGTATATTCTTGTTCTAAGTAAATAAAATTCTTGACCCTTTTAAAGTTTAGAAAAAAAAATTTATGTTTACAAATCAGTTTTGATTATCAATCGATAATTGAATCGAAAGCAGTTTCCGATTCAATTCGATTTTCGATTCTAATTTTTGTCCGATTTTACAACACTATTTATCATAGTGATATATCGTCGGCTCCGTTCTATAAGGACGAACCTGGGAAAAGCCTACTTTTCAGGAGAAGGAAAAAACTTAATATCTTTTTACCTATAAACACTGGTACAACCATTTTGGTCGATAACATTTTAAATCATATCACTAAATATATTATCTGTCGTCATAAATATTAAATTTTGTCTCTATAACGAGTTATTTAAGAAAAACAAAAACAAAAACGTCAAGTACGTCATTTTTTCACTTAATTTTTACGGAACAAAATGACGTATAGACAAAAAAAGGCATAAAAGATAAATGCTTGAAAAAAACTAATTAAATTTGATGTTATATAAGATGTAGGACAAATCGCTTGTAAAAAAATTATTTTCGGGTGCATACGAGACACCAAAAGCCGTTGAGTGAGACGTTTCTCGAAAAAAGTGAAAAACGCATATAACAATTTTTAGGTTTGGAACTGAGACACACGAATTATCTGGCCTGGGTAAAGGTTGTTTTTTTTTCAAACTGATCTTTTAAAATAAACTTTTATCATAAGGAAACATGAAAAATTATCAAATTTGTCAATACGTCATTTTCGAACTTCACTTTTCGACCACTTCCGGTGCAAAAATGACGTATCTTACAAGTTCATGAAGCTTTTTTGGGGGATACGATTAGCTATCAGGTCCAGCATCTTTGCAAAAGACGCGGGAATATCATATGTGTGCGAAAACGCAATAAAAGAAAAAATGGAAATTTGCATGTACGTCCTTATAGAACGGAGCCGACGATATGTAAGTTCTCATTACAAAAGGTCAACTCGGCCCATTTTCAACTTGGCCGAACAGCAACTCAGCCAAACGTATAACTTGGCCCCAATTTCATTTTATGCCAAAACCTTCTTATTTTCGGTGATTTATTCAGTATATTTATTACAAATACAAAAGTATTAAATCTTCATCCAGTTATAAAAAAATTTACTTATGCATCAGAAAATTAAAAGGTTGATTTGAAATTTAAGGGTCATTCTTAGAATCGTACATAAACAATGAGTTGATAAAACAGTGTTCCCAAAAACCCTCAAATAGGGGTGATTTACACCCAAATTGAAGCTTGCACCCCCTATTTTTGCGAGCAGCCTTCTTTGTCTCATATAGAGGGGTTACATGCATGCTGAAAAATACCCATTTTTACCCCCAGATTGAAGCAGCAGTGGGAGAACTGTAAAATATTTCTAAAAAGACAAAAAATAAAGATTTGAAATAATCAAGGTAAACCAAGTTAGGTAAAGAAGCATCTTTTGTACATAAACTTGTACATGTTTTATGAAAAATAATTTATGTTACTATAGTCTATTATTGGGGCCGAGTTGACTGGGCAAAGTTATTCGATGGGCAGAGTTGACTGGTAGGGAAAAACCGGGTAAATTCGGCCGTTTTTTACCAACCTTATTCCAGGCTTGATTCTGAAGCTATAGGTAGAAACCCGGGCACTAGACGTATTCTCATCACTCAAGCGGTCATTAAACTTGCATTTTATTAAAAAAATGTAAAGCAAATGCTGTCCAAAACGTTGTGAAAACGAGAAGTTTGAGAGTACTGTAAAACGGATAATTTCGGATGGGGTTGGAAAAATTCGGACATGCAAGCAGTAAATCTCGGACATGTTTATCGTCAAAGGGTGAAATTCGGACTATTAAGGAATTTCAATGATTATGGGAATAAAGTCACGGGTTTTGTTAGTTTAGCGAAGAATGTTAATACGAATCTTTAAATCTTCAATTCAGGAATGCTTTAACTATAGATACGTTATTAATTCATCAATTTTGATGTGAAAAATGGCAAATATTTCGAATAAAATACAGACAAATGAGTATATTAACAGACGTCGACATGAAATGTCTAAACGTGTAGTAAGTTTGCATCTATTTAAAGAAAAAATAGATATAAGGGTATAAATTGATATTACTTGGTTTTCAAAGCATAAAGCCGCCGTCATAGCGCAGTTGGTAGCGCGTCGGACTATCAATCTAGAGGTCCCGGGTTCGATCCCCGACGGCGGCACTCATTCTTTCCGACTATTTGTCTCTCACCAATGGGACGATAATCGTAGACCTATGTGAGATAGTAGCTGGAGGCTAGGAAAGGATGTAATGGTAGTACTGGCGTGAGAAATACCAGGAATCCATTGTTAGGCGCTCCAGCCGCCGCGATATAACTGAAAAAATGTTGAAAGCGGCGTTAAACCCCATTCAATCAATCAATCAATCAATCAAAGCATAAAATTTATATAGTCCGAATTTTTACTTCTGCTGAAAATTGAAAGTGGAAATTCGGACACTTCGAAAAAAGCTATATGTTACGATTCTGAGCAAATAATTGTTGATTATTTTATTAAAACTGTTTAACCCTTTGACATTTTAATCGAATAATGACCGTTTTTCAATTAATTCTAGCCAATCCATACCAATTTCTTAACCGTTGACCGAGCCTATATTCTTCAGCAATTTATGAATGTCAGTTCAATTCGCAAGGTAGCCAGGGGTTTGTGACTTCCAATAGTTTTATTTCCACCAACATATCTTTCATTTTATCAGAAATTAAACGGACTTATGCGAGATATATCTTAGAATATATAGAAATATTTGATAAAAATGCTGGTGTCATTGCTTTTTCAAAAAAATATCCTAACAAGAGCTGTCACTGTAAGATGACAATGCCCCCGACACCGCTTTGATTTAGAAGTTATGGCCAATGTTAAAGTTTTTGGACGGAATGACGGACGGACAGACAGACGGACGGACGGACGGACAAGTCAAATTTATGATGCCTCCCTAGTCCAAATATTTAGACGTCTACATGCACCATTCTTTATTTAATATTTACTATTCTGACATTTCATGTTTTACCTTTGTTATTGCAGTGTAACGTCTAAAAGTTTACTAAACTTTTCCCGTGAGCAAAATTTGTTTCGCGATTAAAACAACTGTAACAGTAAACAGTACGATAGATCAATATAAATTAACTTAACACTTAATTCTGACCTGTGTTTTTCCAAAATTTTCAACGATCTTTTCTTAAAATCAAATCGATTGTTTACACTGTCAGATTTCGAATCCATTTGCTGCCATTTTGTTCCAACAATGCACCGCGCTTGGTGTGGTAAGTAAAAAGAATGACGAAAAGATAATTTTTAACCCTTTCCTGTTTTACAAAATTTTGGATCTGTCCAAATTCAAAGGTTTTGCAGACTAAAAATTTAAAGTGGATTTAATTTGAAAATGACCATCCACTGGGGTAGAAAATAGTGTGGAAAAAGGAGAAATTGCTTGTCAGAAGCAATTTCTTCTTTTTTCACAATGTTTTCTCAATCATAAAATCACAGGCACGTAAAAAGCAGGGATTAAACAGCAAAGGGTTAAACGAAAAAATAAAGCTGACACAAACAGTTCATAAACGTTCTTCAGCTGAAGTACTTAATGTATTTCAGATAATTTCACAGTAAATGACATTTGTGTCTTTCATTATCTATGTTGAAAAACAGTTATCGTTACTAATTAAATCGACAAATTTTTCGGTATGCCTATGGTAAAAATTCGCAACTTCCACTGTCTCGATATATGGTATATAAAGATTTTGGTGTAGTTTCGTTGTATTAAACGATATTTTAAGTCTAAATACAAGGGCATAACTACCATTACGCCCATTACGCAAGTGCGTAAAACAACTAATTCGTATCTCGAAAATACAGATGATGAATGGTCAGTACATCGTAACTACAGCTTATCCAAGCTGTGGTAATGATGTTTTGATTATTCGTCGATGCTTAAATTATGTAATGAAGGACAATTATCTTTTGTCACAATTCGATTATCTTTTGTCACAGTTGTTTACAAATTATGATTGTTTACATTTTTTAATCTTTTATATTTCGGTGGAAATATTTCTTATTATTGGTTCGACCATTTCCACGTGCTTTATTTGTTTACACAATTGGATTGTTCGGCATTGTTCATTGCGGTAAAATGTGATTTTCGGGGTTGTTGTGTTTCAGTTGGGATTATTTTATGATCTGGTAAGTTCACGTTTCATAAGTTGTTTCATGCAACGAATATTTGATTGTTCTTTGTATTGATATATAGGTTGCTTGGCAGTTCATTCTTTAAGCATGTGTATTTTGTGTCCAAACAACGAACCGTTTCTTCATCGGGATTTGCTTTTGGAAACAAACAGGAAACTGATAAGACCCGACATACACGATAAAAGTCAAAATGTAAAATAACGTATGTCGGGTCTTATAAATAGGACTAGATGCCTCCCTATCGGGGGCATAAAAAGTTTGTCCGAATTTATACGTCTGTCCGACCTTCTACGGTTTTCCCCTAACCTAACAAAATCCAGAATCCAAGTGCCTATGGGACCCATTAAAAGAAAGGAAAAAATGCTTTGTGCATAGCTTCAAACCACGTTGAATTTGTTAACATATGAATAACATATGCAAGGGCAAAATAATAGGGCAATTTTCCCCCTTTTCTTAGAGTTTTCATAACCCATAGCCTATCTTGCAAACTGTTCAAATGCACTAGTAGAAAAACAGTAAATAATAAATTCGTTTAGGAAAATCATATTTAAATTCAAAAAGCTATTTTGAGTTCAGTATTCGACAAGCACTCATACGACCTGTCAGTCGAAGAGTACCAAGTTCAGGCCAGTTTTTTAGAAGACATTACCCCACCCACTTATTCTACAGGCAACCTTCACGTGGACGTCAAATTCTGAGGATAAAGTCCGAGGAAATAAATGGCTCAATTAAGCTCAAACGTAAAAAGTTAATTTTCTCAAATAATCAGTAAATTTACAAAAAACGTGTTCATCCATATTAGTTGAAGAAATTTTCCTACCTCGGTTTCTGTCCTCGTTTCGTTTTCTGGATTCATTAAAGCCTGTAATAAGGCCTCGAATTGTTTTTGATCGCCAGCCATCTTCTCTCATTCGGTGTCGGCTACACGTGAACTCTGACCCCGCTATCCTCATTCCCGCGAAATGAGTAAGATTGGCGTCATTGTCGGAATCTATCTAAAAAGAAAATTATAAAGATGTAGATCTAGGTTTTTTTATATCCTTCATTAAATTTGGAGAATTTACTAGATCTAGATAAAATCTAAATCGAAAGTAAATAATGTTAAGTTATCGCGATCTAGAATCTAGGCCATCGAAATATCGTGACTACAGCACTTAAAAAGAAGATCTAGCTTTAAAACTATACAAATATTGCTACCAAGGGCGTGCAAACAAACTAAACTAAGAGATTATAAAGAAAAAAGCAAAGGCCTACATCTAAAGCAGGGACTCCCAAAATTTTAATGATTGAGTCCCGGTTTGGACCCCGGCTTTTTGTAGGGTAAGGATAAAAAGCTGACTGCTGACCGCTGACTGCTGACCAGCTGACCAGCTGACCACAAGGTATAAACTGCTGACCAATAATTTGCTGACCACTTATTTACCACTTATTTAGCCCCTGAACACACCCTTTACTCTATGTAATTAAAACACCATTTACACTATTCATATTTATCATGACTAAAATTTGAAGGTGATCAAAATTTACAATTAAATACATTTATATTAGAGAGATTAAAGATTTGATTTTTTCATATTCTTTGTTTATTTTAAGGTAAATAGAGAAAATTAAAATTGTTTTCTTTAATCTCAGTTTTGAAATGTATCTTAATAGAATGTAAAATAATGTGGTGGTATTCACTTTATATTATTGATTGTCAGCTTTAATCTTTTACTCATATATTCACATTGTAGTCACCAGGTTTTTGGAGCCACCTAACTTTCTATTATAATTAACCCATTAACAGACAACAATTTTTTAAGTTGGGTAAAAATTTGAAGTATGTTTAAGAAAAAATATTAAAAGATTTATTTATTTATTTATTTATTTATTTATTTATTTATTTATTAATTTATTTATTTGGAGGGGTGGGGTGGCTGTTGGAAATCACAGGTAAAAATTTGACATTCAGAAAAATATATTTATCTTTTAACCAGTCAAACTCAGGCCTTTCCACTATATTTTAGGAAGCAACTTCCAAATGCCGAATTTACCCTTGTCATTCTGCATCTGGAATATTCCTGCTTTTGCAGGAGGTATCTTTAAACAAAGATCAGCCTGCACATGTGTGCAGTCTGATCTTAGCCTCTGCTACCTGTTTTACCTTTGAACAAGAAAATTTCAATAATATTTTCAGGACCAAATCTGATCCAAAACTTTCACTTCTTTGATTCTAATGTAATTTTGCTAAGGTTTTTAATCAGTATGACAACAGTTTAGTGGTAATTTATTGATTACTAAATAGGTTTGAAATTCATTTTTTATTCTGCATTCAGCCCAAATTAAAATAACAATTTAGTATTAAGAAAGGGCTTTAAGGCATAATGTTCATCAAGGTATATTAAACCATCAATCCTTAATAAAAAAGATTCATACATGAACATGAATAGGAATCTAGTTTCATACCTCAATGAAATTCAAATCTACTCTCTTCATTGATAATTTAATTAAGATTAATTAAAGTCTCAATTCATTCTTACATTGATTGTTCTGACCAGTAAGAATGAAATGGCAGACAACATTCTGCTGTCTGTTATTTAACAAATTATGACATTATTCTGCTGACAGATTAAAAAAAAAAAACCATCAACAGCTAGCTTAATACTGCTGATCAGTATAGTGTTTACTGCTTACCACATTCTGCTGACCATAATTATACAGATATTGACAATATTCTGCTGACCAGAATGAGAAAACAGCTGACCGAACCTTTCTGACCAGTGTAGAAATAAATGCTGACCTCATTCTGCTGACCATTTTTGAACAAATGAGAATATTCTACTAACCAGTTTGATTAGCTGACCAAAACTTCCTGTCAAGTATAGATTTAAACTGATGACCACATTTTGCTGACCATTATTATACAGATATAGACATTATTTCTGCTAACCAATAAAGGAAAAACAGCTGACCAAATCTAAACTGCTGACCGCATTCTGCTGACCATAAGAGAAAAATGGCTGACCAAATCTTGTCAACCAGTATAGATTTAACCTGCTGACGACATTCTTATGACCATTATTGGACTTATAATGAGTATATTTAGCTGACCATTTAAATTGAGGAAAAAAAAACAGACGAAATCTTGCTGACAAGTAAAGAATTTAAACACTGACCACATTCTGCTGACATTTATAATTTAACCCTTTCCTGTTTTACAAAATTTTGTACCTGTCCAAATTCGAAATTGCAGACGAAAATTTAAAGTAGATTTAATTTGAAAAATAACCATTCACTAGGGTAGAAAATAGTGTGGAAAAAGAAGAAATTGCTTGTCTGACCAGTGTAGATTTCAAATGCTGAACACATTTTGCCCACCATTATCCTACAAATATAGACAATATTTCAGATGACAATTGACCAAAAACTGACTGAATCCTGCTGATCAGTATAGATTTAATCTACTGACCGCATTCTGCTGACCATTAGTCAACAAAAGATGAGAATATAAAGCTGGCCAGTATGAGAAAAATATCACACAATTTTCTGTCAAATCTTGCTGACCAGTAAATATTTTAACAGCTGATTACATTCTGCTGACCATTATTGAACAAATAATAAAAAATGGGAATCTTTAGCTAACTGATAAAGGAAAAAAAGCTGATCAAATTTTGCTGACCAGTATAGATTTAAACTGCTGACCACATTCTGCTGACCATAATTGAACAAATAAAAAGAATACAATTTATTAAGCTGACCGGTAAAGGAAAAATAGCTGATCAAATCTTGCTGACCAGTATAGATTAAACTGCTGACCACATTCTGCTGAACATTATTGAACAAATAATGAGAATATCAAACTGACAATTTTGAGAAAAAAAGCTGACCAAATCTTGCTGACCAATATCAATTAAAATTGTCAACCACATTCAGTTGAACCATATTATACAAATATAGAAATAATTCTGCTGACCTATATGAGAAAAAGCTGACCAAATATTGCTGACCATTATACAGATGTAGGCAATATATCTGCTGACCTATATGAGAAAAATAGCTGTACAAATCTAGCTGACCAGCAAAGATTTAAACTGCTGACCACATTCTGCTGACCATAATTGGAAAATTAATTTGAACTCTTAAGTGACTGGTTTGAGGAAAAAAGCTGAACAAATGTTGCTGACCACATATTGCTTACCATTATTGCACAGATAAAGACAATATTCCTGCTGACCGATATGACAAAAATAGCTGACCAAATCTTGCTGACCAGTAAAGATTTAAACTGCTGACCACATTCTGCTGACCATTAATGAACAAATAAAGGGAATATTTAGCTGACATGTAAAGGAAAAATAGCTGACCAAATCTTGCTGACCAGTAAAATTTTAAACTGCTGACCACATTCTGCTGACAATTATTGAATAAATAAGATGAAAATTAAAATAACATGTTTGAGAAAAATAGCTGACCAAATCTTGCTGACCAATATCAATTAAAATTGTCAACCACATTCAGTTGAACCATATTATACAAATATAGAAATAATTCTGCTGACCTATATGAGAAAAAGCTGACCAAATATTGCTGACCATTATACAGATGTAGACAATATATCTGTTGACCTATATGAGAAAAATAGCTGTACAAATCTAGCTGACCAGCAAAGATTTTAACTGCTGACCACATTCTGCTGACCATAATTGGAAAATTAATTTGAACTCTTAGGTGACTGGTTTGAGAAAAAAAGCTGAACAAATGTTGCTGACCAGTAAAGATTTAAATTGCTGACCACATATTGCTTACCATTATTGCACAGATAAAGACAATAGATTTAAATTGCTTACCACATTTTGCCGACCATTATTGCACAGATAAAGACATTATTCCTGCTGACCAATATGACAAAAAAAGCTGACCAAATCTAGCTGACCAGTAAAGATTTAAATTGCTGACCACTTTTAGCTGACCATTATTGCACAGATAAAGACAAATTCCTGCTAACCAATATGACGAAATAGCTGACCAAATCTAGCTGACCAGTAAATATTTAAATTGCTGACCACTTTTTGCTGACCATTATTGCACAGATAAAGACAAATTCCTGCTGACCAATATGACAAAAATAGCTGACCAGTAAAGATTTAAACTGCTGACGACATTCTGCTGACCATTGCTGAACAAATAAAGTGAATATTTAGCTGACGGGTTAAGAAAAAAATAGCTGACCAAATCTTGCTGACCACTATAGATTAAACTGCTGACCACATTCTGCTGATCATAAGTGAACAAATAATGAGAATATTAAACTTACAGGTTTGAGAAAAATATCTGTATCAGTAAATATTTAAATTGCTGACCACTTTTTGCTGACCATTATTGCACAGATAAAGACAAATTCCTGCTGACCAATATGACAAAAATAGCTGACCAGTAAAGATTTAAACTGCTGACGACATTCTGCTGACCATTGCTGAACAAATAAAGTGAATATTTAGCTGACGGGTTAAGAAAAAAATAGCTGACCAAATCTTGCTGACCACTATAGATTAAACTGCTGACCACATTCTGCTGATCATAAGTGAACAAATAATGAGAATATTAAACTTACAGGTTTGAGAAAAATAGCTGACCAAATCTTGCTGACCAATATCAATTAACATTGTCAACCACATTCTGTTGAACCATATTATACAAATATAGAAATATTCTGCTGACCAGTATTAGAAAAAGCTGACCAAATTTTGCTGACCATTATACAGATGAAGACAATATTTCTGCTGACCTATATGAGAAAAATAGCTGTACAAATCTTGCTGACCAGCAAAATTTTAAACTGCTGACCACATTCTGCTGACCATAATTGGACAATTAATTTGAATTCTTAGTTGACTGGTTTGAGAAACAAGAGGGCCATAGTGGCCCTTAATCGCTCACCTGAATGAACTGTCTAAAATTTTCAAAAGAAGAATGAGAAATAGAATGATGAATGACTGAGCTAAACAAAGCTGTTGCTTCATACAACTTGAGAATCCCTTTTTTACAATTTTAAGGTTGACTAACAAGGATTTTTATAATTGATTTCGTGACCTATTTTTTAACCCCAGATGACCCAATTTTGATCTCATCCGAGATTTCATCTAGACAATCATTCTGACCAAATTTCAGGTTGATTGGCTAAAAATTGTGGCCTCTAGTGTGCATACAAGGTATTTCTTAGATTTGACCCAGTGACCTAGTTTTTGACCCCAGTTGACCCAATTTCGAACTTGTCCAAGATTTCATCAAAACAATCATTCTGACCAAAATTCAGGTTGATCTGGCAATAAACGTGGCCACTAGAGTGCCTTCAAGGTTTTTCTTAGATTTGACCCTGTGACCTAGTTTTTGACCCCAGTTGACCCAATTTCGAACTCGTCGGAGATTTCATTAGGACAATCATTCTGACCAAAATTCAGGTTGATCGGGCAAAAAATGTGGCCTCTAGAGTGCCTACAAGGTTTTTCTTAGATTTGACCCCGTGACCTAGTTTTTGACCCCGGTTGACCAAATTTCGAACTCATTCAAGATTTCATCAAGACAATCATTCTGACCAAATCTCAGCTTGATCGGGCAATAAACGGAGCCACAAGAGTGCCTACAAGGTTTTTCTTAGATTTGACCCTGTGACCTAGTTTTTGACCCTGGTTGACCCAATTTCGAACTCGTCCGAGATTTCATTAGGACAATCATTCTGACCAAAATTCAGGTTGATCGGGCAAAAAATGTGGCCTCTAGAGTGCATACAAGGTTTTTCTTAGATTTGACCCTGTGACCTAGTTTTTGACCCCAGTTGACCCAATTTCGAACTTGCCCGAGATTTCATCAAGACAATCATTCTGACCAAAAT
Organism: Fragum whitleyi; assembly: GCA_948146395.1. NCBI lineage: Eukaryota > Metazoa > Mollusca > Bivalvia > Cardiida > Cardiidae > Fragum > Fragum whitleyi. The sequence continues at coordinate 29,490,891 of OX411557.1, read as the reverse complement.
TCAGGTTGATTGGGCAAAAAATGTGGCCTCTAGAGTGCCTACAAGGTTTTCCTTAGATTTGACCCCGTGACCTAGTTTTTGACCCCAGTGGACCCAATTTTGAACTCGTCCGAGATTTCATCAAGACAATCATTCTGACCAAAATTCAGGTTGATCCGGCAAAAAATGTGGCCTCTACAGTGCATACAAGGTTTTTCTTAGATTTGACCCTGTGACCTAGTTTTTGACCCCAGTTGACCCAATTTCGAACTCCTTCGAGATTTCATTAAGATCATCATTCTGACCAAAATTCAGGTTGATCGGGCAAAAAATGTGGCCTCTAGAGTGCCTACAAGGTTTTTCTTAGATTTGACCCCGTGACCTAGTTTTTGACCCAAGTTGACCAAATTTCGAACTCTTCCGAGATTTCATCAAGACAATCATTCTGACCAAAATTCAGGTTTATCGGGCAAAAAATGTGGCCTCTAGAGTGCATACAAGGCAAATGTTGACGACGGACGACGCACGACGCACGACGGACGACGGACGACGGACATCCACCTAACCACAATAGCTCACCATGAGCACTTCGTGCTCAGGTGAGCTAAAAAGCTGACCAAATCTAGCTGACCAGTAAAGATTTAAACTGCTGACCACATTCTGCTGACCATTATTGCACAGATAAAGACAAATTCCTGCGAACCAATATGACAAAAATAGCTGACCAAATCTAGCTGACCAGTAAAGATTTAAATTGCTGACCACATTTTGCTGACCATTATTGCACATATAAAGACAAATTCCTGCTGACCGATATGACAAAAATAGCTGACCAAATCTTGCTGACCAGTAAAGATTTAAACTGCTGACCACATTCTGCTGACCAATATACAACAAATAAATGGAATATTAAGCTGACTGGTAAAGGAAGAATAGCTGACCAAATCTTGCTGACCAGAAAAGATTAAATTGCTGACCACGCTCTGCTGATCATGAGTGAGCAAATAATGAGAATATTAAACTTACAGGTTTGAGAAAAATAGCTGACCAAATCTTGCTGACCAATATCAATTAAAATTGTCAACCACATTCAGTTGAACCATATTATACAAATATAGAAATATTCTGCTGACCAGTATGAGAAAAAGCTGACCAAATTTTGCTGACCATTATATAGTAAAGACAATATTTCTGCTGACCTTTATGAGAAAATAGCTGTTCAAATTTTGCTGACCAGCAAAGATTTAAACTGCTGATCAAATTCTGCTGACCATAATTGGAATATTAATTTGAACTCTTTAGTGACTGGTTTGAGAAAAATAGCTGACCAATTCTAGCTGACCAGTAAAGATTGAAACTGCTGACCACATTCTGCTGACCATTATTGAACAAATAAAGGGAGTATTAAGCTGACCGGTAAAGGAAAAATAGCTGACCAAATCTTGCTGACCAGAATAGATTTAAACTGCTGACACATTTTGCCCACCATTATTGGACAATTAATTTGAATTCCTAGCTGACTGGTTTGAGAAAAATAGCTGACCAAATCTTGCTGACCAGTATAGATTTAAACAGCTGACCACTTTTTGCTGAACATTATTACACAGATAAAGACAATATTCCTGCTGACCAATATGACAAAAAAAGCTGACCAAATCTTGCTGACCAGTAAAGATTTAAACTGCTGACCACATTCTGCTGACCATTTTTCAACGTATTTTGAAATATTTAGCTGACTGGTTAAGGAAAAATACCTGACCAAATCTTGCTGACCAGTATAGAATAAAACTGCTGACCAAATATTTTTGATCAATATCATACACATGAAGAAATATTCTGCTTACCAGTATGAGAAAAGAGCTGACCAAATCTCGCTGACAAGTATAGATTTAAACTCCTGACCACATTTTGCTGACCAATATTATAACTGCTGAGCACATTCTGCAGTTAATTCTTGAGCAAATAAGAAGAATATTTAGTTGACTGGTTTGAGAAAAAAGGCTTACCAAATTTTTGCTTATATTTCTTACCTTAATTCAGAATGTTTTAGTGTCAAATGGTATGTTCCCTTAATCTGAAAATCCATAAATATCCAGAATATGAACCAGAAAGTCTGAAAAAAGCTTGAGTCTTAGTGACATAGTCTTGTGGTGTAATAAAGAAAATGTTCTTCATTAAAATAAACATCATTTAGCACAGTCCTGATTATGTCCTTAGAATGCCATGTTGACATGAAAGATGATTCATAATTTTCAAATAAACAAATGGACAAGTGTCATAGAAATATACACAATCCATAGTTGTTGACACCAAATAAACTTTGCAATGATTTTAAATAGGTGTTACTCAGATTCAGTAATTCTCATGCTAGTTTTGAATGTAGGTCAGCTGATGAATAAATACAGGAAATTTTCTATTATAAGAACATGATACCGATTGGGGTATGGCCATAATCCTCCCCCCCCCCTCCCAGTATTATTATTATCCTGTAAACCAACTAGATTATGTATTATTGATTAGTTATATGAATAAATATTGTTATTGTAGACAATTTCTTTAGTCTTATAATGGTGTCATAAATACCTTCTCAACACCTCTGCTAAGAAATGGTCTGTGAAACTGTTACATATGCCACATAAATTGAAACAATATGCCTACAGAAATACAACAAACAGAATGGGAATGTACACACAGAAAACCAAAGAAAAACTTAAATCAAGTCAATAATTAAGGCATTAAATTAACACAAAAGCTAAACATTTGTCTGCAAATTTTAATTGACTCTCTCTCTGGCGTCTGAATATATGGGGTTTTATTAGAATTTTTATGGTAATTATTGATATCACAAGTTCATTTACACATTATAGCATTAGAAAAGGTATTCAATATTTACTGTTAATCCTTAACCAGCTGAATTTTATCTTAATAAAAATTGCAGGTAGTTTTCAAACATTGTTACCAAAACCTAGCTAGCTGGCTGGCAGATGTTTTTTTCCAAAGCTAGTAAGAAGAAAGGATCATACTGTAGGCTAGGATCAGACTGTATGTCTATGCAGCAAGGAGGAATGTAGTACAAAGAATTGCGTAAAGAAGGACTCTGCCATGAATATCATCAGAAATATATGCTGCACTTTATAATCTAATTTATGATGAAATCCTGAAGCAAATACATTTTATTGTTAAGTTTGCTTTGTTGAATTTAATAACAATGCTTTGAGTTTGTAAAAGGCTCTTAAAATTATTTTGTTTCAATAATCTATGCATATATAAATTATTACCATTTAAATATCTTCACCAATTATTTATAATTGGTGCTAATGTATTGGATAATGTTGACCAATAATTAAGGTTCATGTAAAGTGTTTGAGGCCCAATTTTAAAACACTTCATTTGCCAAGAAAAAGGCAAATGTCTAGGTATATTATTTATCAAATTGAAGCTATTTATGAGCACAAGGAATTAAGCAACATAAGACTGTCATAGCTATAGGGGTATAGCAAAACACTGTGGAAAAGGGTCATTTTGTACAGAACAAGCAACTGCATGACTGTTGGATAAAATTAGCTCATATTTTAACAAATTACAGTCTAAAGTACGACCCAGGTACTTCTACAAACGTTGATATAAACCTCGAGCCCAAAACGTAGTTATGCAAGCATCTTATTTTGACTTATTTTATAAACACTATGTCATATATGTCATTCTAATTTTGTAAACGTGTAGATCTTTTAAAGGTATGGTGTGTTATCACAACATGAATAGACATGAATAGGTTATTTACCTGTAAGGTTGTTTAGCAATATAAGGATTTCTATTTCACTGAATCATAAATATAAAGTAATTTATTATAGGTCTGTGATTTCAAAAAGTATAATTTTAAATAAATTGCAGAAAATATTTCACAATATTGTGGAGTGCTGTTGCACCATACCTAGCATCTATTTTGAAAACAGACCAAACCGGTTTGACAAGTATGTTGACAAAATAAATGGAAATTGATTGTTTCAAAGGAGCTTTTTGAGACCGAGTTTTATATCAACGGTTGAAGTACTACCTGAATAGTACTTTAGACTGTACTTTGTTAAAATATGAGCCAATTTTATCCAACCATCATGCAGTTGCTTGATCTGTACAATGTGACCCTTTTACACAATGTTTTGGCTTTACCGATATAGTTATGGCGGTCTTATGTTGCTCAACTGCTTGTGCTCAAAAATAGCTTCATTTCGATATACAATATACCTGGACATACTGCTTTTTCTAGGCTAATGAAGCGCCCTTAAAATTGGGTCTCAAATGCTTTACATGAACCTTAATTGCAACTGTATGGTATATCAAAAATTGTTATCCCCTAGGGTATAAAAGAGATAAACAATTAGCTTATCAGTTGTGGTCCAGAATATACAACATTCTTTATGATCTTTAAAATGTATATCCAATAAACAGTCATTTATAATATCTGGACCAATCAGATTACATGCCCCAATTTGCTATGTCTGAATGGTCAATCATGGATGAAAATTGCACAACCAACTGTCAATCAAAATTGGTAAACCAATTAGGAGCCCTTGGATTATTTGAATTACAATATCCCCATCTGTAGTATTATAACTGCAAATCCCTTAGTTCCAAAATAAGCACCATTTAGCATTACACCCCAAAATTTTAAATTGTTTGTTGAAATCTTGCACCAGATCATTTTCAAAAAATATAATCCTCATTTTGGCATGCATGCACACCATTCAAAGTTAAGCCTTGATTTTTATTATTTATAATTATGTGCAAATACAAAAAAGGAAAACTTAAAGGAAATACCAATATCAATCAACCCCTTTCTATACAATCCCAGATAGGGTACAATAATTTCATGATAGAGATCAGTTGATAATAATTGTGAAAAATACTTTTTGAAAGTGACAATCAATTTATCTTTTTCCAACAACATTGTCCCAATTAAAGCATCATTTCAAGTTTTACCCTTTTTTTCTCCTGCAACCTCATTTAATTTGGGCCAAAGGAATTTGTAAGAAAAAAGTCAAGATTTAAATTGTAATGTCATTATCTTTAGCCCTTTAATCATCTAGCTCTTATTTTTTTCTCTCTCTTCAATTTATTACAGTTAATAAAAGGTTAGCATAAAAATGCAAAGAGTTTTGGTACGCTCAGTAAAATGTACTGAATATCGTTTCGGGACGTTTTGTTGAAATATATCTATACATTTACTTTTTAAATCTATTCTATTATTTACTTATTGGCAAATGAAAGAATGTTAATCTTTATAAGAAATCGTTACGATTTTATACAAAATAAGACGATTTAATGAAGAACTACTTTTAACAGTATTACATATTATTGCGCTAAAGACCGGGACCTTCCGTATAACGAAATAAACTTGACTGCAAGGACCCACTGTGAAATATTAATAAAATTCATAAGATACAACTTGCAGGTAGGTAATTCGAAATAAAACCAATAGTTTATGAATAAAGTACATGTGATTGAATGGTCCTTTGTTCCCTATTAAAATGAATCAATATATTGACTGTTAATTGAGAGAGAGAGAGAGAGAGAGAGAGAGAGAGAGAGAGAGAGAGAGAGAGAGAGAGAGAGTAATTCTAAAGCTTAGGATAAAAGATAAGATGATGATAGACTGCTTATAATTTCAAGGATATCTAGAAAATATTTTTTTTTCGACAGTAGCGGATTCAAAAGGGATTCGGATGGGACTCCAAATAGTACAGGTAACTGCAAGAAATGTTAAAAACCACCCCAAATCGTTTCAGTACATAGAGAATCAATATTGGATAAGACTTCAAGGAGTGACTGGACATTGAGGAAATGTAATCAATAACCCAAAAGCGTTTCTAAGGAAACACGGAACAAGCAAAACAGTAATACAAAACCGTTTCAGTACAGGTGAGAATGGCGACATAAATTGACCAAAAATAGTACATGATCATGCAAGAACTGCTATAAACCACCCAAAGCGTTTCAGTACATTTGAGAATAACTTCAAATCTGAAGGTACATTGAGGAAATGTAATCAAAAACCCACAGCGTTTAGGTACACTGAACAAGCTAAATAGTAATCTCAATGCGCTTCAGTACAGGGGAGAATGGCAACAGAAAGAGACTCAAAAAAGTACTGTTAAATTCAAGATATGTTTAAAACCACCCAAAGCGTTTAATTACATCTGATAATAAAGATTGGATAATACTTCAAAGAGTGAAGGGACATTGAGGAAATGTAATCAATAACCCCAAAGTGTTTAGGAAAACGGAACAAGCAAAACAGTAATACAAAAGCGTTTCTGTACAGGTGAAAATGGCGACAGAAATAGACTCCAAATAGTACTGTTACATGCCGTTAACCGTTACATGCAGAGAGCGGAAGGGCATTGACCATGTGCAACCAATAATTCCAATGTGTTAAGGTAAAGGTCCTCAATGACCCTTCACTCTTTCAAGTCTTATCAGATCTTCATTCTCAAATGTACTGAAACGATTATGGCGACAGAGATATACACCAAATAGTATAGTTACATGCTAGACAAGTTATAAACCACCCCAAAGCGTTTTAGTACATGTGAAAATGAAGACTTGATAAGATTTAAAGAGTGGAGGACCATTTTGCAAGTGCAATCAATAATCCCAAAGCGTTTAAGTAACGGTCCTAGTGACGTCTGAATAAGACTCCAAATAGTGGATTGACATTAAACGCATGTGGTATATGACCCTAAAGCGATTAGGTACAGGCCAAATTGATGAGCAGATAAGACCCCAAAGAGTCGAGGGACACTCAACAAGTATTGCAAATAACCCCAAAGCCGTTAGGTATAGGCGGGAATGGAACTGGTCTTTGACTCCAAACAGTAAAAGGACACTGAGCAAGTGTTTTAAATTAACTCTAAGGCGATAAGGGACACGTGAGATTGATGGATGAAACGTCGAGTGACGCCGAACCAGTAAATAAATAACCCGAAAGTGTTTCAGTACAGGTTAGATTGGCAACAGGAAGAGACTTCAAATGGTACGGGAACATGCAAGAAATGTATTTACCTCCCAAAGCGTTTCAGTACATTTGTCAATGAAGACTGGATAAGGTTGGAGATAGTGGAGGTACTTTGAGGAAATGTAATCATTTAACTCGAAAGAGTGTAAGGAAAATGAAAAAGCAAAACATTACCCCCAAAGCGTTTCAGTACATGTGAGAATGAAGACCGGATATAAGACTTCAAAGAGTGCACGGATATTGAGGAAATGAAATCAAAAATCCAAAAGCATTAAGTGACACTGAATACGCAAAATTTTAACCCCAAAGCGTTACAATACAGGAGATAATCGCGATATAAATGACTCTAAATAGTACAGGTACATAAGAAATGTTACAAACCACCCCAAAGCGTTTCAGTACATGTGAAAATGAAGACTTGATAAGAGTGGAGGAACATTGAGCAAGTGCAATCAATAATCCCAAAGCGTTTTGCTACCGGTCCTAGTGACGCCTGAATAAGACTCCTAATAGTGATGTTACATTGAAAGCTTTTGAAATATGACCCTAAAGCGAGAATATACATGCTAGAATGACAAGCAGATTAGACCCAAAAGAGTCGAGGGACACTTAAAAAGTAATGCAAATAACCCCAAAGCGTTTTGGTACAGGCGAGAACGGAACTCGAACTCTGACACTAAACAGTAGAGGGGCATTGAGCAAGTGTTTTAATTAACTTCTAAGGCAATATGACACACCTGAGATTGATGAGTGAAGCGTCTAGTAACGCAGAACCAATTAAGAATTAACCCCCAAAGCGTTCAACCAAAGCGTTTCTGAACAGGCGAGAATGGCGCGAGAAAAAGACTCCAAATAGTACAGGTATATAGAAGAAATATTATTAACCATGCAAAACTATTTCAGTATATTGGAGAAAGAAGATTCGATAAGACAGAAGATAGTGAAGGTACATTGAGCAAATGTAATCAATAATCTCGATGCGTTTAGGGAACTTGAAGAAGTATAGCATTAACCCCAAAGCGTTTCAGTACTGCAGAGAATGGCGATAGAAATGGCATCCAAATCGTAAAGGTACATGCAAAAAATTAAAAACATAACACCCCAAAGCGTTTCAGTATATGTGAGAATGAAGACTGGATAAGTCTGCAGAGAGTGAAGGGACATTGAGGTAATGTAATCAATTAGCCCCATAGGGTTTAGGGAAACTGAAAATTGAAAACATTAACCCCAAAGTGTTTCAGTACCTGTGAGAATAAAGATTAGATAAAACTTCAAAAAGTGGAGGGACACGGGAGGGACATTGAGAAAATGAAATCAATAATTCCATAGCGTTTAGGAACACTGAATACGCAAACATTAACCCCAAAGGGTTTTAATAAAATAGAGAATGGGGATAGAAATAGAATCCAAAGAGTAAAGATACATGCAAGATATGTTATAAACAAACCCAAAGCGTTTCAGTGCATTTGAGAAAAAAAATAAGATAAGACTTCAAAAGTGGCGGTACACTGAGGAATGTAATCAATAACCCCAAAGCGTTTAGGAATGCAGAACCAGCAAACATCAATTCCAAAGCATTTCAGTACATGTGTAAATGGCGAGAGAAATAGACTCAAAATAGTACTGTTACATTCAAGAAATGTTTTAAACCACCCAAAAGCGTTTCATTACTTGTGGGAATAAAAATTGGATAATACTTCAAAGAGTGAATGGACATTGGGTATTATAATCATTAACCCCAAATGGTTTAGGGAAACTGAAGAAGCAAAGCATTAAACCCAAAGCGTTTCAGTACTGCAGGGAATGGCGAAAGAAATGGTCTCCAAATAGTACAGGTTCGTGCAGAACAAGTTATAAGCCACCCCAAAGCGTTTTAGTACAAGTGAGAATGAAGACCGGACAAGAATGTATATAGTGGAGGGACATACAGGAAATGTTATCAATTAACCACAACGGGTTTAGGGAAACTAAAGATGCAAGGCATTAACCTAAAGCGTTTCAATACATGAGACAAAGATGACAAAAATAGACTCCAAATAGTACTGGTACATGCAAGAAATGTTATAAACCACCAAAAGCCTTTCATTTCATCTGAAAATATAGACTTGATACGACTTCAAACATTGAGCAATTGCAATCAATAACATTAAAGCGTTTAAGTACATGCCCTAATGACGCCTGAATAAGACGCCAAATAGTGGATGGGACATAAAACGCAATTGATATTTGACCCTAAAGCGATTAGGCACAGGCCAGATTGATGAGCATGTAAGACCCAAAAGAGTCGATAGACAATCAACAAGTATTGCAAATAACCCCGCAGCGTTTAGGTATAGGCGGGAATTGATATGGTCTTTGACTCCAAACATTAAATGGACACTGAGCAAGTGTTTTAAATTAACTCTAAGGCGATAAGGGACACGTCAGATTGATGGATGAAACGTCAAGTGACGCCGAACCAGTAAATACTTAACCCGAAAGCGCTTCAGTACAGGCTAGAATGGCAACAGAAAGAGACTCCAAATAGTACGGGTACATGCAAGAAATGTATTAACCACACATTAATCAATAATCCCAAAGCGTTTTGGTACCTGGCCTAGTGACGCCTGAATAAGACTCCTAAAAGTGATGTTACGTTGAACGCATGTGATAAATGACCCTAAAGCGTACAGGCCAGAAAGAATGACAAGCAGATTAGACCCAAAAGAGTCGAGGGACACTTAAAAAGTACTGCAAATAACCCCAAAGCGTTTTGGTACAGGCGAGAATGGAAGTCGACTTTGACTCTTAACAGTAGAGGGGCATTGAGGAAGTGTTTTAATGTAGTTCAAAGGCGAAAGGGCACACCTGAGATTGATGAGTGAACCGTCTAGTGACGCAGTACCACAAATTAAATTAAATTAACCACAAAGCGTTCACCCAAAGCGTTCCAAAACAGGCATGAATGTCGCTAGAAAAAGACTCTTGCAAGAATTATTATAAACAATCCATTTCAGTATATTGGAGAAAGAAGATTCGATAAGACTGAAGATAGTGAAGGTACATTGAGCAAATGTAATCAATAATCTCAAAGCGTTTAGGGAACTTGAAGAAGTATAGCATTAACCCCAAAGCGTTTCAGTACTGCGGAGAATGGCGATAGAAATGGCATCCAAATCGTCTAGGTACATGCAAAAAATTAAAAAAAAACACCCCAAAACGTTTCAGTATATGTGAGAATGAAGACTGGATAAGTCTGCAAAGAAGGGACAAAGAGGAAATGTAATCAATTTCCCCCAAAGGGTTTAGGGAAAATGAAGATTCAAAACATTAACCCCAAAGCGTTTAAGTACCTGTGAGAATAAAGATTGGATAAAACTTCAAAGAGGGGAGGAACATTGATAAAATGTTATCAATTATCCTAAAGCGTCTGGAAAAGGATCACCGAATACGCAAACATTAACCCCAAAGTGTTTCAGTACAATAGAGAATGTGATTAGAAATAGAATCTAATTAGTACAGGTACATGAAAGAAATGTTATAAACGCTCCAAAGTTGAGGAACATTGAGCAAGTGCGTTCGATCATCTCAAAGTGTTAGGTACAGATCCTAGTGACGCTTGAATAAGACTCCAAATAGTGGGGGGACATTGAACAAATGTGATATATGACGCTAAAGCGAGAATGTACTGGTAAGATTGATGATCAGACAAGACCCAAAAGAGGTGAGGGACACCAAATAAGTTAGCAAATAACCGAAAACCGTTTTGGTACAGGCGGGAATGGAACTTTAATTTTGTTGGCGAATAATACCCATAATCGTTTATGGACACCGAACAAGTGAAGGATAAACCCAAAGAGTTTCAATACAGGCGCGAAAGGCGACAGTTTCTAAATAGACTTCATATAGTACAATTATATGTATTGAATGTTATTTATTACCCTAAAGCGTAGCAGCACATGTGATACTGAACACTGAACAAGACCCCTTGGAGTGTAGGGACATTATACAATCGTTGTAAACAACCCCAAAGCGTTTGGTACAGATGAGACTGATCTCCGATTAAGACCCGAAAGAGTAGATGGAAATGAAAGCAATTAGTTACAGGTACGATTCATGGGTGAATGAGACCTTAAGAGTAGCGGTGTATCAAAGCAAGTGACTTAAATTATCCCTTCATCCCAAAGCGATTGGGCACACGTAGGATTGAAGCGTGAATAAAATCCCAAATCGTTCCGGAACACCGTACAAGAAGAGAATGAACGCCAAAGCGTTTTAGTACAGGTCCAAGTGACGCCTGAATTAGACCCCAAATAGCAAATGGACATTTCGGGAGTGCGTTCTTGCGCAACGTCTTTGCGCATCGAACTCTGCAAAAAGGAGTATGCGCTCCAAACTTGCATTTATCTCGGACGTAACAAAAACACTACAAAACCCCTCTAAATTTCTATATTTCGCGGAAAATGCTTTAATGAAGACGATTAATTAATCCACTAAAACTTAATTATATAAATTATCGCAGCCAATTTATTTTATAGAATAAAGAATATGACGTCAGCGTCGTTTTTGTAGGTATTTGTGACGCATAATCAGACATCGAACAACGTTATCAGTCGTATATCCGATAGCAACATGGAACCGTCACATTTCATTATCACGGGGTTAATTTTTGAAAGGCTGACCTTGATAAACGATCCAGTCGTTGTCAAATGATCTTATCAGATTTTTAATTTTCATTGTTTGGATTATCTTTTATCAGACCTGGGTGTATTTGAAATCTTATTTGGGGACGGAGGTGTGAGCGAGATAGATGAACTTGATTTCATCATATGACTTCGATCAGGAAATATGATGATGCTAATTGACAACATCAATCATTATTCCATATGTGAGTATTCTATTTTCAACAGGCTTGAAGATTTTTGAAAACACTAGATGTTTGCGTGATTTATGTAACGTTGGCCTTGACATATGACCTTGACCTTTTCATATGATTTGACCGTGGGATTTGTTGACGTTAAAACAAAGTAATTGTGGATGAATTCAATTCCATAATCGATTAATCTAAGAAGGCTTGAATGTCATTGATTTTGTACATACAATTTGTACGAGAAAAAGAATCTGAAGTGATTTTTTCCTTAGCGTCAAAACTGGGTGACCTAGAATTTTGCATTTTTTCTCAAAAATTATCGCAGTGATCATACCTTTTTATATCAATATCACACGAACATATAATTAACTACAAAATATGAAAAAATAAAATTTTCTATCTCCGAGTTTTTGAGAAATTTGATCAAAAGTTATAAATTTTGAAAATATTCTCGTTCATTTTCGATATACCAGTTTTTACGCATTGGGAAAAAATACGTAAAAAAATCATTATTTTCCCTTTCAATCAATTATTGTGTATTAGACTCAGTGCAAATAACTTCCTATCTATGAAATTAAAATAAAATTGATATCAGTTGTTTGATTATATTTGATTGTGTTACGGTTTTATGTAATTACCAAGAAATGAAAATCGGCGAAAAATCGGAAAAAAATTTACTCGATACCTATAACATTCTATGACTTTTTACGAAAAATCTGATGCGGTGACCCCTCTTTTTCTTCTTTTTACAATCGGCAAATTTTAATCTACAAAATATGAAAAAATAAAAAAAATTCTATCTCAAAAATTAATTCTAGCAATCGTCCTTAAGGTACCTAAAAAGTAAATGGACATTAACTAAGTATTGTCAATAACTCCAAAGCGTGCAGGTAAGGTTGATGAGTGAATACGACCCTTAAGAGCAGCGCGGCATTGAGCAAGTGTTATAAATCATCCCTAAATCGATTGGGGCCACGTCAGATTGATGAGGCAGCAAGACGTAAAAGCGTTTATGGTCGCCGAACAAGTGAAGAATTTACCCCAAAGCGTTTCTGTAAAGCGAGAATAGCGACAGAAATACATCCCAAATAGTACAAGTACATGCGAGGAATGGTATAAATCATCCCAAAGCAATTCAGCACATGTAAGAATGAAGACTGAATAAGAACCCAAGGAGAAGAGGGGCAAGCGTTTAGGAACAATTCTTAGTGACGCCTGAATAAGACTCCAAATAGCCGAGGAACATTGACACCTGTGATAAAGGACTGAAAAGCGATTATAGTATAGGTACGATTGACCTGTTGCCGAGCAAGGATACCCCCCCCCCCCCAAGAGTTGAGGGACACCCTAAAATTTTTGTCAATTACCCCAAAGCGTTTAGGTAAAGGCGAGAATGAAGAGTGGACTTTGACTACAAACAGTAGAAGGGAAATTGGCAAGGTTTTAAATTAATTCCAATTTCAGAGGGGATGGATTCAAGTGAGTTTGATGGGTGAGCAATACTCCAAAGCATTAAGGGATGCCAAACAAGTAAAGATTATATCCCAAAGCGTTTCAGTACATGCGAGAATGGCGACAGAAACAGACTCCAAATTGTACATGTACGTGCAAGGAATGTTATTTATCACCCAAAGCGTTTCATCACATTAAGAAAAAAGACCGAATAAGCCCCCAAGGAGAGGAGGGACATTGCATAGGCTTTGTAAACAACCCCAAAGTGTTTTGGTACAGGTGAGACTGTTGGCCAAATAAGACCCCAAAGATTATAGTGACATCAAAGCGATTAAGTACAGGTAAGATTGATGAGTTAATAAGACCTTTAGAGTAGTGGTGCATTGGGCACGCGCTTTAACTAAACCCAAAGCGATTCGGCACAAATGGGATTGAAGGAAGAACAATACCACAAATAGTTTAGGGACACCGAACAAGTAAAAAAACCCCAAAGCGTTTCAGTACAGGAGGGAAAGTCGACAGAAATAGACTCCAAATAGTACCAAAAAGTACAGGTGAATACAAGAAATCTTCGAAATAACGCGAAATGTTTCAATACGTGTGAGAATTTAGAATACATATGACTGCAAAGAGTGGAGGGGTGTTGAGCAAATCTTATCCACAACTCCAAAGCGTTTAGGTACACTTCTTAGAGACGCCCAAATAAGACCTAAAGTAAAAGAGGGACATTGAACACCTGTGATATTTGACTTAAAAGCGATTAGGTACAGGTCAGATTGTCGAGCTTAGAGTACCCTTAAGAGTTTAGGGACACTCAACAAGTATTGTCAATAACTAAAAAGCGTTTAGGTACAGGCGAGAATGGAGTCTGTACTTTGACTCGAAACAATATTTCGAGACTGGGCAGATTAACTCCAAGACAATAAGGCATACGTGAGATTGATGGATGAGCAAGACCCCAAAGCGTATAGGGTCGCAGAACAAGTAATTTGAACGCCAAAGTGTTTTACTTCAAGTGAAAATGGCGATAGAAATAGACTCCAAATGGTACAGGTACATGCAAGGAATGCTATAAATCACCCAAAAAGCGTTTCAGCACTTGTAAAATGAAGACTAAATAAGACCCCAAGGAGAGAAGGAATGCAGCACAGGCGTTCTAAACAACCCCAAAGTGTTTAGATACAGATGAGACTGATGCCCGAAAAAGATCCCAAAGATTAGATTGACATTAAAGCGATTAAGTACAGGTAAGATTGATGAGTGGATAAAACCCTTAAGAGTAGAGTGGCATTGAGCATGTGCTATAAATTAAAATTGAATTGAAGCGCGAACAATACCCCCGAAGCGTTTATGGACACCGTATAAGTGAAGACCCCAATAATTTTCAGTACAGGAGAGAATGGCGACAGAAATAGACTCCAAATAGTACATGTTCATATAAGAAACGCTTTCCCCAAAAAGTTTCTGTTCGTGTGAGAACGAAGACTGGCTTATAACGTTCTACAGCAAATGATCAATTTGTATTTCACGAAAAGATCAATATATATGTATTAATATATTATAGATCAATTAACTATAAAAATATGATTCGAAATAAATCACAGAAAGTATGTCACAATGTAATGGTTTGATGTTGCACCTACCTAACATCTATTTTAAAAACATACCAAACCAGTTATAAAGATATATTTACAAAATAAATAAAATATCCTTTTAGGACTAATTTGTACAAATTAAATTGTAGCCTTATCTAGTATGAACATTTGTCTACATTCTGATCAAATTGGTGAAAACGTAATCCAGTCATAATGAAGTTGTTGGTTTTAAACAAAATATTCCTTTTCCATAAATGTTTGGCTATTCTGTTATGAGATGGGGCCTATAATGTTGTTCAACTGCTTACGCTCATCTACACCACTAATTTGATATATTGTTTAGCTGGGCAAACTGTCTTTTTTTCCTGATAAAAGCAGCATTAGATTTGGTTCAAAAACTCGTTATATGAACCTAAACCTAAAAGCGATTTGATAGACGTGAGAATAAATCGCAAGCAATACCATAAAGCATTTAAGTACATCGAAAAAGTAAATGATCAACCCCAAAGCGTTTCAGTACAGGAGAGAAAGGCGACGAAAATGGACAAAAAATATTACAGGCGCATGCAAGAAATTTAATAAATCACACCGAAGCGTTTCAGCACATGTGCATGGAGAATGAAGACTGAATAAGAAACCAAGGATTGAATGGACAATGCACAGGCGTTGTAACAACCCTAAAGCGTTTATGTACCTGTTAGGCTGATGGCCAAAACGAATCGGCATACGTTGAATTGAAGCGCGAACGATACCCCAAAGAAGTTAGGGACACAGAACAAGTAAAGTATCAACCCCCAAAGCGAAATTGATAAGAAATATTACAGGTCCATGCAAGAAATTTTATAAATCACACCGAAGCGTTTCAGCAAATGTGAGAATGAAGACTGAATAAGAACCCAAGGTGTGAAGAGACAATGCACAGGCGTTGTAAACAAACCTGAAGCGTTTAGGTACCTGAGAGTTTGTTGGCCGAAAAAGACCTGAATAAGTAATGTGATAACAAATCGATTAGGTACAGTTAAGATAAATGATTGAATAAGACCCTAAAGAAGAGCGGGACATTGGGCCAGTGTTTTATATCAACGAAAAAGCGAATACGCATACGTGGAATTGAAGCGCGAACAATACCGCAAAGCGTTTAGGGACACAGAACAAGTTAAGGATCAACACCAAAGCGTTTCAGTACAGGAACGAATGGCGACGGAAATGGACAACATATATTAAAGGTTAATTTAATAAAAAAAAATATAAATCACACAGAAGCGTATTATAGGTATTGTGGAACATTGTTGACCTGACACTCGTTATTTTTCGTAAACTTTCGTTAATATCCGCGAGGTAATAAAAAGAATTATATTTTAAGGTCAAATAAAAACTTCAATTGTTAAACTTGGGTCCATAGCGCAGTGGTCTAAACCGTTAGCTATTTAGAGTCATTGAACTGACCAGACCTGGTTCGAATACGCACGCAGTCGGATGCAGTAATCTTTGTCCAATTTTGATTTTATTTTATTTTTAGTATTAAATAAAGGAACAGTTTTATTGTCTCTTAAATGTCTTGTTTTTAATATTCTATATTCGCAGTTTTTTTCCTAATTCAAATCTCTCATTACTTTATGTTCCTGGAATTAATAAGCTGTTGTCACCTATTCAAGCTGAGGTCATGAGGCTTTTGATAGTTAAGTTAGCTTCTCTAACGCAGCACCTAAGCGACTGAATCGAATTATCTCCTTTTGTTAATGTTATTTGATGCTTATGGTATTATTTCTAATATTCTGAACGTGCGATACATTTCATTGCTGCCGTTACTTCTGTTAATTCTTAAATTGCGGTTTTCTTTATCCGTTTTTTATTCTATTTTGAGGAGTGTGATAAATTTATCATGTATTTTTCTAAGAAAAAAAGTGTGTAAGCTTCTGAGCAATGGGAAATCATTTGATGCAGAATATCAAACGAATTACCCACACAGAACTTTAAAAAAAAAGTAAACTGTGCCGTGATTTTTTATATCAATTTTTTTTTAAAAAAAAATAATTAAAAAAAGATAAGACGAGAATGAGATTCGATCTTTGGACCTCTGCTTTTCAAGTTCCTGACCTTTCACTTTAGCCGTGTACGGTTATTTATCCCATCTGTGTATATTTTAGTATTTGAATGTACTGTTCGCGTATTTTTAATTTATATAAGGTAGTGGGTACCGAATTTCAATGAATTTCAACAAGAATATTAAATGAGCGACAGGTCAAAAATGTTTCACAATACATGCGAGTACTCTACAAACAGAAGATGTAAACTGGACAAGGCTTTCAATTGATTGCAACATCAAAGGGAATGGGCACAAGACAGATTGAAGAGTGAGCGTGAATAGTGTTCTTTAAAGTGCATTTCGTTCAATAACGAGTATGTGAGCCGGCACTGTCAATAACAGCCTGTCAGCGCCTCTGCATACTCCTGATTAAGTTCTGGATTAATCTTTGGGGATTAACATACCATTCTTCTCTAAGGATCTGGCCGAGCTCCTGAATTGTCCTTGGCTGGACCTGGCGAGCCAAAACTCGGACCTGTAGCTCATTCCACATATGCTCTATCGGATTTAAGTCCGGTGAACAAGCCTGCCAGTCCAGACGCGGAATGTCCTCTTCTTGGAGAAACTCTTGGACTATACGGGCCGTGTGTGGACGGGTATTATCATCCATTAAAATGAATCCATCCACAATAGCACCAGCGTAAAAGGTTACGTGCGAACTAAGGATTTCATTAATGTACCTACGAGCTGTCTTAGCACCTCTTTTTAAAATAACAATATCAGTCAACCCATCCCAGCTGATGCCATCCTAAACCATGATGGACCCACCCCCATAACGATCGTGCTCAGCAACGTTTGCTGCATGAAACTTTTCCCCCGGCCTTCCTCACACCCTAGCCCGTCTATCAGTGTATTCCAGACAATACCTGGGGTCATCCGTGAAAAGCATGTCTTATGCGCCAGCCAACGTGGTCCACTACCCATGTCAATTGACGCTGACAATGAACTCGGGACAGTTGCATACGAATACATGGTCTTCTTGAACTAAGGCTTTGCTCCTGTAGCCGTGTTCGTATAATTTGAGTCCAAACTCGCACTTCCGACGCGTTTTGAAGGTCGGAACGTAGCTGCGTTGCCGTAGCAAAGTTTTTCCTTCGGGCTTGAAATAAAAAAAAAACGGTCTTCTGCGACGGAGGTGGCTCTACTCCTTCCTCCACCATGTCTCCTTACAGGTGTACCATAATGTTGGTATCGTGCCCAAGCTCTGGTTACAGCAGTATGGTGTACCCCCAGTACCATGCTAACATTACGGTGGGAAGCACCTTGCTCCACCTTACCTACAGGACGCCACAATGTTTCGAAAGATAAATGTCGCCTGACATTTGTATAAGCCATGGGTAAGGACTTAGAAGTCAATAAAGCACTGAAAAACAGAAACTAAGTATCTATACGAAACCTGTACATGCAGAAAATGAGAAAGGACAGGTAGGATACCAGGGTTCATCAATTTGCACGAGTCTCGCATGAAAATTGCTTGTCAATTTTGGTAATGTATACATTGGATATCTTGTCAATACATTATTGCACAATTTCAAATCGAACACGAATGTTTTTTTGTTTTTTTTTTTTTAATCAGCTCCGGTAGAACAGCGAAATGGTTTGGTGTTAAGCAAACTTTGAATAGCAAATATATATTATGTGTATATATGTACCGAGAGGATGACAATTATGTTTATGAGCATGTTTTTATGAAGTCCTAAGGCGCACCGATCTGCTTTTATCGGACTAGCTGAATCTTCTTCGTGTTCTTAAATTCCAATCGGAATGACAGAGCGTAATTCTTTGTAGAAATACGTACGTTTTGTGTGTTTTCTGACCTTTGCAGACCTTACACCACTTGATGTGTTAATTTGGTGTACAATGATGGGTTTTCTGTTGACCTAGCAATTGATTTATTATGCGTGGAGCATTAGTTCGAATTCTTAAGTGTAAAATCAAAACTGTATCTTCCCTTTTTTTCTGATTTGTACATAGTCCCCCGATGGTCATTTCTGTTTGTTTGATCAAACATATTTACGGGACTGATTTTTGTTTTGAAATCACAATCGATTCTACTTTCTCTTTAAGTATCTTTCCCTCTATTATATTTCTTGCAAGTTTTCTGTATTTCTCATTTATTGTTATATTGGTTTACCTTGCTTATTTTGACCCGACTTTGACCTTTGTGGAAAAAATACCTAAAAAAACAATTACCGTCATATTTTATCCATTCCAAAATATCTTTTTTTAACTCAATACCGCCTGTTATTAATTCCTATTAATGCACGTGCAAAGACAAGTGTGAATAATCAGATTTTTATTCATCTAAATAGCAGGGGTAAGATTCGCTCAATTAAATCGCACTTTACCACGTTCGCTTTATTTAAATCAAATCGAGCCAATGTCATTCTCTATTTGTGTTATTAAGCCGTTGTCAACGTTGCTTTCATGGTACATGGTTAAAGTTATGGGATGTTATTTGGAGGTCAATACATTTTTCTTAAGACACCATTCACTTTTCACAAAAAGGTCAGAGATTAAAATTTCACGAAATTGGAGAAAACGTTTCTTTGTCATTAACTGAAAAACTAATTATTGTAAGAGGTGCAACACTTTCTTATAGTGTATAGCTAAGAATGAAGGCTTAATAGTCTTAATCCTGTTCTCTGAAAACGATTACCGGTGCTTTTTTATTTGCTGAAACCCAAATCATGTTTCTAGTTGCCGGATTTCTCAATTTAAACACCGAAATTTCCATTTATTATTTTAGTAGCTTGCACTACTTTTAATCTTACTATTGTTCAACAAAATAGATTTGCGTATTTTCATATTTGCGTTTTAAGTACCCCAGTCTTCACCAAATATCAACCATACAGCATAATTAGAGGATATTGAATGAGTGATCATTGAATACCGAATTTATTAAACTAGTAATCCGATGATTAATAGATAGACACGAGATTGCCGAGGTTTTATCTGTTTAGATGACTTGTTTAATAAATTATGTATTAAAAGAGCACAAATTTGATATTCTATTTGTAATATGCACCAGAATTTTTACGTAAAAACGAGAAAATTACAATATTTAGCGATTCAAGTTATTCCGCTAACCATTTAACGCAGTTTACGAAACGCCGTCACCAAATCCATTATGACGTCTTTCTCCAAAACGATAATGTTGCTATCCGCTCTTAACTTATTTGCATACTTTTTCCTCTATTTAAATAACACCCATGTAACATGAAAAAAAAAAATAAATAAATAAATAAAATCAACGGGCTTATTTCACTCTTGCGACATTAGTCATGTTATAAGCTGTTTTTATTTTACATGTTATTATAACTCGTTTGTTTGTCGTACGTCCCGTGTTCTATCCCCGACGGCGACACTCATTCTTTCCGACTAATTGTCTGTCACCAAAGTTTTTATAATCGTAGATCTAGCAAAAGACTAATCCCAAAGCGTTTCAGTACAGGAGAGAATGGCGAAAGAAATGGACTCCAGATATAACAGATACATGCAAAAAATGTTATAAACAACACAAAAGCGCTTAAGTAAACGGGAGAATGAAGGTTGGATAACAGTGCAAAGACTGGAAGGACATTTAGAAAATAAAATCAATAACACTAAAGCATTTAGGGACAATGAACGAGCAAAAAATTAAACCCAAAGCGTTTAAGAACGGGAAAGAATTGCGATAGAAATAGACTCCAAATATTACAGGCACATGCAAGCAATGTTTTAAACCACACAAAAGCGTTTCAGTAAATGTGAAAATGAAAATTGGATAAGACTGTATAGCGTGGAAGGACATTAAAGAAATATTACCAATAACACCAAATCGTTAAGGGACAATGAACAAGCAAAAGATTAATCCTAAAGCGTTTCAGTACAGGAGAGATTGGCGACAAAAATGGACTCCAGATAGTAGAGATACATGCAAGAAATGTTATAAACAACACAAAAGCGTTTAAGTACACGAGAAAATGAAGAATGGATAAGGGCGCAAAGACTGGAAGGACATTGAGAAAATAAAATCAATAACACTAAAGCATTTAGGGACAATGAACGAGCAAAAAAATTACACCCAAAGCGTTTAAGAACGGGAAAGAATTGCGATAGAAATAGACTCCAAATATTAAAGGCACATGCAAGCAATATTACACCACACAAAAGCGTTTCAGTAAATGTGAAAATGAAAATTGGATAAGACTGTATAGCGTGGAAGGACATTAAGGAAATATTATCAAAAACACAAAAGCGTTAAGGGACAATGAACAAGCAAATATTAATCCCAAAGCGTTTCAGTACAGGAGAGAATGGCGACAAAAATGGACTCTAGATAGTACCGATACATGCAAGAAATGTTATAAACAACACAAAAGCGTTTAAGTAAACGGGAGAATGAAGATTGGATAAAAGGGCAAAGACTGGAAGGACATTGAGAAAATAAAATCAATAACACTAAAGCATTTAGGGACAATGAACGAGCAATAAATTACACCCAAAGCGTTTAAGAACTGGAGATATGCGACAGAAATAGACTCCAAATATCAAAGGCAAATGCAAATAATGTTATAAACCACACAAAAGCGTTTCAGTATATGTGAGAATGAAAAATGGATAAGACTGTAAATAGTGGAAGGACATTAAGGAATATTATCAATAACACCAAAGCGTTAAGGGACAATGAACGAGCAAATATTAATCCCAAAGCGTTTCAGTACAGAAGAGAATGGCGACAGAAATGGACTCCATATAGTACCGATACATGCAAGAAATGTTATAAATAAGACAAAAACCTGAAAGTACACGAGAGAATGAAGATTGGATAAGAGTGCAAAGACTGGAAGGACATGGAGAAAATAAAATCAATAACACTAAAGCATTTAGGGACAATGAACGAGCAAAAAATTTACCCCAAAGCGTTTAAGAACGGGAAAGAATTGCGATAGAAATAGACTCCAAATATTAAAGGTACGTGCAAGAAATGTTCTAAACCACAAAAAAGCGTTTCAGTACATGTGAAATGAAAATTGGATAAGACTGTATAGAGTGGAAGGACATTAAGGAAAATTTAACAATAACACCAAAGCGTTGAGGGACAATGATCAAGCAAATATTAATCCCAAAGCGTTTCAGTACAGGAGAGAATGGCGACAGAAATGGACTCCAGATAGTACCGATACATGCAAGAAATGTTATAAACAACACAAAAGCGTTTCAGTAAACGGGAGAATGAAGATTGGATAAAAGGGCAAAGACTGGAAGGACATTGAGAAAATAAAATCAATAACACTAAAGCATTTAGGGACAATGAACGAGCAAAAAATTACCCCAAAGCGTTTAAGAACGGAAAAGAATTGCGATAGAAATAGACTCCAAATATCAAAGGCACATGCAAGCAATGTTATAAACCACACAAAAGCGTTTCAGTACATGTGATAATGAAAATTTGATAAGACTGTAAATAGTGGAGGACATTAAGGAAATATTACCAAAAACACCAAAGCGTATAGGGACAATGAACAAGCAAATATTAATCCCAAAGCGTTTCAGTACAGGAGAGAATGGCGACAGAAATAGACTCTAGATAGTACCGATACATGCAAGAAATGTTATAAATAAGACAAAAACCTGAAAGTACACGAGAGAATGAAGATTGGATAAAAGGGCAAAGACTGGAAGGACATTGAGAAAATAAAATCAATAACACTAAAGCATTTAGGGACAATGAACTAGCAAAAAATTACCCCAAAGCGTTTAAGAACGGAAAAGAATTGCGATAGAAATAGACTCCAAATATCAAAGGCACATGCAAGAGATGTTCTAAACCACACAAAATCGTTTCAGTACATGTGATAATGAAAATTGGATAAGACTGTAAGGAGTGCAAGGGCATTAAGGAAATATTACCAATAACACCAAAGCGTTTAGGGACAATGAACAAGCAAATATTAATCCCAAAGCGTTTCAGGACAGGAGAGAATGGCGACAGAAATGGACTCTAGATAGTACCGATACATGCAAGAAATGTTAAAAATAAGACAAAAACCTGAAAGTACACGAGAGAATGAAGATTGGATAAAAGGGCAAAGACTGGAAGGACATTGAGAAAATAAAATCAATAACACTAAAGCATTTAGGGACAATGAACTAGCAAAAAATTACCCCAAAGCGTTTAAGAACGGAAAAGAATTGCGATAGAAATAGACTCCAAATATCAAAGGCACATGCAAGAGATGTTCTAAACCACACACAATCGTTTCAGTACATGTGATAATGAAAATTGGGTGAGACTGTAAAGAGTGCAAGGACATTAAGGAAATATTACCAATAACACCAAAGCGTTAAGGGACAATGAACAAGCAAAAGACTAATCCCAAAGCGTTTCAGTACAGGAGAGAATGACGAAAGAAATGGACTACAGATAGTATAGATAAATGCAAGAAATGTTATAAACAACACAAAAGCGTTTAAGTAAACGGGAGAATGAAGATTGGATAAAAGGGCAAAGACTGGAAGGACATTGAGAAAATAAAATCAATATACTAAAGTATTTAGGGACAATGAACGAGCAATAAATTTACACCAAAGCGTTTAAGAACGGGAAAGAATTGCGATAGAAATAGCCTCCAAATATTAAAGGCACATGCAAGCAATGTTATAAACCACACAAAAGTGTTTCAGTACATGTGAGAATGAAAAATGGATAAGACTGTAAAGAGTGGAAGGACATTAAGGAAATATTACAAATAACACCAAAGCGTTAAGGGACAATGATCAAGAAAAAGATTAATCCTAAAGCGTTTCAGTACAGGAGAGAATGGCGACAGAAATGGACTCCAGATAGTACCGATACATGCAAGAAATGTTATAAACAACACAAAAGCGTTTCAGTACACGAGAGAATGAAGATTGGATAATAGTGCAAAGACTGGAAGGACATTGAGAAAATAAAATCAATAACACTAAAGCATTTTGGGAAAATGAACTAGCAAAAAATTACCCCAAAGCGTTTAAGAACGGGAAAGAATTGCGATAGAAATAGACTCCAAATATTAAAGGTACGTGCAAGAAATGTTCTAAACCACACAAAAGCGTTTCAGTACATGAGAAATGAAAATTGGATAAGACTGTATAGAGTGGAAGGACATTAAGGAAATATTATCAAAAACACCAAAGCGTTAAGGGACAATGAACAAGCAAATATTAATCCCAAAGCGTTTCAGTACAGGAGAGAATGGCGACAGAAATGGACTCCAGATAGTACCGATACATGCAAGAAATGTTATAAATAAGACAAAAACCTTTAAGTATACGAGAGAATGAAGATTGGATAAGAGTGCAAAGACTGGAAGGACATTGAGAAAATAAAATCAATAACACTAAAGCATTTAGGGACAATGAACTAGAAAAAAATTACCCCAAAGCGTTTAAGAACAGAAAAGAATTGCGATAGAAATAGACTCCAAATATTAAAGTTACATGCAAGCAATGTTATAAACCACACAAAAGCGTTTCAGTACATGTGAAATGAAAATTGGATAAGACTGTATAGAGTGGAAGGGCATTAAGGAAATATTACAAATAACACCAAAGCGTTAAGGGACAATGATTAAGAAAAAGATTCATCCCAAAGCGTTTCAGTACAGGAGAGAATGGCGACAGAAATGGACTCCAGATAGTACCGATACATGCAAGAAATGTTATAAACAACACAAAAGCGTTTCAGTACACGAGAGAATGAAGATTGGATAAGAGTGCAAAGACTGGAAGGACATTGAGAAAATAAAATCAATAACACTAAAGCATTTAGGGACAATGAACTAGAAAAAAATTACCCCAAAGCGTTTAAGAACAGAAAAGAATTGCGATAGAAATAGACTCCAAATATTAAAGGTACATGCAAGAAATGTTCTAAACCACACAAAAGCGTTTCAGTACATGTGAAATGAAAATTAGATAAGACTGTATAGAGTGGAAGGGCATTAAGGAAATATTACAAATAACACCAAAGCGTTAAGGGACAATGATCAAGAAAAAGATTAATCCCAAAGCGTTTCAGTACAGGAGAGAATGGCGACAGAAATGGACTCCAGATAGTTGAGATACTTGCAAGAAATGTTATAAACAACACAAAAGCGTTTCAGTACACGAGAGCATGAAGATTGGATAAGAGTGCAAATACTGGAAGGACATTGAGAAAATAAAATCAATAACACTAAAGCATTTAGGGACAATGAACTAGCAAAAATTACCCCAAAGCGTTTAAGAACGGGAAAGAATTGCGATAGAAATAGACTCCAAATATCAAAGGTACATGCAAGAAATATTCTTAACCACACAAAAGCGTTTCAGTACATGTGAAATAAAAATTGGATAAGACTGTATAGAGTGGAAGGGCATTAAGGAAATATTACAAATAACACCAAAGCGTTAAGGGACGATGGTCAAGAAAAAAATTAATCCCAAAGCGTTTCAGTACAGGAGAGAATGACGACAGAAATGGACTACAGATAGTATAGATAAATGCAAGAAATGTTATAAACAACACAAAAGCGTTTCAGTACACGAGAGAATGAAGATTGGATAATAGTGCAAAGACTGGAAGGACATTGAGAAAATAAAATCAATAACACTAAAGCATTTTGGGAAAATGAACTAGCAAAAAATTACCCCAAAGCGTTTAAGAACGGGAAAGAATTGCGATAGAAATAGACTCCAAATATTAAAGGTACGTGCAAGAAATGTTCTAAACCACACAAAAGCGTTTCAGTACATGAGAAATGAAAATTGGATAAGACTGTATAGAGTGGAAGGACATTAAGGAAATATTATCAAAAACACCAAAGCGTTAGGAGACAATGAACGAGCAAATGTTAATCCCAAAGCGTTTCTGTACAGAAGAGAATGGCGACAGAAATGGACTCCAGATAGTACCGATACATGCAAGAAATGTTATAAATAAGACAAAAACCTTTAAGTGCACGAGAGAATGAAGATTGGATAAGAGTGCAAAGACTGGAAGGACATTGAGAAAATAAAATCAATAACACTAAAGCATTTAGGGACAATGAACTAGCAAAAAATTACCCCAAAGCGTTTAAGAACGGGAAAGAATTGCGATAGAAATAGACTCCAAATATCAAAGGCACATGCAAGCAATGTTCTAAACCACACAAAAGCGTTTCAGTACATGTGAAATGAAAATTGAAGAAGACTGTATAGAGTGGAAGGACATTTAGGAAATATTACCAATAACACCAAAGCGTTAAGGGACAATGATCAAGAAAAAGATTAATCACAAAGAGTTTCAGTACAGGGGAGAATTGCGACAGAAATGGACTCCAGATATTAGAAATACATGAAAGAAATGTTATAAACAACACAAAAGCGTTTCAGTAAACGGGAGAATGAAGATTGGATAAAAGGGCAAAGACTGGAAGGACATTGAGAAAATAAAATCAATAACACTAAAGCATTTAGGGACAATGAACGAGCAAAAAAATTACACCAAAGCGTTTAAGAACGGGAAAGAATTGCGATAGAAATAGACTCCAAATATCAAAGGCACATGCAAGCAATGTTATAAACCACACAAAAGCGTTTCAGTACATGTGATAATGAAAATTTGATAAGACTGTAAATAGTGGAAGGACATTAAGGAAATATTATCAAAAACACCAAAGCGTTAAGGGACAATGAACAAGCAAATATTAATCCCAAAGCGTTTCAGTACAGGAGAGAATTGCGACAGAAATGGACTCCAGATATTACCGATACATGCAAGAAATGTTATAAATAAGACAAAAACCTGAAAGTACACGAGAGAATGAAGATTGGATAAGAGTGCAAAGACTGGAAGGACATGGAGAAAATAAAATCAATAACACTAAAGCATTTAGGGACAATGAACGAGCAAAAAATTTACCCCAAAGCGTTTAAGAACGGGAAAGAATTGCGATAGAAATAGACTCCAAATATTAAAGGTACGTGCAAGAAATGTTCTAAACCACAAAAAAGCGTTTCAGTACATGTGAAATGAAAATTGGATAAGACTGTATAGAGTGGAAGGACATTAAGGAAAATTTAACAATAACACCAAAGCGTTGAGGGACAATGATCAAGAAAAAGATTAATCCCAAAGCGTTTCAGTACAGGAGAGAATGGCGACAGAAATGGACTCCAGATAGTACCGATACATGCAAGAAATGTTATAAACAACACAAAAGCGTTTCAGTAAACGGGAGAATGAAGATTGGATAAAAGGGCAAAGACTGGAAGGACATTGAGAAAATAAAATCAATAACACTAAAGCATTTAGGGACAATGAACGAGCAAAAAATTACCCCAAAGCGTTTAAGAACGGAAAAGAATTGCGATAGAAATAGACTCCAAATATCAAAGGCACATGCAAGCAATGTTATAAACCACACAAAAGCGTTTCAGTACATGTGATAATGAAAATTTGATAAGACTGTAAATAGTGGAGGACATTAAGGAAATATTACCAAAAACACCAAAGCGTATAGGGACAATGAACAAGCAAATATTAATCCCAAAGCGTTTCAGTACAGGAGAGAATGGCGACAGAAATAGACTCTAGATAGTACCGATACATGCAAGAAATGTTATAAATAAGACAAAAACCTGAAAGTACACGAGAGAATGAAGATTGGATAAAAGGGCAAAGACTGGAAGGACATTGAGAAAATAAAATCAATAACACTAAAGCATTTAGGGACAATGAACTAGCAAAAAATTACCCCAAAGCGTTTAAGAACGGAAAAGAATTGCGATAGAAATAGACTCCAAATATCAAAGGCACATGCAAGAGATGTTCTAAACCACACAAAATCGTTTCAGTACATGTGATAATGAAAATTGGATAAGACTGTAAGGAGTGCAAGGGCATTAAGGAAATATTACCAATAACACCAAAGCGTTTAGGGACAATGAACAAGCAAATATTAATCCCAAAGCGTTTCAGGACAGGAGAGAATGGCGACAGAAATGGACTCTAGATAGTACCGATACATGCAAGAAATGTTAAAAATAAGACAAAAACCTGAAAGTACACGAGAGAATGAAGATTGGATAAAAGGGCAAAGACTGGAAGGACATTGAGAAAATAAAATCAATAACACTAAAGCATTTAGGGACAATGAACTAGCAAAAAATTACCCCAAAGCGTTTAAGAACGGAAAAGAATTGCGATAGAAATAGACTCCAAATATCAAAGGCACATGCAAGAGATGTTCTAAACCACACACAATCGTTTCAGTACATGTGATAATGAAAATTGGGTGAGACTGTAAAGAGTGCAAGGACATTAAGGAAATATTACCAATAACACCAAAGCGTTAAGGGACAATGAACAAGCAAAAGACTAATCCCAAAGCGTTTCAGTACAGGAGAGAATGACGAAAGAAATGGACTACAGATAGTATAGATAAATGCAAGAAATGTTATAAACAACACAAAAGCGTTTAAGTAAACGGGAGAATGAAGATTGGATAAAAGGGCAAAGACTGGAAGGACATTGAGAAAATAAAATCAATATACTAAAGTATTTAGGGACAATGAACGAGCAATAAATTTACACCAAAGCGTTTAAGAACGGGAAAGAATTGCGATAGAAATAGCCTCCAAATATTAAAGGCACATGCAAGCAATGTTATAAACCACACAAAAGTGTTTCAGTACATGTGAGAATGAAAAATGGATAAGACTGTAAAGAGTGGAAGGACATTAAGGAAATATTACAAATAACACCAAAGCGTTAAGGGACAATGATCAAGAAAAAGATTAATCCTAAAGCGTTTCAGTACAGGAGAGAATGGCGACAGAAATGGACTCCAGATAGTACCGATACATGCAAGAAATGTTATAAACAACACAAAAGCGTTTCAGTACACGAGAGAATGAAGATTGGATAATAGTGCAAAGACTGGAAGGACATTGAGAAAATAAAATCAATAACACTAAAGCATTTTGGGAAAATGAACTAGCAAAAAATTACCCCAAAGCGTTTAAGAACGGGAAAGAATTGCGATAGAAATAGACTCCAAATATTAAAGGTACGTGCAAGAAATGTTCTAAACCACACAAAAGCGTTTCAGTACATGAGAAATGAAAATTGGATAAGACTGTATAGAGTGGAAGGACATTAAGGAAATATTATCAAAAACACCAAAGCGTTAAGGGACAATGAACAAGCAAATATTAATCCCAAAGCGTTTCAGTACAGGAGAGAATGGCGACAGAAATGGACTCCAGATAGTACCGATACATGCAAGAAATGTTATAAATAAGACAAAAACCTTTAAGTATACGAGAGAATGAAGATTGGATAAGAGTGCAAAGACTGGAAGGACATTGAGAAAATAAAATCAATAACACTAAAGCATTTAGGGACAATGAACTAGAAAAAAATTACCCCAAAGCGTTTAAGAACAGAAAAGAATTGCGATAGAAATAGACTCCAAATATTAAAGTTACATGCAAGCAATGTTATAAACCACACAAAAGCGTTTCAGTACATGTGAAATGAAAATTGGATAAGACTGTATAGAGTGGAAGGGCATTAAGGAAATATTACAAATAACACCAAAGCGTTAAGGGACAATGATTAAGAAAAAGATTCATCCCAAAGCGTTTCAGTACAGGAGAGAATGGCGACAGAAATGGACTCCAGATAGTACCGATACATGCAAGAAATGTTATAAACAACACAAAAGCGTTTCAGTACACGAGAGAATGAAGATTGGATAAGAGTGCAAAGACTGGAAGGACATTGAGAAAATAAAATCAATAACACTAAAGCATTTAGGGACAATGAACTAGAAAAAAATTACCCCAAAGCGTTTAAGAACAGAAAAGAATTGCGATAGAAATAGACTCCAAATATTAAAGGTACATGCAAGAAATGTTCTAAACCACACAAAAGCGTTTCAGTACATGTGAAATGAAAATTAGATAAGACTGTATAGAGTGGAAGGGCATTAAGGAAATATTACAAATAACACCAAAGCGTTAAGGGACAATGATCAAGAAAAAGATTAATCCCAAAGCGTTTCAGTACAGGAGAGAATGGCGACAGAAATGGACTCCAGATAGTTGAGATACTTGCAAGAAATGTTATAAACAACACAAAAGCGTTTCAGTACACGAGAGCATGAAGATTGGATAAGAGTGCAAATACTGGAAGGACATTGAGAAAATAAAATCAATAACACTAAAGCATTTAGGGACAATGAACTAGCAAAAATTACCCCAAAGCGTTTAAGAACGGGAAAGAATTGCGATAGAAATAGACTCCAAATATCAAAGGTACATGCAAGAAATATTCTTAACCACACAAAAGCGTTTCAGTACATGTGAAATAAAAATTGGATAAGACTGTATAGAGTGGAAGGGCATTAAGGAAATATTACAAATAACACCAAAGCGTTAAGGGACGATGGTCAAGAAAAAAATTAATCCCAAAGCGTTTCAGTACAGGAGAGAATGACGACAGAAATGGACTACAGATAGTATAGATAAATGCAAGAAATGTTATAAACAACACAAAAGCGTTTAAGTAAACGGGAGAATGAAGATTGGATAAAAGGGCAAAGACTGGAAGGACATTGAGAAAATAAAATCAATAACACTAAAGCATTTAGGGACAATGAACGAGCAATAAATTACACCTAAAGCGTTTAAGAACGGGAAAGAATTGCGATAGAAATAGACTCCAAATATCAAAGGCACATGCAAGCAATGTTATAAACCACACAAAAGCGTTTCAGTACATGTGAGAATGAAAAATGGATAAGACTGTAAAGAGTGGAAGGACATTAAGGAAATATTATCAATAACACCAAAGCGTTAGGAGACAATGAACGAGCAAATGTTAATCCCAAAGCGTTTCTGTACAGAAGAGAATGGCGACAGAAATGGACTCCAGATAGTACCGATACATGCAAGAAATGTTATAAATAAGACAAAAACCTTTAAGTGCACGAGAGAATGAAGATTGGATAAGAGTGCAAAGACTGGAAGGACATTGAGAAAATAAAATCAATAACACTAAAGCATTTAGGGACAATGAACTAGCAAAAAATTACCCCAAAGCGTTTAAGAACGGGAAAGAATTGCGATAGAAATAGACTCCAAATATTAAAGGCACATGCAAGCAATGTTCTAAACCACACAAAAGCGTTTCAGTACATGTGAAATGAAAATTGGAGAAGACTGTATAGAGTGGAAGGACATTTAGGAAATATTACCAATAACACCAAAGCGTTAAGGGACAATGATCAAGAAAAAGATTAATCACAAAGAGTTTCAGTACAGGGGAGAATTGCGACAGAAATGGACTCCAGATATTAGAAATACATGAAAGAAATGTTATAAACAACACAAAAGCGTTTCAGTAAACGGGAGAATGAAGATTGGATAAAAGGGCAAAGACTGGAAGGACATTGAGAAAATAAAATCAATAACACTAAAGCATTTAGGGACAATGAACGAGCAAAAAAATTACACCAAAGCGTTTAAGAACGGGAAAGAATTGCGATAGAAATAGACTCCAAATATCAAAGGCACATGCAAGCAATGTTATAAACCACACAAAAGCGTTTCAGTACATGTGATAATGAAAATTTGATAAGACTGTAAATAGTGGAAGGACATTAAGGAAATATTATCAAAAACACCAAAGCGTTAAGGGACAATGAACAAGCAAATATTAATCCCAAAGCGTTTCAGTACAGGAGAGAATTGCGACAGAAATGGACTCCAGATATTACCGATACATGCAAGAAATGTTATAAATAAGACAAAAACCTTTAAGTACACGAGAGAATGAAGATTGGATAAGAGTGCAAAGACTGGAAGGACATGGAGAAAATAAAATCAATAACACTAAAGCATTTAGGGACAATGAACTAGCAAAAAATTACCCCAAAGCGTTTAAGAACGGGAAAGAATTGCGATAGAAATAGACTCCAAATATTAAAGTTACATGCAAGAAATGTTCTAAACCACACAAAAGCGTTTCAGTACATGTGAAATAAAAATTTGATAAGACTGTATAGAGTGGAAGGACATTAAGGAAATATTACCAATAACACCAAAGCGTTAAGGGACAATGATCAAGAAAAAGATTAATCCCAAAGCGTTTCAGTACAGGAGAGAATGACGACAGAAAGGGACTACAGATAGTATGGATAAATGCAAGAAATGGTATAAACAACACAAAAGCGTTTAAGTAAACGGTAGAATGAAGATTGGATAAAATGGCAAAGACTGGAAGGACATTGAGAAAATAAAATCAATAACACTAAAGCATTTAGGGACAATGAACGAGCAAAAAATTACACCCAAAGCGTTTAAGAACGGGAAAGAATTGCGATAGAAATAGACTCCAAATATTAAAGGCACATGCAAGCAATGTTATAAACCACACAAAAGCGTTTCAGTACATGTGAGAATGAAAAATGGATAAGACTGTAAAGAGTGGAAGGACATTAAGGAAATATTATCAATAACACCAAATCATTAAGGGACAATGAACGAGCAAATATTAATCCTAAAGCGTTTCTGTACAGAAGAGAATGGCGACAGAAATGGACTCCAGATAGTACCGATACATGCAAGAAATGTTATAAATAAGACAAAAACCTTTAAGTACACGAGAGAATGAAGATTGGATAAGAGTGCAAAGACTGGAAGGACATTGAGAAAATAAAATCAATAACACCAAAGCATTTAGGGACAATGAACTAGCAAAAAATTACCCCAAAGCGTTTTAGAACGGGAAAGAATTGCGATAGAAATAGACTCCAAATATTAAAGGTACATGCAAGAAATGTTCTAAACCAAACAAAAGCGTTTCAGTACATGTGAAATGAAAATTGGATAAGACTGTACAGAGTGGAAGGACATTAAGGAAATATTACCAATAACACCAAAGCGTTAAGGGACAATGATCAAGAAAAAGATTAATCCCAAAGCGTTTCAGTACAGGGGAGAATGGCGACAGAAATGGACTCCAGATATTAGAGATACATGCAAGAAATGTTATAAACAACACAAAAGCGTTTCAGTAAACGGGAGAATGAAGATTGGGTAAAAGGGCAAAGACTGGAGGGACATTGAGAAAATAAAATCAATAACACTAAAGCATTTAGGGACAATGAACGAGCAAAAAATTACCCCAAAACGTTTAAGAACGGGAAAGAATTGCGATAGGAATAGACTCCAAATATTAAAGGCACATGCAAGAAATATTATAAACCACACAAAAGCGTTTCAGTACATGTGATAATGAAAATTTGATAAGACTGTAAATAGTGGAAGGACATTAAGGAAATATAATCAATAACACCAAAACGTTAAGAGACAATGAACAAGCAAATATTAATCCCAAAGCGTTTCAGTACAGGGGAGAATGGCGACAGAAATGGACTCCAGATATAAGAGATACATGCAAGAAATGTTATAAATAAGACAAAAACCTTAAAGTACACGAGAGAATGAAGATTGGATAAGAGTGCAAAGACTGGAAGGACATTGAGAAAATAAAATCAATAACACTAAAGCATTTAGGGACAATGAACTAGCAAAAAATTACCCCAAAGCGTTTAAGAACGGAAAAGAATTGCGATAGAAATAGACTCCAAATATAAAAGGTACATGCAAGAAATGTTCTAAACCACACAAAAGCGTTTCAGTACATGTGAAATGAAAATTGGATAAGACTGTAAAGATTCGAAGAACATTAAGGAAATATTACGGAAAACACCAAGGCGTTAAGGGATAATGATCAAGAAAAAGATTAATCCCAAAGCGTTTCAGTACAGGAGAGAATGGCGACAGAAATGGACTCCAGATAGTAGAGATACATGCAAGAAATGGTATAAACAACACAAAAGCGTTTCAGTAAACGGGAAAATGAAGATTGGATAAAAGGGCAAAGACTAGCAGGACATTGGGAAAATAAAATCAATAACACTAAAGCATTTAGGACAATGAACGTGCAAAAAATTGCACTCAAAGCGTTTAAGAACGGGAAAGAATTGCTGTAGAAATAGACTCCAAATATCAAAGGCACATGCAAGAAATGTTATAAACCACACAAAAGCGATTCAGTACATTTGATAATGAAAATTGGACAAGACTGTATAAAGTGGGAGGACATTGAGGAAATATTACCAATAACACCAAAGCGTTTAGGGACAATGAACGAGCAAAATATTAATCCCAAAGCGTTTCTTGACAGGAGAGAATGGCAACAAAAAATGGACTCCAAATATTACATGTACATGCAAGAAATGTTATAAAAAAACCACACAAAAGCGTTTCAGTACATTATAGAATAGAGATGGGATAAGGGTGCAAATATTGGTGGAACATTTAGAAAATGTTATCAATTATTCAAAACGTTTAGGGAAAATAAACAAGAAAGGTTATAAACTCCATCAAGTCAATTCAATATATGTGAGAATGAAGACTGCAAAGCGTGAAGGGATATTGAGCAAGTGCAATCAATATCCCCAAAGCGTTTAGGGACAATGAAGGAGCAAATCATCAAAGCGTTTTAGTACAGGAGAGAATGGCGACAGAAATTGACTCCAAATAGAATAGGTACATGCAAGAAATGTTATAAACCAACCCCAAGCGCTTCAGTACATGTGAGATTGGGGATTGGATAAGACTGCAAAGAGTGGAGGGGCATTGAGCAAGTGCAATCAATGACCCCAAAGCTTTTATGGACAATGAACGAGCAAAACATTAACCCCAAAATCGTTTTAGTGCAAGCGAGAATGGCGACAGAAATTGACTCCAAATAGTACAGGTACATTCAAGAAATGAAATAAACCACCAAAAAGGCGTTTCCGTTCATGTGAAGAATGGAGATTTGATTAAACTGAACAAAGTGAAAGATTAGTGAGGAAATATTTTCAGCAACCCCAAAGCGTTAAGGGACAGTGAAAAATGAAAAGATTAACCCCAAGGCGTTTCAGTACAGGAAAGAATAGCGACAAACAAAACTCCAAATATTACAGGTACATGCAAGAAATGTTATAAACCACCCAAACCAGTTCCAGTACATATAAGAATAAAGATTTGATAAGAGTGCAAAGAGTGGAAGGACGTCACATTGAAGAAATGTAATCAATAACCCCAAAGCGTTTATGGACAAAGCAAAACATTAACCCCAAAGTGTTTCAGTACAGAGGAGAATGGCGACAGAAATAGATTCCGTAGAGAACGGTTACATGCAAGACCACCTAAAGCGTTTCCAAACATTTGAGAAAAAATATTGGATTAGGCTGCAATCTCACTAAAATCATATCCACCATATTGCCTACCGCTACGCCCCTGTCGTAACGGAGAGATAGCGTAGTGGTTTCTTACAGATATTTTAATGAGATTGGATAAGACTGCAAATAGATTTAGTGGAAGGACATTGAGAAAATATAAACAATAACCCAAAAGCGTTTAGGTACAATTAACAAGCAAAACATTAAACCCAAAGCGCTTAAGTACAGGGGGAATGACGACAAATAGTACAGGTACACACGCAAATTTTTATAAACCAACCCAGAGCGCTTCAGTACATGTGAGAATGAAGACTTGATAAGACTGCCAAGAGTGGACGACGCCATGGTAACGTTAATTGTGAACTGAACGTAAAAAAAATATACACCGTTGAGATCGTGCTGAGGATACCAATTTTTCGTCGGCACTAATCTCAAATAACGCTTTTTTTCCTCTTCCACCTTTTCTTCTACCTTGATGCAATAATATGAATCAATAAGGGAAAAAAATTGGTACAGATTTAATACAAAATTCATACAAAATTTCCAAGAAATCTTTGTAATAAATCTTTAAGTGAGCGTACCCACACTCTTTGTATTTTCGCCCTACGATCCAATCCCATCTGCTAACCACTTAGTGAGAAATTACGGACAAATCCGTTACATTTTCTACCGGAACTACTTTGTCCCAAAACAATTTGGGGTGTTTTCGACGGTAACACTTTGCATTTTTATTTTTACGTTAATAAAATTATGGTCTAATCTGAAGACCAAAAAACTGGTTGCTTTGATGTGATTGTTTTGTTTTTGTTTCCATCTTTTTTTTGCTGTAGGCTAAGAAAATATGTAGTAGGAGTTTTATATTGTTAGAAATACTAGAAGTTCCTTGTTACTGAAATATGAATGAAAAATATTATCAGCATTCAAACAATCTATCATTTATAGTCGAAATCTACAGTATAATTAAAGAGGTGGATAAATTGTGATAATACGATATGCTCTTTTAATTTTAATGAGCAAATCAATAAGGTCAATCAACAATAATAAAAAAAAAATAGATATAGAATTTTAAAAAAAAACCAGCAGCTGGAGAAAGGGTTTTCCACCAACCAACCTCTCTATAGTCACCCGCCTCATTGGTTGTTACACGGTCCCCCAATTAACACCCTTTTATTAAATAAAAGGCCAATTAACAAAAACCAGTTATAAATTTATATCAATAAAAAATACCCATAGTTCAAATGTCTGGATTAATTTTTTGTAATCTATTATTTTTCCCTCATCATCTGAGGATATTTGGATTTACAATATATATTGTTTGTTTTTAGTTACCTGTTTCATGAAATTTTTAGGCAATAAATAGATTATTCATGAGTCCCATTGTTCAGATAGCCATGCAGTAAAATAAGAAAGATCAAGTAGGATTTTCATCTGATTACCAGTGTATTACATTGCCTTAAGAAAGTGGAGCTGTAATAGTTATGCAGTAATTAGAAGTAATTAACAATGTTTACCAAGGTACAAAATTACTAATGATTTTCATTAGGAAACCTAGTGAAAATTGTGAAAGATCATGTGTTCTGAAATATTGCATAACTATTAAGGGTCCACTACCTTAAATAAGATTGACTTGTACAGACTGATGAGCTCAGCAGAAACACATTCAGCTGTCAATCCTAGGATCACTAGTTTGAATCTGGGGTCTGCAATTAAGCTTTATGCAACATTTGACAAAAGCTAGTTGACTAATTTGTCTCTGTGACTAATAGGTGTATGATATGTAGTACGCCTAAGTGGGGTGAGCAGTTAATGGCTCCGATAAAATGAAGTGGTCCAGTACTTATGTGTGAAGCAATAAGAAACAATGGGTTTCAAAATGACTTTGAGACAGTCACATTGACCCTTTCAAAGAAACTTTTACCAAGAAACTTCAACTCTGCTAATATTTTCTGAATAGTCAAGATTAAGTTTTTTGGTTAAAGTTATTCTAAGTTCATAAAAGATCAAGGTCGAGGTCAAATGGCCAAGGCCTTGATCCCTGGTGAAAGCATGTTACCTAGTGAGTTTGTATATGAAGGATGATGTTCTCAGGTGAAATAATTCAGAAAATATAAGCACAGTGAAAGTTTATTGGTTAAAATGTTTTTGGTTAAAGTTTTTAGGTTAAAGTTTTTCCTAAGTCCATGTAAGGTCAATGTCAAATTATGAAGAATCTTGGTCTTTGGAGAAAGCCTATTACCAAGTGAGTGTGTTAATAAAGTTATGATGTCCCTAGGTAAAAGCATTCAGAAAATATCAATAGGTTAAAGTTTTTTGGTTGAGTCACTGTCTCAAGGTCATTTTGACATGGATGTTGGTCACAAATGAAAGCCTTTACCCTAATGAGTGTTTGTGTAAAATATGAAGCCTCTAGGATAAAAATTGATAGAAATAAAAACTTCAGCCTAATGCAGACAAGGTAAAACTAGAAGCCATGAATGGCTTGAGTCGCTCCACAGGCTTGAAATTCTTGTAAAGCAAATAAAAGTTTTGACTAGATTTTTAGATTTTTAGATTTTTGGGGTCTACTGATGTTGAAAATGATTTTCAATGTTTCAACTATATAACATATAGAGTAATGACCTCCACCCATAAAAGACATATTTTTCATCCAATGACAATAATTTTTGCTTGCATGATAATGAGTCACCCATGGATCTTACAAATGAAGTTTGATTGATATCCATCAATTATATTCTGAGAAAATTATTTTCAAAGTTTCCACTATATAACAATTTGAGAACTGACCTCCGCCCATAAAATGCACATTTTTCATCCGATCACAATAATTTTTGGTAGACAAATAAAGGGTCTCTCAAGGATCATTCCAGTGAATTTTGGTTGATATCCATGGATTACATTCTGAGAAAATGATTTTCAAAGTTTACACTATATACCATATAGAGAAATGACCTCCGCCCATCAAATACATATTTTTCATCCAATCACAATAATTTTTAAAGCATCATTAAGGGTCACTCAAGGATCACTTAAGTGAAATTAGGATGATATCTGTCCCTTAGATTCTGAGAAAATGATTTTCCAAGTTTCCTCTTTGACATATAGAAAATTGACCTCCGCACATAAAATACATATTTTTCATCAAATCACAATAACTTTTTGTAGACTGATAAAGGGTCACTCAAGGTCAAGGTCATGTGACAAGGTCAAGGTCATCTGTCAAGGTCAAATAACTAAAAAACTTAACCAAAAAACTAAACATTGCCAATATCGTAGGCCTATTCAAGATACAAGGCTCATATTTGGCATCATGAAAGACCTCAATGATACACATCCGCTGGTACCAAAGTCAATGTCATGTGATAATGTCAATGTCATCTGTCAAGGTCAAGGTCTTGAAAACATAACCAAAAAAACTTTCATTGTTCAGTCTATACAAGTATATTATAGATACCCTTTCTCATAATTGGCATGATGAAATATCTCAGTGATGCACATCTGTAGGTATCAAGGTCAAGGTCATGCTTTAAGGTCAAGGTAATCTGCCAAGGTCAACATTTTGAAAAATTAATGCTGTTACAGGGGCATTTGTGTTTCACAAACTAATCTTGTTTGAAGTCTGGTGCTCTACTGACAGAGCTAATTCATTAACATTGATTGATCTAGTGTTTATATACACTATCTATCGTGATTATGGCATGAGCATTACTCCTGTAAACATAAGATAGACATGGTAATTAAGATAAGGGCCATAAAACCATTAAGACCTAGTTAAGGAATGTTGTATATTCTTGACCCCTGAATTGTTTATCTCTCTGAATCACCCTAAGGGGTCAATCATCCTTTATATTCTACACATGACATTGACCATAAGTGGTAATCAAACTACCATTTATTGATATGAAAAGGGTTTTAAAAAAGAATGGTGAAGGTGAAAGAAGGTGAGCTTTTGTGATCGTTGAATATCCATCGTCTGTCGTGGGGTGTGCGTCATGTGTCGTCATCCGTCACTTTAGAGGCCACAAATATGATCTAATCTTCATGAAACTTGGTCAGAATGTTGGTCAGCTCACAAGGATGAACCCTATTGAAAATGTGAAGGATCCATGCCATATCACGGGAAAAGGGGCCTTCATGAAAATTCTCTTGTTTAAACTCTGGAAGACACAAATTTGGCCCAAAATTCATGAAACTTCATCAGAAAGTGGGTAAGGTTACAAGAATTAAACCTTTTGAAAGTAGGAAGGTTCCATGCCATATCACAGGAAAAGGGGCCTTCATGAAAATTCTCTTGTTTACACTCTAGAAGTCACAAAAAAGGCCCATATTTCATGAAACTTGGTCAGAATGATTGTAAGTACACAAGGATAAACCTTTTTAGCTCACCTGAGCATGAAGTGCTCATGTGAGCTATTGTGATCACCTTTCGTCCGACGTCCAGCCGTCAGTCGTCGTCTGTCGGTCGTCGTCCGTCAACAATTTCTTTAAACAACATCTCCTCCTTAACTACAGGGCCAATAAACACCAAATGTTACAGAAATGTTGCTTAGGTGGTCCCCTTCCAAAATAGCTAAAAGAATTGAAATCCATGAAAAACCCTGGTTGCTATGGCAACCAAAGGTGAAATTTTAAAAAAATCTTAAAAATTCTTCTTCTTCTCAACCAGGAGTCCTACAGACTTAAAATTTGGCATGGATGATCAGTTATAGAAGTGAATTAAAATAGCTAAAATCATATCTGTTGGGTCACCAGGTGGGGAGCACAAGGGGGGAGGGGGGTAGTACTTTGTTGAAAGTTTTAACTGTCTTCTTCTGATGAACCAGAATCCCTACAGCCTTTATATTTGACATGAATGATCAGCTCATAGACCCTATCTGAAGTAGCTTAAATTATGAATGTTTGGCCACCAGGTGCGGAGCACCAGGGGGGTGGGTGGGTAGCTTTTCAGAGTAATTCTTAAATCTTTAACCCTCTTCTTCTGATAAACCATTTGCCCTACAGACTTGAAAAATGGCAAGGATGTTAGAATATGGACCATAATTATAATAGCTTAAATCATAACTGTTGGGCCACCAGGTGCGGAGCAACCGGGGGGAAGGGGTAGTACTTTGTTATTTTTTCTTAAATCCATAACCTTCTTCTGATGATGAACCAGAATCCCTACAACCGTTATATTTGACACAGATGATCAGCTCATAGACCCTATTTACATAGCTATAACCATGAATGTTTGGCTACCATGTGAAGAGCACTGGGGGAGGGGGTAGTGTTTCTAGTCAATTTTGACATTTTAAACCTTCTTCTGATGATGAACTTGGAACCTTACAGGCTCTAAATTTGGCATGACTCATCAGTCTGACCATTAGATTATTTTCCTTTACACATAAATTTGTTACAATAACTTTATCATCTGAATCAAAAGTAATGCAAGTTACCCATAGGTGCTTTGACTCAGGTGAGCGGACCAGGGCCAAAGGCCCTCTTCTTTAAAATGGGAAGGATCCATGCCACATCATGCCATAAAAGGGCCTTAGGGACAATCTTCTTCTTTATTCTGGAGAGGCATGAAGTGTGGCCCACACTATTTGAAATCTGGTCAGAGTTTGTATAAGGTAACAAAGATGAAGCCTTTAGAAAATTGGAAAGATCCCTGCCATTTCACAGGTCAAGGCGCCTAGATGAAGATTTTATTTCTTTCCCTTTAGTTTCATTACATACACTTATTTTCAAATAAGGTCAGCGTCAAGGCATATATATCCTTTTTACAAAAAAAAAAAAAAACGAGGCAGGAAAAAAAATTGACCTTAATCTTTGTTGAAAACATTCTTGTTGACATCTACCTATTTAATTGATGTGATGTCTCAGAGGTCAAAGAGACTCAGGTGAGCGATCTAGGACCATCATGTTTCTCTTGTTTTCATTTTCTAAAGTTTTATTAATTTTTTATCTAAACACTGTGATTAAATACAACATCCAGTTTAGGATGTGACAAGAAAGTTCTAGATAAATTCAGGGTATGTTTTATATACACAAAAAGGCTGCTACAGTAATGTTTAAAAAAATAATAAAAAGAAAAAGAATTATTTACAAATTTTTATCTCCTTCCAAATATGTTACTAACGCATAAAATCCTGCTAAAGAATAAAAATATTACAGCAAAAGAAGAACACATTTACCCCTTTACAATTATTCCGGGCTATCTTATTTTAGAGTTTCTTAATAACATAACTTCAGCTATTAGTTGGTGGAGGAATTATGTTTGTAAAAAAAAATCATCTTTTATTAGTGTTGTTGGACAAAGATTGGTAGTTAAAGTTATGTGGCAACAATTTATTTTCTTTGCCACGTTTAAAATTGAGACAAAAAAAGATTAA
Source organism: Fragum whitleyi (assembly GCA_948146395.1). NCBI lineage: Eukaryota > Metazoa > Mollusca > Bivalvia > Cardiida > Cardiidae > Fragum > Fragum whitleyi. Next base: position 29,449,251 of record OX411557.1, on the reverse strand, counting down.
AAAAAAAAAAAAAACAACATTACTGAAATGATAGAATAAAATGAGATATTTAGTAAATTAAAATAATTTAACCAATAAATAACAAAATAATGTTTTCAATGTATGCCACTGTATGTGTATCTCTACAAAAAAAATGCACTCTAGAACAAGCTAGAGTATACTCTAGCTATGATTAAGTGATCAAGACAATGGTCAAGAAATCTTTAAGATAACAATTGGTCTTAATTGTATATCTCAATTATTATTATTTTTTTTGGGGGGGAGAGGATGTCAAATAAAGAAGGATTAAAATAGGTCTTTAAATCACATAAGATGGTTAATTGTTTATCTCATCAGGGACTGTCAATATACAGGGATATGCAACGCACTATCAAACAATGTATATTTAGGGTCTGTGATCTAAAACGATAGTGGTCAGCTGACTAATCAGCAAAATTAATTTTTTTACAAAAAAGTGGTCAACTGGATTTGAAGCAAAATTTGCTATATATCAGTTATCTGCACACTTACCTACTTGTAGTCACCATTCAGTATATTCTTTGATTTAAAACATCATTACAAAATTAAATCAAAATAACAATATTGAGGATACATTTTTGGTCATCCTAATCGTTTTTAAAATGCCTTAGGGTAATGTATAAGTATAATAATGAATTTTTTTTTCAATTATGAATATGATATCTGAATCATACAGATAAATGTTTCATTATAAAGTTAGATATTGATAATAAAAATCTGATTTTTTCCTTTTCTTCAAAACAGCATTTACAGTTATAATGTAAAATAGTCAAAACTTGAAAAAAAAAAATAAATAAAAGAGAAAGCAGGAGTAACATTTTAAATCATAAATAAATATAATGAACAAATCTTCATAGAAACTCTTTATTATGTAAACTTTTTAAACCTTATTTGTCAATATGCCAAGTGCATTAATAATTTACTATAAAAACAAACAAATAAAACAACAACAACAACAACAACAAAAAGAACATTAAAGCTTATACTGATTACATATTAATCAAAGAAGAGTTTGTTCTTTCTCCATATATCAGATTTACTTTAAAAACATCTTTGATAAAATGGTCAATTATAAAATGATAGTAATGAACAACTTACAATCACCAATAAAAGCAAAATAAGGGATTATCAAAATTCCCTTTTATAAAAGGAAAAACATTTTCTGTATTTCTAGATGCATTCTCAATTCATACATGTAGTTCCTTCTTTCATGTCATGAAAATCTCTTTAATGAATTTTGAACACAAAAGAGTTGGTTTATAAGTAGAGTAAATGGTATGTTAAGGAGCTATAAATAAGTGGTGAAATAAGTGGTCAGCAATTTACTGGTCAGCTTTTTATACCCATTTGGTCAGCTGGTCAGTGGTCAGCAGTCAGCTGGTCAGCAGTCAGTTGGTCAGCTTTTTATCCTTACCCCTTTTTGTAGTGTCAGACTATAACCATGGGCTGACTAGAGGCTTTGCTTTGGGCATGTGAAATTGTTTGAAATGTCTAACACGTTGTCAATTTAATTGAAAACAGTACGCGCGTGCGTAAAATGAAGTTATTAAACCACGAATATACTACATATATCTCATATATCATTGATGAGTGACCATAAGGTCGTAAATACAGCTTGAATGATCTGTATACTTGCGATGTTTGTGCCCATTTACCCGGTTAACGATGACTGAAATGAGGCCTTAGGTCTATGTATTTCTGTTATTCAAATATTTTCAAGGCTTTAAATTTCATAACTTATAAGAAAAAAGGAGCTTTCAGGGGGGGGGGGGGGGGACTGAAACTACGGTCTGCTTGATTATTTTCACCATTTTCATTTTCTAGCCCGTTAGGGCGTAACTAGGCTTCTTTTACTATATGATGCGCATTACGCAAGTGCGTAAAACAAATAAATGCTCCGTCGAAAAAAGATCGTTGATGAATGATCAAAACATCGTTACTACGTCTGATTCACGAGTAACGATGCTTTGATTATTTACCAACACTCAAATAATAACCCTGTGAAGCCGGGGAGCGGATGGAGGGCATTAATCTAATGTCACAGTTTCGGTGTAGAAAGAACTGCATATTTTCATACATTTTAGAGTGTGTGGGTTAAGAATTGGTGGTTATCCCCTGCTGGCACCTATTAACGGCACAGGGTCTTCAAGGGCGTAGCTCCCATTACGCAATTTACGCAAGTGCATAAAAGCCGGAAATGATCATCTGTTAAAATCATCGTTGATGAATGATCATAACATCGAAACTACAGCTTATGTAAGCTGTAGTTACGATGTTTTGATTATTCACTAACGCTCAAATCATAACTGAAAGGGAGCGGACGAATGGCATTCATCTTTTGTCACAGTTCACATATCACCTTATCCTATACCATCTTTGGTTGTCGCCTTCTGAGTGCGTATAAATCAAAGTCCTAGATACGCCTATATACGCCTATGGTCTTATAGTAGATATAATATGTTACAATTTAGAATCAATGTGTCACTAACGGTAAAATGGGACGTTATCATACTTAGAACCGTCAATTGTCTTCCAAGTCGGGGTTTTTACTTCCCTTTAATTTATCAGTGGTTTATTTGAGAATATTCCCTTACAGTCAAAATATAGTTCATCAAAATTCTAACATTGATAATTTTATTTCTTGTTTTATATTTCATGTACCTCGCGCTGAATAAAAGCTATACTTTCTACAGCATATATTCAAAAATACCTTGTTTCAATTTATTACATTAATTTATAAATCTAAATTAAACAGTTGCATTTTGTCCTTTTCGGTCAAAACCCTTTCGGTGTTTTGCCGGTCCTAAATATTTGACGGATCATCCGAAGATCCTTAGAAAGCTATCGATATAAAGGGCATAATTACCACTACACACAATACGCTAGTACGTAATAAAATTAAATTCTCTGTCGAAAAATGTCCCTGTTGAATGATAGTATAACTTTTGCGAGTTGTAGTTACGATGTTTTGATTATTCACCAACCGGCTCAATTCATAGAAAAGGGGAGCGGTCGGTGGACATTCATCTTTTGTCACAGTCCACATATCGCCTGTATCTTATGTTGGTCGCCTTCTCAGTGCGTATAGTTTGAAATTATTGACATGATTTGCCTTTATCATGGCAATGAATAAATTAACCGATGAATACGGTATCATCGATGGTGGTCGCAAGCCTTCGGACCCTAATATTATAAATCTGCTAAATCTTTTGTTTCGTGTTATATTGCTCAGGGTTAATATTGGCTAATTACACCCAAATATATCTGTTACGCATTATATTTTGGTTTTAATGATATACACAAAATTCGTGAGCGCATTTGAAAAGTTTTAGGAATATTTTGATTTCGACGGCATGTTCCTTCTGGGGTAAAACGCCCCACTAGTTCTAGGGCAAAACGCCCCCGGGGCGTTTTGCCCCATTCACTGGGGGCGTTTTGCCCCATCGGAATGTAAGTTTAAGTCGTGTTTTCTTTAATATAAATTGCAATAGATATTCATGAAAGATTTTATTAATTTGCTACAAGGGCATATAGCTAAAATTAATTAGAAAAGAAATTCGGAGGTACCAGGAGCGAAAAGAAGGGAGATATAGTCTTTGTGCAAGTTAGTCGATAATTTTGTGTGTCCACTTAAAAATAACAATAATTCTTTTGAAGATATTAATGATTCATAGAAATATTTTGCTGAATATTGCAATCTGAAACTGAAAATTGGACAATGCATCTCTCAATATTTTGTTTATAATGTATTTTGCATGATTACAATATAAAAGATATGAACTGCAATAATTTAAACCAACGTCAACATAACGTCGGTCTGACGTAATATTTTATCAGATGTTACTCGCCCAGATTTGCAATTATGAAGGCCATTTTTTCTCAAATTTGAAAGAGTATCTGCCTTTATTGTATCAATTTCTATTCGTAAAATTAGCAAAGTATCCATTGTTCAGGAGAAGAACACTAATAGACCGAAAATTACGGAACGTTTATTAACTGTTCAGTATTGTTCTACTTTACAGTCTGTAAACGTCCAGTAACAAAACAACGCTAACGAATTTTAAGGGATGTAATTTTTGTAGAGTCGTATATAAAGAGACCATAAGTTGTATAGGGAATTTCTTCCTCCATTCAACAGTAGAGTAGTAGCTATGTTGTAAAACTACGTCATTTCACATTCGTTCACACTACTTCACACTACATACTACAGTCATTTCGCAACGCTTCCTTTTATTAATTCTGTTGAGTACAGGATATAAGACGTTAACAATGGTGGTAAACAAAACAGTAAATAACCAAATCATTTATTGGGGGACAACTAATAAAAAATCGCTCAACGCCCAGAGGAACATTGAAATTCAGAGCACCATTTCACACACATGGTTTGAACCCCTAAACAAGTTCCTCACAAAACTTAGTTAAGTGAATTAAACATATGTTAAGCATATAACATGTGTATGAGATATGGCAAAGGATGGTAAAAACGTTTGAGTACATTTATCATTCAAAAAACATGCATGGGGCAAAACGCCCCCGGGTGCGTTTTGCCCCATACACGGGGGCGTTTTGCCCCGAGGGTGGGGCAAAACGCCCCTTTTGAAAAATAATGTTTTCATGAATATCATCTAGATATGACTGCATAAGGAATAAAAGAGAGTTCCATAATGTCCAGTAAACTAAAATGTTTATTTTTATCCAGAAAACGCCCCAATATCTTCATTCGTTGCCAAAATATCACCGAGAAGTCATTTGGGGGGCGTTTTACCCCACCCTACCCTAAATCCGCGGAGGATATGGGTTTTACATAATGATTGTACAACGTAGGGCCTAATAGTAGGCTACCAATGCTCATTGTCTGACTGTGTGATCGAGAGGTCTAGTCTGATGAGGCTTTTTCTTCCCATTTGACTTGTTTTCTCGTGTTTGAATGACAATATTTTTTTTCCACAGCGCGTTTAATTTATTGCATTCCTTTTCCTTAACTCAAATGTGAAAAAACACACAGTTTTTAGGTAATCGGCTTCTGTTGGTACATTTGTTAAAAGGCTTCGCTCAAAGACAAGCTTTAATGCTTTCAGACCGTCTGTGGAGATCTTTTGACATGTTAGGCCTATAATTTGAAAACAAAACGCAATAAAGCACTGCGTTATAAAAGGCACACTTCAATCTTTCGTTGATTTTGCTTTTATGTAGCGTCATCTTAAGCAACGTTTGTGACGTCATGTAACCCCACGTGCGAAACGACGCGGTTTTCAGGTTGCACTCTTATCATTCTTGATTTTTATTCCAAAAAATCGCCGAGGGTTTCTGATGGACCTTACACGTCCGATATTTTCATTTCTGTATTCGCAAAATTTGGTCACTTTTATCGGTTTTTCACCGGAGGCCTGTTTTACTAAACATCTTACGATTTTTTCGTAAATAAATAAAGTTTCTTCGACAGTAGTAACTGGATATGGAATTCTGCCATGCCAATCTCATTAAAATCAGATCCACCATTTTGCCTATCGCTACGCCCTTGCCTAACGAAGCTGAAGCGCAGTGGTTTCGTAGAGATGATTTTAATGAGATTGTCTGCCATGCATAATCTCATTGGAATCGTCTTCTGAAGACGTTTCAAATGAGATATTGCCAGGCAGAATCTCGACAATGAATGTAAACACCAGGTACTATTTGTGAGTTTGACTAACGCCGGATTTATTAATTTTTTCGTAAGATTTGAAGTTGAGTAATCATGGCCCCAGGAGTATAAGAATCGGTGAAAACACTGCTCGTCTACCGTCTCCATTGCAATGTATAATCAAAGCACTGAAAGTACTGATGGTGGACGTTTCTGTTGGCATAGTAGAGTGATTCTTCCATTTGCTTAGATGGGGAGGAATTTTACACGTAAAATTACGATTAAAAGGAAAATGACATGACCCATGTTTCCACCTTGCTTCAGATATACATTTCTCAACATATATTGTCGATCGTCAACCCGCAAAGTCCTGTAATTACAAGGTTTTGATAACTCTCGGTCATAATAGGCATTATGACGGATGTAGTTTAAAGAGTGATTGTCTGATCCATGGGTATAAAAGGAAAGAAATGACAATTAGATGATCTAATTATTATTATTATTCTAATTTTTTAATGCTTATCGATCTCCGTAATCTCATAATTAAAATTTGGTGTTATCTACTTAACAAGAGGACCATGATGGTCCTTTATCGCCCACCTTCTTTTCTTTGTCACAATTGATAATTATCAAATTTTCCAGCAAAAAAGTCATAATTGCAAATTTATGATTTGTTAGAGTGTAAAAAAATGTGATTAAGGCCCCCTTTTCCCGTGATATGGCATGGATCCGTCCCATTTTCAATAGGGTTCATCCTTGTGACAAGAAACACATGCTGACCAAGTTTCAAGAAGATTGGATCATATTTGTGGCCTCTAGAGTGTAAACAAGGAAATTGACATTAATTACCCTTTTCCAGTAATATGGCATGCCTCCTTCCAATTTTAAGTAGGGATTCATCCTTGTGACCTGACAAATATTCTGACCAAGTTTCATAATTATTGGACCTTATTTGTAGCCTCTATAGTGTAAACAAGAAAATTGTCATTAAAGCCCCTTTTCCTGTAATATGGAATGAATCCTTTCCGAGTTTCAATAGTGTTCATCCTTGTAACCTAACAAACATTCTGGCCAAGTAACATGAAGATTGGACCATATTTGTGGCCTCTATAGTGTAAACATTATCATTAAGGCCCCTTTTCCCATGATATGGCATGAATCTCTCTCGTATTCAATTAGATTCATCCTTGAAACCTGCCAAACATACTGACCAAGTTTCATGATCATTGGACCATATTTTTGGCCTTTGGAGTGTAAACAAGAAAATTGTCTTTTAGGCCCCTTTTCCCGTGATATGGTATAGATGCTTTCCATTTTCAATAGGGTTCATCCTTGTAACCTGGCAGACATTCTGACCAAGTTTCATAATAGGACCATATTTGTGGCCTGTAAAGCGAAAAAAAGGCTTTTAGGCCCACTTTCCTGTGATATGGCACGGATCCTTCCCATTTTCAATAGGGTTAATCCTAGTGACCTGGAGAAATTCTGACAAAGTTTTATGATGATTGGTCCATATTTGTGGCCCCTAGAGTGTAAACACTTAAATTGTTGGCGTCTGATGACGGACGACGCACGACGGACGACGGATATCCAATGATCACTAAAGCTTACCTTGAGCATGATGTGCCCAGGTGAGCTAAAAAATTCTATAAGATAATTATTTTTTGGCGACTTTCATTCTCAAATACAGAAAGAAAGGGTAAGTGTTTAAATGAACGCGTAAAAATTGCAGACACTCGTCTCCAGATTATCTGTGTTGTGTTGGAAAGTAAAGTAAAACCCCTTCGCGTAAACCTTTATCATAATCCCTGAATGTTTTATTTTACCTGCTCGGGCAGTATCGATATTCATATGATTCCGGGATTTCCATTAATTAGCCATTGTTTTATATACATAAGTAGTGTCAGGGGAGGTTACCATTCCAGTAATTCAATTCACCAAATTTTCATGAGTGACCTCCCATAAACCATTGGAAGGTCAGACCCCACCAGATTTTGGCCTTCTTTGTTCTATATAAAATTGCTCAACTTTCAGGTGCTGCAGCGCATTCCACAACAATACGCTTATATATTACGTCATCAGCGCTTCATCTACATTCATTTTTCTATCACTTGAGACTAAAATAACTGTTTTTTTTTAGGTTTAACATTTGGGCTATTCAGGCCAGAGTAAAGGAACCGTCGTTTTTCCACCTATGAAGAGGTCAGTTAGTTCGGGCACGCCCACCGTCGCTCATCCGTCCTCCCGGAAAGGAAATCGTGCACAAAAAAGATCGAACCAAGCCTTATATTAAAGAAGAGATGCAAAACTAGCAAAATATTAAATAAATAGATCTACTTTTACCATACAACGACCTCCGGAAGTAAATTCCAGTGAGGTCACTCCGGAAAAAAGGGTGCAAATTACTCACTCTGCCTGAAAAGTAGTTCTACGCAAGCAAAACGTTCACCTGATCTCAGAACTACATTTGGTTTCGCACTTAAAAGATGTATTTAAAGTTTCAACAAGTTATGAAGATACCTTGTTTCACTCCATTTTCAAAATGCATAGTTGTCAGACGGATACAGTTCTTGAAAAAGAATAAATTTAATCTAAGTGAGCACCTATTAACATCTGACAGGATTGTTCTTACGTGGTATTAACACTGGTGAACGTAAACGTCCACCAAAAACAGATCTCTTGTCTCCGAAACATCAACCACAATCATTTTCTTAGTTTGCATAAACTAAGCCCATAAAAGGTCTATCTATCAAATTAAGCACCAATTGACATCATGAAATAGATTTTAGGCAATAAAAAATACGGCCACACTAAACTCCCAATTATCGTTGAGAAGAAGTTTAAGCTAGGCCCCTACTTTCCTTTACGGTGGTTAAACCTGCTTGGAAATGACAAAAAATTGCCTTAAATGAGTAAGTCAAACAACGGAACTGAATTCTCACATATATGATAAATGGTGGCATACTCAAATTTAGAAATGATCATGACCAGATATAAGGAAACGTCAGATCTCACAAAGCCTTGTAGCTTTCACATGACATTCGCAAATAGTTGACGAAATCTTGTCTCATCCGCCGGGTGAACCATTGGATTCAGCACTACGTTCAGGAAGACAAAACTGTGCCAACAGTAAGCCAATTATACCCCGGGTTGTGCAGGCCACAAGAGTTGGCCTTTTTCCATTTGAGTTTTTTTTTTTAATGTAGAATAAGTACATCCTCGATCTTTCGAAATACGGTTGATCTGGCTCGGCGCCACGGGTCACAAATACGTAAGGAATATCATGAACTGACAAGTTGGCTGATGTTGCAATGATTTTGGAGTAAAATTGAATGAGTGTGTAGAGCGTGTTTAAATGACTATCAAGGGAGGTAAAACATAATCGATAATTTCGTTCAATTGGACGAAATTCGCGTAAGATTACCTCCCATTAATAAAATCTTCGTATTTTTCCTACATTAGGCCTACGTTTTCACGCTCAAAACGGACGCTTAGAAAATAACATCAGACAATTGTTTGATCGATTTGAACGAAATGCTGATCCTTTTGAACGATTTCGCAGTGTTTTTGTACTCTTTGGCGGCAGTTTTGAGTGGAATGAATGAGTGGAATGCTGTGCGAGTGATTTTGAATGGCTTCGATCTAGGTGAACGTCAATTTCACGCTATTACCAACTGTATCGACGTTTCAGAACAAGGGAAACTCTTTTTTCGAATAGACTTTTGGCACCAATGGACCAAAGAACAGTTTGATTAGTTATCATACTTTAATATCTTTACTAATTGTTTATAAATCATATTAAGTTTCTTCCAATCCAACACAATTTTAAACGTTTGATCCAAAAGTCATCGAAGTGCATGCATTAAAGTTCAATGTTAATTCTTGCTTGATTTGTCTGTATACATTTTTTTTTTTACTAATGAAATAGAGAAAAAATAAAGTTTGAACGAGAAAAAAGACACGAGATTTTGAATTTTACATCTTGTTTTTGACCCATGCTGCAGATAAGAGGGGTAAAAGCCAGTCTAAAATCTTTATTTTACATTGAAACCCTATGTTGTGTGTACCAATTTGAATCATCTCGACGAGACGATTTCAATAGGTACCAACAATATAAGATTTGCATAAGTATTGTTTAAATACTTTTACTTGAAAAACCAAAATACCCCCTCTCTCTATAGCCTCGATAAATAATATTTACTTATTTTACATTGAAACCCTATGTTGTGGGTACTCATCTGAATCGTCTCGACGAGATGATTTAAAAAAGGTACCCAAAATTTAGGATTTGCGTAAGAAATGTTAAAATACTTTTATTTGAAATCCCCCCCCCCCAAAAAAAAAAAAAAAAAACTTCTTTCTTTAGCTCCGAAAGATGATATTACTAAATTTTGTATTCAATGCCGGCTTCTAATTGCAAGAAATTCAGATCAGACTTCTAATTGCAAGCAGTACAGGCCCATCTCAGCCTGGCTTTGCAGATACCATACCCATTTCTATTGGAATTGGATACGACTCTGTTCAAACCAATGAAAATGCGTTCGTTGGTCGGCCCCGTTGGATCGGGCTGATCGTTCAGGGCGAAAAGACAATCCGGCTCACAGCGGATGTAGTTGTCAACGGTATTACTGGTGTAGTTGAATTGCTCGTTGCTGATTTCGATCCGCGACTCGGTCACCGACGCGTTGCATCCACCGGGCAGGGTGTCCAGAAGAGTGCTGCATTTGTCACTACTATATACGTACACGGTACCGTTAGTGCAATGAACTTCAGCGTCGTTTGTCTGAGTGCTGCCATCGCCACCTGAAAATGTGATATACGGTTATAAACAGCGTAAAATTGACGCTCATTTCGATCAAAACCAAGCAAAACCACTCGCCCAGCGCTCCATTTCATTCCTTCCAAACACTCACTCCGATCACAAAAAACCTGCACCGAAATTGTCCGAAAACGCTTCGCACTCAGACTTTAAAAAAATTTTTCGGGTCCCTGCAAATGTTATCGCCCACAAAAACGTGTGTCAACCCTATATCAAACGGATATTAAATTAATACAATTGTACACGTGTCAGATTTATAACATAGAAAGTTCCACTGTCATAATAATCCATTTTTTACCCAATGGCGGATCAAGAAGGGGTTCGGGGGGGGAGGGGGGGGGGGGGGGTAAACGAACCCCTTCTGAAGCCCCTTTATTTCATGTTCATCCGGAAATTATATTAACCCTTCTCCTGCTCTTCAGGACATGCCCCATTTGTGAATAAAGCTTAACCCTTTCGTGTTTTACAAAATTTTGGGCCTGTCCAAATTCAAAGGTTTTGCAGACGAAAATTTAAAGTGGATTTAATTTGAAAAATAACCATTCTGTAGGGTAGAAAATAGTGTGGAAAAAGAAGAAATTGCTTGGCAAATCACAGACACGTAAAAAGCAGGGATTAAACAGCAAAGGGTTAAGCAGAAAGTTTACCCTAAGATCAGATTTGTGGATAAGGGTTGAAATTGTGTTTGTACAAGGAGAGCGACCCCCCATTTTTTTTATATACGCACAGCCTTTTTTAGAAAACCTGTATCCGCCGCTGTATACAATTAGAATTTGTTAAACCATTGGAATAAAAATCGATTTACACTATAGTCATATGCAGGTCTTGTAAGCCAAGTTTTGGTAAAAAATGCGTTTTACTCGGTTTTCACTGAAAAACATAATTACCCCATCCGTTGTTCGTAGAACTATCCCCGAAGTTAAACAGCCAGCCGCTCTGAGTCTCATTGTATTCAAGATCCACCCTCAAAATACGTCGAGAGCAATTAGTACCCGTTAAACAACCAGAATAACAGGCGGCGTTACATGCTGGTAAGAGGTGGAAGTCAACCTGTTGAGCAAACCGAATATTAAAACGTGAAAAAACAAATTAGCAGAATCGGACCATCATGAAATTGACACTTATCTCGATCAAAAACCATTGTTAACCACTCACCCAGCGCTCAAATCATTCATTTAAAACTTTCCAACCTCTAAAAAAAAGCCCAGAAATGTTTCAAAACCGCTCCAAAATCGTTAAAAAAATGATCGACATATTAATCAAATCGATCAAATAATTGATAATTGATTTATATGGTTGGACGAAATAAGCGTTTTTTTATTACCTCCCTTTAATTTCATTCAAACGCACTCACACACTCATTCAATATCATTCCAAATTTATTCCAAAATCATCCAACTTTTCAATTAAACGATGTTTCTGACTGTAGTTGGTGACGCCCATTTACACCACACATACCCGAATTTTGAACCTCTTTTGTTTCCAAAATATTTTGTCGTTGACATAAAGGGAAAATCAATTTGTTGGTGATTTACTTCACAAACGTCATACAACGTTATCGGTGGCGCCTTTGTCTTAAGAAAAAGAAGAAAAAGAATAATAATAAGAAGAATTTTATTAGTGCACACTTATACCCGAATTGAGATAAGGTCATGAATAATATAACAACACGCATAATAAATAAATAAACTTTCATAATGAAAGATTTTCGACAATTTGAGTGAAAACATTCGACGTCATAATGACTACGCGTTTTAAGCCACCGCAAAACCATCTTCGTTTCCTCATTGAGATATCTTAAGATTCTTAATAAGCGGATAAAAGATCTCATTCTACCGAATGCTTTATCTGAAAAAATCGTAATAAGAATCTTCGGAATCTCGCTCTAACGAACGCACCTTTGTAGTTACAACGTTAAGTCACCCATCCATGAAAATGTATGAAACAAAATGGCGGAAGTGACGACGTTAGAAAAGTTTGATTGAATCGTTCGAATTTGGAAAAGCTTTTGTAACGACGTATTCAACTAAAGTGACTCAACATCGAAAATGATGATCGGAGTTCAAAAAATACCTTTCGAGTCTAAATGAATGATTTTGTGTTAATCAATAGGTGTCTCGCTGATCTCGCATCCTGACCTCAAACATGTTGAATGTAGGTTGCATCAGGGCCCGAGGTTATAAAACTATTCTCAGGCTCAACTGAGAATTTCTCAAATTTCAAACTTAGATAAATGTATGAAAATAAAAGATAATGTTAATAAGTTGTTATTTATAAACGAACACGGCTGCATGATCATAACCTGAGATCAAGAAGACCATGTATTCGTATTCCGCTGTCCCGAGTTCAATGTCGGCGCCTGTAAACATGGGCATTAGACCACGTTGGCTAGCGCACAAGACGCTGTCGCCCCGTGCTATTCACGGATGAGTCCAGGTATTGCCTGTACTACACTGATAGGCGGGCTAGGGTGTTGAGAAAGCCGGGGGGAAAGGTTTCATGCAGCAAACATTGCTAAGCACCATCGTTATGGGAATGGGTCCATCATGGTTTGGGGTGGCATTAGCTGGGATGGGCGGACTGATCTTGTTATTTTAGAAAGAGGTACTCTGACAGCTCGTAGGTATATTGACGAAATCCTCAATACCCACGTGAGATTTTACGCTGGTGCTATTGGGGTGGATTCATTTTGATGGATGATAATGCCCGTCAATACGCGGCCCGTATAGTCCACGCGTATCGCCAAGAAGAGGGCATTCCACGAATGGAATTGCCGACTCGCTCACCGGACTTAAATCCGAGAGAGCATATGTTGAATGAGCTACAGGTCCGAGCTACGGCTCGCCAGGTCCAGCCGATGACACTTCAGCAGCTCGGCAAGATCCTTAGAGAAGAATGGTCTGTTATTTCCCAAAGAGTAATCTAGAACTTACTCAGGAGTATGCAGAGGCACTGTCAGGCTGTTATTGACAGTTTCGGCTCTCATACTCGTTATTGAATGAAATGTAAATGAAAGAACAAATTTTTTGGTCAAATGCGATTTTTTTTCAATTTTCAAGAAAACAGACCAATTTCTAGGGTCTCCCTGTTTGGTCTACATTCAAAGTCTTCTTATCAATATGAAACTTTATTTTCTTCTTAAAATTTGATAAACTGATAACAATCGACCATTTTCCAATATTCTTATGATCAAATTTCATTTTTCCCCTGAAATTATAGTATAAAAAAAGTTTTGGTGCTTAGCAAACTTTGAGTAGTATATATTATCTTTTATGTCAATGCTTTGAAATGATAATTAAAACAGAATCATGGCTTTTATCTCAAATTGAAATTTGAGAAAATTTTGAATTGAGAATTAGGAAAGTTTTATAACCTCGGGCCCTGACATTGAAATATTAAATGTAAGCAATATGCACAGTCGTAGACAGCGAGCAAGCAACAAATCTTTAGGAGGCTGTAAACAGCTGTATTTTCGACCTTCAAGTCGCCAACCAAAGACATTGTTCGTAACAAAATGGCGGAAAATGACAGGAAACAACACATTCCGAACACCATTCGTCCATTTCCGTAAACTGCAACAGGCCTCGAATGGTTATGTAACGATACAGTTTAGGTAAATTAGTACTTCAAACAGAGGCGCGTTCTTTAGACTTACATTTGAAAGAGTCTTATTGAGGGTATAATTGAGAACTTAAAGACGAAGAACTTTAATAACAACAACAACAATAATAATAATAATAATAATAATAATAATAATAATAATAATAATAATAATAATAATAATAATAATAATAATAATAATAATAATAATAATAAAAATAATAAGAATAATAAAAATAATAATAATTTCTTTATTAAGAGAAGGTAGCTCATTAAGTTACCATCAAACACAAATAAATGAATGTAAAAACTTATTTACAAAGAGGCCTTCTGTGAAAAGAAGAGAGTAATATGACAATGCTAATGAAACGGTAATTGGTTCGATATTTTAAGAAAACAATGAAATGAAATGAATATATGTCAGCAGAATGTAAAACAATTTTGATACTATTAATCCCGAACGGGATTATTAACGCAATAAGAAGTACTAAATGTTAAAAATTAATCTAGAGATATAACTTCTTTCAAGAATTAAGATCTTTTTAGCAGTCATATAAGAACTTTAAGTTATTTAGATAAGGTAACGAAGATCTCACAAACATGACCTAAACGGGAAGCGTTGATGACGACGAATGTTTTCATTCATAATTTGGAGGGCTTACGCCAATTTAACACGTGTCACCGAGTTTTACCCGAGTTCTCCCGTACTTTCCAAATAGTTCATCGTTGTACATTGGAGGTTGACCGTTAGATTGGATTGAGTGGTGTCAACAGTCGTCCAGATAAAAATTATAATTTATGATTTCGAAGCGTTTTTTGAACAATTGTTGAGGTTTTTTAGACTAGTTCAGTGAGTTTGAAATGAATAATAGGAGCGCTGTGCGAGTGAGTTTAAGTGGTTTTGATTGGAATGATTGGCAATTTCATGATGTTATAGGACGATTTCGGGAGTTCATTCTTGCGCAACGTCTTTGCGCATCGAACTCTTCAAAAAGAAGTAAGCGCTCCAAAATTGCTCTTATCTCGGACGTAACAAAAACACAACAAAACCTCTCTAATTTTTCATATTTCGCGGAAAATGCTTTCATGAAGACGATTAACAAATCCTATCAATAAAAACAATTATAATAATTTATCGCAGCCATTTTATTTTATGGAATAAGGGATATGACGTCAGCGTCGTTTTTGTAGGTATTTGTAACGTAAACGTTCCCGCGCATAATCAGACACCAAACAACGTTATCAGTCGTAAATCCGATAGCTACATGGAACCGTCACATTTCATTTTGACGGTGCTAATTTTTGAAAAGTTTACTTCGATAACCGATCCTGTCGTTGTCAAATGGTCTTGTCAGATTTTTAATTTCCAATGTTTAGATTAATTTTTAACAGACCTGGATGTATTTGAAATTATTTGGGGATGGGGGTGTGAGCGAGTTAGATGACCTTGATCTTTATCATATGACTTCGATCAAGGAATTTGATGATGCTTATTGACAAGATTAATTATTATTCCATATGTGAGTATTCTATTTTCAATAGGCTTGAATATTTTTGAAATTACTAGATTTTAACGTGACTTATGTAACGTTGACCTTGATATATGACCTTGACCTTTTCATATGATTTGACCTTGGGATTTGTTGACGCAAAACAAAGAGATACCCTATTTGTTGAGAAATTCAACTTCATAATCGATCATTTTAAGAAGGATCGAATATCATTGATTTTGTTCATAAAATTGGCGCGAGAAAAAGAATCAGGAGTGATTTTTTTCCTGAGCGTCAAAAATGGGTGACCTAGAATTTTGCATTTTTTCTAAAAAAATAGCACGGTGACCATATCTTTTTAATATCAATATCACACGAACATATAATTATCTACAAAATATTGAAAAAAATAAAATTTTCTATCTCAGGGTTTTTGAGAAATTTGTTCAAAAGTAATAAATTTTGAAAATATTCTCGTTCATTTCCGATATTCCCGGTTTTTACGAATAGGGGAAAAATACCCCATAAATCACTATGTTTCCATTCAATCGATAATTGTGTATTATATTCAGTGCAAATAACTTTTTATCTATGAAATCAAAATAAAATTGATATGAGTTGTGTGATAAGATTTGCTTGTGTTTTGAATTTATGTCATTACGAAGAAATGAAAATCGGGGAAAAAATCGAACAAAAATTTTCTCGATACCTATGACATTCCATGACGTTTTATGAAAAATCTGATTGGGTGACCCCCTTTTTTCTTTCCAATTTTGCAATCACCATACTTTAATCTACGAAATATGAAAATTTAAGAAAATTCTATCTCAGGAAATAAGATCTAGAAATCGTCCTTAACTGTATTAACAAGTGATTTGATCTTGAAATCGAATTTTTATTGACGCACCGATCCGTTAATTGGCGACGAGAAAATTCTTAAAATAGATTTTGTAAAATATTCTACTCGCCTCAACCAAGGCTCGTGTGTTACATGGGTTAGATGAGCTCGGATCTGCGAATGACGTCACATTAATCCCTTCCACACTCCCAGTTACTCCGGTTGAAAACGTAGCTAGAAAAAACCAAAAAAAAAAAAAAAAACCCAAACATTCTTTAATGCTTTTCGGTGGTTTATCGAGAAATAACGGTAGATTACCACTTGATAATCTCACCGCAAAAGCAGTGAAATTTTCAAAAACTTTTACCTTGCTTTTGTGCATATCATCCTATCTGACGTCATCTTTGCGGGGCGAAATAAGTGACGTCACAATGAACGTTGAATAGCAATCACGTGCAAAATGACGCGCTTTACGATATTATGTCATAGAAATTTCACATTTTGTCTCATTTTTGCATTAAAGAAATAGAATAATCGTTTGTTTTTCGAGTAAGATCGATTAATATTTCATTTCGTGAAAAACAAAAGCTATATTTTCACTCGTGGCTCTGCCACTCGTGAAAATATAGCTTATGTTTTTCACTCAATGAAATATAAATCGATCTTACACTTAAACAAACGATTATCCTCTATATAGTTAAGTCTTATCGTACTGGACTAGGAATACTCATTATTGAGGTAGGGGCAAAAGACAAGGATGACGACTCTCTCCCGCAAATAAGTACTGCCTGATCATTTTCCTTATCATAACTTATTCAGTCATATTTTTCAAAACTCGTGAAAGTCAATTTATACTCTTGCGTTTTTAGTCCTGTGACGTGGCATCATGCTTCTTCACCCCCTTCTCAAAAAAAAAAAAAAAAAAAAAAAAATGATTTGATAATTAATTGCATTTTGGAGAAGGAACATAGATCATGCCTAGAACTACAGATAGAGGGTATACTTTGGCTTTAAGAACATATTATTTCAATAATAATTGTACAAACTTTATTTTGTTGATATTCATTTTAGTCGTCTCCGCGCGACGATTTATATGGGAACCCAAAACATAAGGTTTCACTGAGAGATAAAGATTTTAGACAAGCTTCATCCCCTCTTATCTGTACCTCTATAAGCCTGCCTTTTTTCATAAAAGAAATAGAATAATTGTTTTTTTTGTTCAAGAAAGATAACAAAGTCTTTTACAACGCGAACAGCAATGGCTTTATTCTCACCCCTGGCTTCTGGCTACGCCATAGTGAAAGTACAACTTTTAAATATTGTGTGTGTTTGTTTGGTTGCATGATGTTTACCGCCTCTTTCAACCTTATTGCAGTTTTATCATGGCGAACGATGCACCTACCCGTGTTTTCATGTCTTTTCTCACACAACTACATTTGATCGGAGCCACCAGCTGCTTATTCCACTTAGGAAATACATCTCAAACGCAAATTACTTAATGTCACATTGGCTTTTGTGGGATGTCGATGTAACTTTGTCCGAATCTGCGGCCTGTTTTACTTAAAATCTTACGATCATTTTTTAGCTTAAGTCAAAAATTAAAGTTGTCTCTACAGGAGTAATAAATATGATCTTCTAGCACGCATCACCTCATTGGATTCGCCCTCTAAAGACGATTCCAATGAAATATGGCAAGGCAGAATCTAACAATTAATGAAACCACCAGGTACGATTTGTGATTTTGACTTACGATTTTTTTTCTTGCGTAAGACGTTTTGTAAAACTGTCCCCTGGAACGTTTTACTGCTTAGCTAGCCGTGCTCAACATAAACGAATTGTGGAACAGTCGAAAATAATTTGAGCATAGGCCTACCAATAGCTTATATCTTTTAAAAGCGTTTTTGCAATAGCTATCTCACCTTCAGACTGGCCTCATTTGTTTTTTGCATTTTCAGATTTTTTTTTTTGTTTTAGTTCTAATAAAAAAGCCTCTAAAATCCAAGTTCTTATTTACACGTGCTTTTTCGAGACAGGGGACTTAATTGTAAGATTTGTAATGTTTTAATTCCCTTTGAAAAACATACTGTAAAGAAGAGCCTGGCGGTCAGACTATCCTACCTTCCTCTGTTTAAAGGTCAATTTCAACCACTGCGTCATTGTTGCATGCGTCACAAATAGAGGATGACGGAGGCGTCGTTGTTGTGAAACTCGTCGTCGTTGTCGTAGTGGGTTCGGTGGCGTCTGTCTCGACAGTAGTGGTTTGAGTAGCTTCGGTTTCCTCGGCAGTTGTAGTTGTAGGTCTGCCATCGTCATTACTGCCACCATCTTTGACGCAAAGAAGAATGGAATTGATTACATTTGCTTAGAAAAATGCA
This sequence comes from Fragum whitleyi, assembly GCA_948146395.1. Lineage (NCBI taxonomy): Eukaryota > Metazoa > Mollusca > Bivalvia > Cardiida > Cardiidae > Fragum > Fragum whitleyi. The sequence continues at coordinate 29,430,491 of OX411557.1, read as the reverse complement.
TAAATTTGATAAAAGAAAAATATATTCTGATATGCGGAGTTTTGATCATAAACTTAAACCCGACCTTAAAATCTCTCATAAAGTCATAATGCAGAATAATGAAACAACTTGTTTTTTAGCCATTTCTCCTTTAAAATATTCGCCACATGCTTAGGATAAGATCCATTTGAATTTGACATTAGTCTCTGAAATTGAGTGTTGAAGAATCCGAACATTTATTTTACATAGCACATAAAATTTATAGAAGTTATTTTGCCCTAAACTATTGCGAAATCCATGCTTGTAGGCCTGTGTAGCGGTCTTATTCGAGATGCACATATTTTTTTTACATTTGTCCTATAGTTTGTGACCATGAATTCTTGGCTTCCCCCCAAAAAATTTCAAATTTCACATCAAATAATGATGACAATCAATCGGTCAAAATCATTTCAAATTCATCCGTAAATATAGAGCCTATACATTGGATAATCTTTATTCTAACATTTGACTTTTAGCTTAAAAACCTTCACTTCGTAACTATCTGAAATTTATTTCAAATGGCATACAATCATTTACGGTGAAAAATAATTGTGTCAAACTATTTTTACCTTACGTTTGACCCTGCGCTGTAACCTTGACCTTGGAGCTATCGGAAAATTTCTTTCAGATACATGCATCACTCAGAGAGAGTTAAAATGATGTTGAAAAATTGTGTTATTTTGAAATCCATAAAATAATAGGAGAAATCGGCAGAACAAAACTAGACAGACTTAACAACATAGACGAACTGTTATTGAACCAATTGCGTCTCGTCACGACAAAGGGAGTTGACAAAAACCGTTACTTTAAGGTAGTGGATCCATAATAGTTCCACAACATCAGTAAACTCATGATCTTTCATAAAGTTAGCCGAGGTTTCCTAATGAAATCATTAGGAAACCTCGGTTAACATTGTTAAAGCTTATGACATCCGCAACGTTGCGGAACCACGAGTATTACGGGCCCTAGAATAATTTATTGTGTCCTTTGGCAAGCAACCTCAAACATGTCGTTTATACATCTTGTAAATACGGCATTTAGGCTGTCCATCAACTATAAATAAATTAATTTGAGTTGAATTTATCATGATCCGTTCAGCCTGATTAGCTGAAAAGTTGATTTTGTTCTTCTATGAAAACAATTTTGAACACGCGGCTTTTTTATACATGTAAGCTCCCGCATAAAGTGTTCCTGGCAAAAAATCTTCTATCTGTACTCACAAGATATAAATACACTAGCTTTCAGCGGCACAGCCGCCTTCATCAGGTGAATCCTATGAATTGAAACGTTATGTATGACGTCAAGGTAACGTTGACGTCATCAAAACGCTACAAAGACCCGGAATAACGTACGAGTGTTAGACCCGCCACAAAGACTCAATGCATGCGGAAACTAAGAAATACCTTAAAAACTCGTTGTTTAGTATTTCGGATATATATTTCAATTTCAAATAAGCGATTGACCTCTGTTTTATTTTTCGTATTGTTGGGCGCCGTAATTGCTGTAAATATGACATGCTTGGTCTTCTGTTATAGCGATTATATCGCCCATATTTTTCTCCTCTTTCTTTTTTATACAGCTGTTTTTTTTTGTTGTTGTTTTTTTATTTATATTTGCAATCTTTTGTTGTCCGGTATCTTAAGGTTATGTACCCGTAATGGTTGCGCGTTGTCTCATGATCTTTTGTAGTGTTGACCAGGGTTTCCTAATGGGAATCATGGGGAAACCTTGGTTGGCACTATTGGGGCTCGTTTCCTCGGAGACATGGAGAGACTATTGCGGGTTCACTACCTTAATAGGCACGATAGGCAATCCATCAGTTGCTCGGTGTGTCCCCTTCCCAGGGACTTTATGCATTTGTATCCGTTTGATCATACTAATAACGATAACAGTTTTGTCCGACCTATTTTCTCGTATTAGAGTTTCAGCACTATTTTTTAAACACTATTTTTGTTCTATTTTGGTATTTTAAAACGCTTTTTAAGGTATTTCTTAGTACCCGCATGCATTGAGTCTTTGTGGCGGGTCAAACACTCGTACGTTATTCCGGGTCTTTGTAGCATTTTGATGACGTCAATTCGTGTACTCACAAGCATTTATTATTTTTTGTTTTATGAAATTAAATTATAAGACATCAAAAGAGTATTTGTAGATTTAATGAAGGTTTGAAACAAAAAACCTAATCGCGTATTCATACAGTGTTTTGGTTTTTAGTTTAATACCTGCGTGAAATCCACAGATACTCTCTTCATCCCTCAAATGAATGATTCGAAAACCCACGCAACATCTTTTCTTTTATATATCGGGTTAATAGATTTTCATTACGTACCGAAAAAAACAACACCCAAACACTTTTCATTATTTCTTTAAATTAAATGACATTCAGCGAAAATAGTAAATATTTTCCTAGTTTTAAGACATTTTTTACGATTTATCTAAGTGCAAGCATGCATATGTGACCCGTCACGCGAAAAGGGATCATCTGGGAATTTTGTAAAATAAATATTTGAAAAAGAGATTTGTTCTAAACCAGGCCAACCAGAAGTCGCATTTCAAAAAAAATATTTCACATGAAGGTAGATTTATCTTTCTAGATTAAAAAAATAAGCAAAGTGCAAAAAGTTTCGATCCTGGTCAGTCTGCGCAATCCGCACAGTCTGACAAGGGCAGACACTGTATATTAAGTGTTTACTCTGGATGTGAATTCCCTGAATGATTCTATATCTTAAGTGCTATGTCAAATGTACTCATCTTTAAACCGGAGCGACAACAATCACAACAACGACTTCGAGGGGGGATAACAAACCTTAGGGGTTTACTGAAAATTCCCCGATCAACACAAGGTAACAAAAGGTAATTTAACTTAGCGGGGTATAATATGCAAACAGTTCGTGCTGTTTTATCAACCTGAATACCAATCGGGAACCCTCGGCGATTCTACGGAATTGACCTCGGGAATAATACGGGCGCATCCATGAAAGCGCGTCATTTTTCACGCGGGGTTTTTATGACGTCACAAACATCAACGATCCCGCTACGGATGACGTTGCATAAAACAATATCAACGTAAGAATAAAAGGGGGCATATTTTAATTTAATGACAAAACGCAGTGTATTACTGCGTTTTGTCATCAAATTATAATATACCCAAAAGATCTCTATAGACATTCGGAAAGAATTAACAAAATGTCATTTTCTTCAAGCGTATTAAATGACCGAAGTACCACCAGAAGCCGAATTACCTAAAATACGACCCAAAATTACTACACTACGTCCGAGGTACTTTTCAGTTTACGGAAAAGTCCGAGCGATGTTTCAAATGCCTGAATACAGGACTGATTACCTGAAGCCGAATTGAAGGCAGAGGCGGCTGAATACGAACTAGCTTTTGTTGCTTGATGAAGGACCAGGCAACTTATGGTAACTAGAACCTTCATCTTCGAAAAGTCCATTGTCTGACGTCTTCTTTGAAGTATGGTGACCTGTAAGTGTCATGTCATAAATCCGTTACAAAATTGAAAATTTTCTGAAAAAGTTTGAAGAAAACCTGAGAAAAGGGGAGAAATAGCTTGAGACAAGCAATTTCTCCCTTTTTTCTCAATTTTCTCCCTCTAAATTACTTTCAATGAAAAAAAATTAAGAAAAAAGATTTGTTGTAAAATTGTAACAAAAACCGGTAAAAGTATTTATTTTATTCAACATAATTGTCTTGTTTTAAAATATACAAATATTGCATTTTTATTTAAATTGGATTTTATTTGAATTGTCAATTTAACTGTCAATTTTATTGTCATTTAGGCAGGTTTTCCTGAAGATTGGTCAATGTTAAATGGAATAATTAGGTCAGCAATGAACGGCACATTAGGTGAAATATAAAGTATACACTTTACTCAATCTGTTAGTCGAAATGCAACCAATTTCAAGGAGCAAACCTTGCGACCTGCTCTCAGATTTTTTTCACTTAAGAGATGGAGAAAGTTTTTGTTGATTTCATGGAGAAATGAACTAAGAACCTTATCAATTTAAATCAAGTGAAGATTATCCATAAAATGATATGTAATAGTCCGTTTGACTTCTATATGGACAAACATTTTGCCTAAAATCTCAGAATCGAATTAATGAAACGTACTTTTTCTCGTCATATCATATTTTTCATCTAATACCATGAAGGATTTTGTTTTTTCAGAATTTTTAAATGCAAAATAACGATTTTGCCCGTCCGTCTACATGTTAACTCCCAGCCTTTCATACTTTATTCTGTCTATCCAAAAATAGTTCTGATTTGCATAGGGGCTGAGTCAAAAGTGTATATTTTAAGAGAGTTATTTTAGTATAAAAGTGAGTATTTTTTTTAATAAATTTTGTCGTAGGATTTTAATATCCCTTTTTATAATGCAGATTTATGTGAGATAGCAACTGGAGGCTAATAAAGGATGTGATGGTAGAACTGGTGAGAGAAATACCAGCAATCCATTGTTAGGTGCTGCAGTCGTCGCGATATAATTGAAAAAATATTGAAAGCGGCGTAAAACTCCATTCAATCAATCAATAAAAATCCCTTTCCATAATGGTTTGGCTATTCTGTTATGAGATGGGGCCTCTAATGTTGTGTAACTTCTTGTGCTTATCTACATCTTCAATTTGATATATTGTTAAGCTAGGCGGACTGTCTTTTTTATACGCCCGAAGGATCGTATTATGTTATCGTCTGCATCGCCTGTCTGTCCGTCTGTCCGTAAGCAAATTCGTGTCCGGTCCATAACTTTCAGACCAAAAGGCCTTTGGACTTGAAACTTCACAGGTTATAGATCTCATAGCTAGGGTGTGCAGAGCGCAAGAACCAAAACTCTACCATTTGTAATTTTTTGAGTTATTGCCCTTTGTTTGATTCAGTAAGCAAATTCGTGTCTGGTCCATAACTTTGAAACTAAAAGACATGTGGTCGTGAAACTTCACAGGTGTATAGATCTCATAGCTAGGGTGTGCAGAGTACAAGCACAACAACTCTACCATTTGTAATTTTTTGAGTCATTGCCCTTTGTTTGATTCAGTTAGCAAACTCGTGTCCAGTCCATAACTTTGAAACTATGAGGCCTGTAGTCTTGAAACTTCACAGGTGTATAGATCTCAAAGCTAGGGTGTGAAGAGCACAAGAACCACAACTCTACCATTTTTAATTTTTGAGTTATGCCCTTTGTTTTATTCAGTTAGCAAATTCGTGTCTGGTCCATAACTTTCAAAATACAAGGACTACGATGTTGAAACTTCACATGTATGAAGAACTCATAGCTAGGGTGTTTGATTACATTATCTCAAATTTAGGTATATGACTACATGTTCATTGTAATTACTATTTTAATGTGAGTTACATGTAATTATTTGAAGAATAGTGATGATATCCATAAGTAATTCACAGTTATTCAATTGCCTTAGAACACATTTTCCCAAAAACAAACAAAAAGTGTTAGCTAGAAAATACATCATAAGGATCAATAAAAAGTTCAAAACACCACCCATTTATTTCGGAGCTTCGGGCGTATAATGCCACGCACAGCGTTGCTCTTGTTTGTAAATAAAACGGCATTAAATTAGGTTCAAAAACTCATTACATGAACCTTAAATTATACCACATGCAAATCCTTCATTCTAACGAAATTTTATGTAATTGATGAAAAGGTTGGTCCATACAGAAGTCAAACGGACTACAAAAAGGGACTTATATCGCGGAAGGCTATAAAAAAGGCTGCTGACTTAAAATTGTTTTCATTAGTAATTAACCAGATTTTTACCCATTCAAATGCACAAATCTTGGTGGATACGACTAGAATTAAATTCTTCGGTGATAATTTTGCAAAAATCATAGGTTCAATGGACTTTCGAGTCAGAGTTAAGCGGTCAAATATGTTGAGGGGACCCTTTTCTATAACTACTGCACATATTTAATCTTAATCACGGAAATATTTTTTGTCGTACAGTTAACAACATTGTTGAATTGACAAGGTAAATGATTTTTGAATAATTTTGGAATGAAATTGAATGAGCGGGAGGAGCGATTTTGAGTGAAATTAGAGGGAGGTAATCCAATATCTCTAATATTGTTCCGAATGAACAAAATTAGCTATAATTATCACCTCCCTTTGATAAAATATGCATACAAGTTCTATAAATAGCTTCATGTTTCTTCAAGAACCAACCAGACGCTCATAATTTCAGTTAAATCGCGATTTTTTTTCCAGCTATATCTATTTTGAATGTATTGTTGATTTCATCTCAGTTTTAGTGATTTTGGAGCGATTTTTTGTTTCTTTTAGTGTTAAGAATGAATGATTGGAGCGCTGAATGAGCGATTAGGAAAAGTTTTGATCGAGATGAAAGTCAACTTAACGATGTTTTAACTGTACATGTCAATACTCTTAGAATGCGTGTACACCCTCTTATTTCGTGAGTTCTGATCGGAAAATAATATTGGTTCTAAAGGCTGTTGTGTCGACAAAAAAGGGTCCCATAATGTGAAATATGAAAAAATAAATTCTTTGAAACGAATGATTGAATATGAGACTGGTTTTGCATCCGGTCTTTATATTTAAGTCGCCAAATAATATCTTGTTTTTATTGATCTCAATCTAAATAATCATTTCCCCCTTCTGCCATTATTATATGTAATACGACGATATGGTGAACCTCCATTCGGGAACCCTCGGCGATTCTACGGGACAAACATCGGGAATAATTCGGGAGCAGCCATTAAAGCGCGTCATTTCGCACGTGAGTTTATATGGCGTCGCAAACATCAATGATCCCACTAAGGATGATGTTGCATAAAACAAAATCAACAAAAGAATGAAAGTTGGCATACTATAACTTAAAAATAAAATGCAATGTTTTACTGCGTTCTGTTTTTAGATTATAATATGCCGAAAAGATCTCTACGAACGCACGAAGGGAATTTAAAAAAATGTCAATTTCTTCAAGCATATTGAATAATAATGACCCCAAAACACAAAAAATCTGAACGATGTTCCGAATGAGAAAACCTCATCTGGATCCAATCTTATTTCCGAGTAAATATTTATTTTTAGAGTTACCAATCGGTCCGTTTTTTCATGTAACGGTCACATTTCATTTTAATATTTAGCTTTTACCCATCAAAAATTGATATATGTTTATAATGTAACAAGTATGGTTAAACTTTACAAAAATAAACACGATTAAGACATACATTTAAAAAGAAATAAATTAAGATAAGTAAAAAGATAAAAATAAAAAAGAAATAAGTTAGTGATCAAGAATAATTTAATTATCGAAAAATTTTGAAAAATGCATATTAATCGCACTCGCATTTTATGATTACAAAAAAATAATGAGGAAATTGAATTAAACACGTTGATGAAAACAAGAAATATGTTAATAATTAAATATAGAAATATTTTGTAATACATATTGTAAAATTATCTTCTAAATAGTTTAACCCCTGATTATTGTTTTATATATCAGAATGATAAAGTCTTAAACAATGAAAACGATAATGATCAAAATAATGAAATACTTACAATTATTTTTCTACTGTTAAGCTCGACAGTCTCAAGCAAATCAGCATCAGTATGTAAGGTATGGGTCGATCGGGACTTATATTGCTACCATTTTGAATGCGTATGCGTGAACACAAGCTTTTGTCGGGTTTCGCAAAGTAAGCAAAGTGATTTTATCTTAAATCTTAAAACACCTCTTCTTCTTTTTTTTTTAATTAACTTAACCCCAATGAACCCGCTATTACTTTGGGTTTAGAGTAGCGCATCGTTCTGTCTTCGAATAGAAGACCGATTCAGGAACTATTTTGTGCTATTATATCATGTTTTCCCTTGCATTGAGGATAACAAAATGGTGAAAACTGTTGGCACTTTTTACCCCACTTTGGCGTGAAGGTGGTGATTTATTTTTTGTTTGTATCGAAAGGGAATGTTTCGATAATATGTTGCCAGATTCATTATTGTAAACGACACATGCATGACCGAGTTGTGGGACTAATAAATATACTCAGCCAAATACAAGAGACACATCGATGGCTCAGCGCGAAACAGTTGTAACTCCCTATAAACATATAGGGAGTTACAACTGTTTCGCGCCGAGACATCGACATGTACTTACTTCAAAGCAACTGGAGTTCGATACCGAGGGTTCGATTCCCGGGTTAACATGTAAACAAACTAACTGTCTTTTGGGATCCCGTGTTGACGGTGCTGTTTAACATCGAGCATATTCATCAAATAAAATTATTTATGAGGTAAAAACTTATTTTTTTTTCCTTTTAAAAAAATTAGATATAATTTGAAAAATATATATGTGGGCAATAATTTGAATTTTGGGATGGCTAAATTAGTTTGTAACAGAGAATTTCATTGGTTCTTCTTCTCAAATGTGCCTGCTCGCTCTAATTGAGTAGTTAAAATGTTATTGCTACGTCATCGGGTAAATTTTTGTTCCAGCCATTAACGACGTCATGGGATTTTCCAGTGCGCTTGATCATCAATTTTCGCTCGATGACGCAGGATCTGACTCCGTTTTTATTCGACGTTGAGGCCGTGACTATGTCGGAATTAGTACTCTTTGAAAAGGGTTTATTATTATAAGTGTGAAACAGCTCCCTTAATTTGTTTGGCTCATCAGAATGAGGGAAAGGTATATATATTTGACGTACTTCCGTAAATCTTAGGAATTCCCGTCTATTATTTAAGTAATTACATCTACGAATGCACGTCTTTTTAAGCATGATTTCATTTAGACTTTCGATCCGTACTGTACGCCATAATAGTGAGTAGAAGCCAGCCACCGATTCTATCGAAGGAACACGAGAATATAAATGTACAAAATTTTCGATTCTATTATCAATGCGTCCAGGATGCAAAAAGTTCGCATTTTTTCTTGAAATGAGAACTCGCTTTGCACGCCGGTATACAAGCACGGGTATCGTTTGGTAAACGTCTCGCGAACACGTCTTTCCTCAAAACAGAACAATTTTCTTCACGATCGGGCTAGAATCTATAAGTTTATTGGTATGAAATAACGGTTAAATAACTATAGCAAAACTTGTGTTCAGCGACCACTTACGGGACCATCAAAGGGCTGTCACCTTTGGGAATGGTCGCTTGATACATTTTTCCAAGTTTATTAAGATATGTCATGTTGATATCATATTTTCGAGACGATTCTTAAGGATCCAACGACATGGGTCAAAACTAAAAGAATGTTATTTGTTCCCCTAGAATTATTTTCACTAAATCTTGAATATGTTTTTTCCCATCTTCTTTCTTAGCTCTGCTTCTTCTTGAAACAAAAGATAAAGCTATTGTTATCATCATCACGCCTTAAACGTGGATCCGCTCGTTGACGTAGACCTAAGCTATATGTAAACTTTAACCTTGATCACATCTCGGTTGTTATTAAAGATTTCCGTTTGGAATTTGGCAAGGGTACTCATCACAAGAGCTTTTAACCCTTTCCTGTTTTACAAAATTTTGGACCTGTCCAAATTCAAAGGTTTTGCAGATGAAAATTCAAAGCGGATTTGATTTGAAAAATAACCATTCTGTAGGGTAGAAAACAGTGTGGAAAAAGAAGAAATTGCTTGTCAGAAGCAATTTCTACGTGTTTCGCAATGTTTTCTCAATCATAAAATCACAGGCACGTAAAAAGCAGGGATTAAACAGCAAAGGGTTAAAATAGATAACTCTAGAATAATTATTGTAATAATTATTTTCAGTTATTGAATTAGATTAGTTGTACTATACAACACCTGCAGCCGATCGTTAGCACGTGAAAGCGATGCTTTTGGTTCAATAATTATGGTATAATACACGTGTAAAAGAATAGATATAACTTGAGTTGATGTGAAATTTATAAAGGAAAATACATTGGCTTTCATTTTGATTTTGCAGCAATGTATACTTTTAAGGGTTCGCCGCAAATATAAATGGAGGCCAAAATTTTATATGCAAAATTAAGGCTTTTCTTTATGCAAAGTCAACTGAATATGTTATAAAATGTATTAAAAAGGGGGAATGAAGATGTTTTTGATAAAAATATTTGCAAAGAATGCTTTTATAGCTGAACACAGAGTTCCACATTGCACTCATTTGGTCAAAAAAGCAAAAATTAATTTTTCTATGTCATAAAAGAATATATACAATTAATGGCTCGATTTATACATTTTATACATCTTTTTTTTTAATAAGATCACAAATTAAATAGCTTTATTTTTTGGTTTATTTCAATACAAATACACCTCAATTTACTTGTTTCAGTCTCTCACATCACATCTATAAAGGTTTGTTTCAAATTAAAGACCAATACCCTTATTGATATAAATGTGTTATTATTATAGTCCGATTGACTTGTATAAGGACCGGTGTTTTCACCAATTACACAAAAATACGTTGGTAAATTCTTTTGTATGTAGTAATATCTTAATTTTAGCTTAATCCAAATTAATTTCAGACTATAAAATGGTTCCAGAATTATGCTTTTGTCTACTTAGTAAATGATAATTTTTCGCATTTTCCACTCTTAAGGCTGCTAAGTAGTAAGAATATGTACACATATACTAAAAACTTGTGTTTTTCTACTTAACTTTTGACACAATAAATGACCAATTTTCTTTTGTTGGATATGCGTATTTTCATATCGACGGTACCCAATTTTAAACTAAAATATCACGTATTTTTTACCGTTCATAACTCGCTATTTACTTGTTATATCTCGTGAAAAACGCAACGATTTCGTTAAATAATCCATGATTTGATTGGTCCGAATTAGAGAGTACAGGGTTCATCCATGAAAAGATAAAGGCGATTATCAGTATCTTGTCAAAAGGTTCACGAACAAAGACAGGACAATGAAAATTTTGAGAGGATAGATTTTTAATAAAAAATGACAGTTTATCTGAATATTGCAAACTCCGATTTCGGGAATTATCGATGCAAAGTGTTGCTTTAGTGCCTGTATATGATTTCTGAAAGAAAATTTATGTTTTTGTGGAGTTATAATGGAAAATCACTTTTGCATTGTTTGGTGAGAGGATCTCACTCGGGATTTTAGTAATGGCGCCGAATAGAAACCGTAAGTTATTGAACTATACTTGCTAAATATAGTATTTAGTACTAAACTAAACTAAGGAAAAACAAATATGGCTAGTAATAACAGTTTTGCTGCACCATCCACGCAGCTTACTCAATTGACACCTGCACAGCGGCCTCAAGACTCAAGACTTGTTTCTTCACCAAGTTCGAGCATATTTACGGTATAAAAGATGTCAAACGCAAAAGTTCAAAACCAATATTATTTTTTGTACATCAACGGCAAATAATAATATTAAGTAATCAGGTTTAAAGCCCCAGTCTGTCCGAGTAGCAATGGAACAGAGTTTGATGATTCCCAAACTTATGCCAAGGGTGTTTATAGTTCTACCCATGAAAGTGTTTGGTTTACACCAGACAACAATACTCCGATATCTAGAGACATGCTTAATTATGAATCGCCCCCAGCAGATTCGAACTGGCCACTCGTTGATAAGATACAACAGTTATTTAGAAATCATCCAAAGACAGCCTTCATTTCGCAGATAATGTCTGATACCGGGGCGAAAGAGGATGAGCTCGAAGTAATTAGATGTACGATGTTCGATGCGTGCAAAAGCGCCAATGATTATCCTTTTCCAAGAGACTGCGATTTAAAACGTCGTAAAAAAACGAGAAATGGCGAAGGTTTGGCCCAAAAACTATCGATGGACATTTTCATGATCGCAAGTGTAATGGACAGTCACTGTTATGATGAAATAAAGGATATTATCAGTCTACCGAAATCATATCATAAAACGGATACTAACCACTCAACAGTGGATCAAATGTCGCTACTACAGCACGAAATAAACATACTAAAAGGACATTTAACAAAGTGTCAAGCGAATATTGTCGTGCTACAGCAAGAGAATGAAACAATCAAAAAGATGGTTTGTGAAGATATAAAGGCTGTGAGGTTTGACTTTACAAAATTTGAGACTGAGATATGGGATCAAATAGATACAATCAATACAAGTATTGAACGCATTGAAGACGAGAAAACATCCGGTTTGACTTCAGTGAAAAACAATTTGAAATTAGTTAGTAATGACATCAATATTTGTAAAGATGAATCGGTCAGTGCTCAGACAGAAATGCGAAACAAACTACAAAGTATTAACAAGAAAATAGACAGACACTACGGTAAACTCGAAACTAAGCTACTGCAATTATTTCATCAAACGATGGACAGTTTTCCGACAGCCAGCGAAGACGTCCAAAGGCATTGTGAAAAAAAAAACACGTCAGAAAATATAAATAGTAGCAATACAAATACAGTGTCTTATAGAGATGCACTTATCGGTGATGTAGAAACTACTGATATGTCACATTCGTCACAGTCTGGCGGTCAGCACGACAATCCGTCACCGGCGATCAGTGTGGTACCGACTATTAACGAGTATTGCCGAGTCCCCGAACAATCAAATGTGCCTTGCGGGGATGTTCAGCAAATCAACCGTATAGGTGGTAATGGTAATTATGAACGGGGAAACCAAAGCGCTAAATTATGAACTTCGTGAACAGATAAGTGTGAATCAAAATAGGATTCCAGTTATGGTCTCAGGGACTAGGGCTGTACAAAATCGCGATAGTCGAAAGCAGCGCAATGAAACAAGTACGCAAAATTGTGGTGATGGTGAAGGTGATTTCACTGAATTCATGGTACAGAAAACAAAACGCTTCTATATTGGTGGGTTTAAGCCTACAATATCAATCCCAAAGCTAAAACTGTATGTAACAAATAGAGGTGTCAAGGTTACCATGGTGCGTATATTCAAGAAACGTTATGGTAGGTCAGTGGTTATACGCTTGAACGTTGAGTCGGCAGACTCTTATAAACTGTCAGAAGACGGGTTTTGGCCAAGAGGGGTCACTTGTCGGCCATGGTTGACGAAAAATAATTACATTAAGAAGACTTATGGTGCTAATGGACAAAACAATAATGAAAGTGATGATTTGACCAATGACGTTGCTTCAAATAACGCCCGCAGATACAATTATAAACAACGTTACGATAGGTAAGATCGACGTCAATACGTTGGCAGCGCTCGAGGTACTGTCGGGGATTATACCTATAACTGTGATACGCAAAACCGATATGACGGTTATCAGTACGATTACAACGGTGACGACTACGAGGATCGCGAATACGATGATCGTGAATATCGTCCGAGCAATAATAGGAATGATGATTAACCACATAGTTTAAATGTAGACATTATTGTTGTTATATTATTATACCACTTACTTAGGAGTTTTACACTTATTAACTATGTCATTACTTAATTTTTGTACATGGAATTCAACTGGACTGATGTCAAGTTCTTATTACTTAAGTAAATTACTCGATTATAAATCATTAGATATAATTGGAATTTCCGAACATTGGCTTTTTGCAAACGAGTTACATTTTCTTGAGAGTATCCACTCGGACTATTGTGGTCTTGGTGTATGTGACTCAGGGTTAAATATTTATAGACAGCACAGAGTTGGGAAAGGTGGCGTAGCTTTCCTTTGGAAAAAGAAATATAATTCTCTTATAACACCTTTAAATATTGATAATGACAGAATTATTGGTATTCAGTTTCAGCAGTCAACCAATGATTTCTTGTATATTTTTCAAGTTTATTTACCAAGTGCTAATCACAGTATATCAGTTTATCGAGAATGTATAGATAGATTATACGATGTTATTAGTATGTATTCGCAGCTTGGAAAAATAGTTATAATGGGAGATTTTAATGCCCACTTAAACGGTAATATGTACATGAAAAATTTGGATTCAAGAGGCATAGCTATACGTGAGTTTTCCTCTTTGTTTAATATGAGTGCACTAACAACATTACCTCTTTGTACTGGTGCTAGTAGCTCATATGTTTCATACGATGGTAAATATCGAACTTTAATCGACCATGTTTTGGTTGATAATGGCCTAGCCAATTTAGTAATATCATGTTGTATACTTGATGATGATTGTTTAAATGTTTCGTCACATCGCCCCGTTGTATTTAATTTACAATTTCATGTTAGTTTTTGTACGTACAACTTTACAAATAATTCGGTAAAATGGCAAAGGGCTACGAATGAGCAATTGTCAAGTTATGCACAGTTCCTTGATAACACTTTGCATAAAAGTGCTGACAAGATTCCCACTAACGATATTCACAATTACATCGATTGTTTGTATGATTGTATAGTATACAGTATATCAGCGGCGAGTACGGGTTATCTCCCTTACTCCTCATTTAAATCCTACCTTAAACCTTATTGGTCGGACAGCCTCAAACAGCACCATGCGTTCATGAGGAATAAACGCAGGATGTGGGTTGAGGCTGGTAGGCCAAGAGACCCTATTGAAAGACCTTATAGAGATTATAAGAATGCCAAACTGTTGTTTAGAAAAAATAACAGATTTTGTGCTTTCCAATACATGCAAAAAATGAATGCTGATATAGATTATGCTTGTGAGTTAGATAGTAATGTATTTTGGCGGCTTTTCAACAGAAGGAAACAAACAGTCGATCAAAACGCTTCTAGCGAACTTAGATTTGGCAATAACACTTACAGAGATCCGGAGCAGATATGTAAGGCCTGGGGTTTACATTTTACATCTTTATATTCTGACGTTGACTGTGACGTGTATGATTCACGTTATTTCGATATTGTGTCTAAAAAGGTTAAATTGTTAAAAGAGACACCAATCGTAAGTGATGGTGATCACATTTCTCAGAGTGAGGTGATAACTGCATTAAATTCTTTAAAATTTGGCAAAGCCTGTGGCTACGATCGCATTAATAACGAACATTTATTTTACGGAGGCGGTGTCTTAAAGCATTACTTAACGTTTTTCTTTGATTTGATGTTTTGTTATTCCTATGTTCCTCCAGCTTTGAAACTTGGTACAATTATTACTCTACATAAGGGAGGAAGGAAGCCAAAAAATGATCCGAATAGTTATAGGGCTATAACACTTTCGTCTTCAGTGTTAAAATTGTATGAAAAAATTTTACTTGTCCGGTTGCAGTCATCGTTAGACTCGCCTATTCACGCACTACAGGGTGGTTTTCAGACCCAAATGAGTAGCGTTATGACTTCATTTATCCTGAGGGAAGGTATTAATTTCTGTAACGAAACAAATTCTAAATTATACGCATGTTTTTTGGATGCCCGACATGCGTTTGATCGCGTTTGGCACGATGGGCTATTTTTTAAACTTCAAAAACTAGGTGTACCGCTGAAATTACTTCATACTGTAATTGCTATGCATTCTAATATGTACAGCTGTGTAGTCTACTCTTGTTTCCACTCAAACTGGTTCCCAGTTTTACAGGGAACCAGACAAGGCGGGGTCTGGTCCCCGTTCTTGTATCTCGTTTATATCAACTCACTTATTGAACAATTATCTTCAAGTAAATTAGGTTTACAAATTGAGGGTATCGACTTTTGCGCCCCGTCGTTTGCGGACGACATGACTCTCCTGGCACTCTCATGCAATTCGCTTCAAGATATGGTTGACATTTGTTATGAATATGCGTGCAAATGGCGATACCAATATAACACGGAGAAGACCGTTATAGTTACTTTCAATGAGTCAAAAAAATCATTCAAAAAGCGCTGCAAGACTTGGTCTTTGGGTAATACAACTATCACAGAGAAAGAAGAAATATAACCATTTGGGTATTTTGTGTACAAAACGCAACAGATCGTCTGATAATGTGAAGTGTTTAGATCGTAAGCTTAGGGGCACTTTTTTTGGTCTAATCAAAGACGGAATACACAGGAATGGCCTAAATCCGCTAACAAGTCATCGTATATATAAATCAATTGTACTTCCTCGTGCATTGTTTGGATCTGAACTATATAATTCATGTTCCGAAAATGATCTTCTTATTCTTGAACGATCACACAGGCTTTGTCTAAAGCAAATTCAAGGCTTACATATACGCTCTAGGACGGATATTGTGCTAGGTATGTTAGGATCTTATCCTATTGCAGTGGAGATCGACAAGAGAAAGTTTCTGTTCCTTGGACAACTTTGTCGCTTAAACAGACTTTGTTCTGTAAAACAATTATTTTTGTTGCGTCTCTTCTCATTTATGAATGGTGTTTCACGCGTAGGGTTTGTTCCGGACATTGTAGCCCTGTTGCATAAGTATAACTTGTATGGCTTCCTTGAACAGTTTGTTAATTCTGGTTCTTTTCCAGATAAAAGTATTTGGAAAAGAGCGAGTTCAATAGCTTTGTCAAATCAATGTATTCGAGAATGGAACATTAGAACTTCTACTTATCAATTTATCTTGTATCGTGAAATACAGGAGGATTTTTGGGAATTTCCTCTTTGGCAATTTGGTGTACGGTATCCGCATATGTTGCGGGCCTGTTTCTCGACTGCTCAGTTAATAGCATATCTTTCTACCTTTGTCTCTAGTTGTAATAGATGTGGCAGCGAATCCATACAAGTTAGCCTAACGGAACATATCTTGACTCGTTGTCCAGTAGTCAAAGTTTGTTCTCAAAATTTTTTCAGAAAAATACATGCGCAATTTGGAGAAATAGTTCTCAATGCATTATATCTAATGAACAATGAGCAGTATTTGCGAGCTCTTTTTGGGATTAACCAATTATTTGACAATCTACTAGTTTTTTACAGTTCTAAAGAGCAATTTTATTGCTATGTGATCCGATTTTTCCACGTAATATGGTCATTCTACCAAAGGCCGTTTTAAAGGGCATAACTATTACAGCCTACACGTGCTTCCTTCTACCTTAAAGATGTTTTCTATTTCGTTTCGAGAAAGCATTTGCGTTGGGTTTAGGGTAAGTTGGTAATACGTAACCATAGTAATGGTTTGTCAGCGAGTTATTGTCGCCAATTGTGTTTTCGCGGGTTTTTTTTTGCCCCTCGCGAAAACGTACTTAGCGTTTCAATGACATATGTTTTATAAGGCTCCTTTTCTTTTCCCCCCACTGTATAATTTGCATTCCATGATCGATCTAGGCATTTTCATAGTTACTAAATAATCTTTCAACATGTTTGCGTATATTTTGTACTGTATGTCTGTGCTTATTTACTGTATTTTCATTTGATATATTTGTAAAAAAAATCTTCACTATTGGAGGAATTAAATGAAAAAAAAAAAAAAAAAAAAAAAAAAAAAAAACTCATTCTAATATACTTTACGAGTGAATTACACAAACATAATTAATTTTATAGAAATACTCGATATTATATATATATATATATATATATATATATATATATATATATATATATATATATATATATATATATATATATATATATATATATATATATATATATATATATATATATATATATATATATATATATATATATATATATATATATATATATATATATATATATATATATATATATATATATATATATATATATATATATATATATATATATATATATATATATATATATATATATATATATATATATATATATAAACAAAAAAAAAAAACAAAAAAAAAAAAACACGGCTCCTTTAAAATCATCCTCTTTTGATTCGATGCAAATTGGTACCTATTTTGAGAAAGACACTTCACTTTTCCCTTATTATAGAAACAATAAGTTGTAATAGGCCAGGAGTTTCATGTAGACGGACAGACAAAATAATTATTTTACTTTCAAAAATCCTGAAAACATATTTTTTCATGGTAATAGATTGAAAAAAAGATATTATGATAAGCAAAATTTGCGCTTGAAAATTACTTTTAATTATATTGTATCATTGTTATTTAGTTCAAAAGACAATCCAAGTGTGGGTGGCCCTTTTTTGACGTTTCGTTTGCGAAATCTACCACTTTAATTCAAACACGAATAAAATATTGGGATTTCATACATCAGAATGAAAATATGACTTCTTTAATTGAGCTTCAGCCTTTGAGTAATTTCAATTGAACAAAGGAGATACCATCACAAGCTCTATTGTAAAATTTTGCCCTACTATTAACAAGGAATTGTGAAGAACATGTTGATGTTGATAATAATGTGGTCATAATCATACTTTATATTTTGCAGCAAATCGTTTAAAGAAAGACTGTGACACCAATATTTATATTGGCGAAATGAATCAAAGTCAAATTTACTACACTACACTTCTTTAATAAATGTTTAACTAAAATTTGTCTGTCTTCTTATCTTCCAAAGAAGTCTCTCCCCGCTCACCGCTCTGTGGGCGCCTTTATATACCTCTTGTATGTATACATTCCTAACAGAAAAAGGTCACCCGATCTACCCACAAATTGGCATGCTGCCCAGCGGCTCGCTATCTGTTGTAAATAGTTTATGACCGAATAATCAGACCACATTCAAAGACAGGTATGGTTGAGTCATTCAAAAAGGAGGCTCGCAGAGATTGAATGTTTTACATATCTAATTGGTATATTCTCTATAACGCCAGAAATTTATTTAGAGAGTACTGGTTTAAAAGGGTGAGGCAATTCAAAAACGTTAATTTGTACTTTTTCAAAATGGAAAAAAAGTAACACTTAATTTCGTTAATGTTTCCTATTTTCTTCTGTATAATCGAAGGGCACTTAATACAACTCCCTGGAGGACACCTTTTCCGTATGATGATATATGCACTCTAAATATATACTCTGTACTCTTTTTATAAAACACTTTATTAACAATAGGTTTATATAAGCTCTGTACTCTTTTTATAAAACACTTTATTAACAACAGTTTTTTTAGGATTAAATTGACTGTTATCAAATGTCATCTTATTATCCGGTATTTCAAGCGTTTAAGCCTGTTGTCTTGATTATAAATAATGTTTGAAAATGCAGTGATAAATTATCTTTTATCAAAACCGTTTTCCGCTTGACAAACGAAGAGCTAAGTTTTGGGAATTAGAAACTATGCGTTTTATTAATTTTGAGAGGGAAATAGAGAGAGAAAGAAGAATAGAGGAGAGAGTCAAGTTTCTTCAAAATTATAATAATTACTAATCTGAATATCAAAAGTCAACCTTATTAAAAAAAATTCTGTGTAGAAACTGTGTATTCAAAATCTTTAGCATATGATACTTTATTTATTAAGCTCCAATTAAAACCATGAAAGTCATAAATTCCGTTCTTTCCCTTTCTTCAGTTTAAACACGCTACGCTCGTACGTGAGATGACCAATCAAAGGCCGCAATACATTTTGACCAATGAAACGAGAGGAAGCAACGGACCAATGGTGTCCTTGCTTACTTTAGGATCTAGTAGCGATAAATGAGGACAGGCTAGCCAGTCTAAATTAAAATGGGCCTTCTTTTTGCATAAGAACAAAAACCGGAAGTGTAGTTGGGTTTTTCCGCGAAAAGGTGAAAATCGAAGAAAACCTGGAAAATCAAAAGCTTAATCGATAGATCAAGGTAGTTTTTGCCATTTTTCTGTTCATTACATCATTCCTTATATGCAGGCAGAAGGAAACGCCAAATAATTTGAGTTAAATCAATAAAATCAGCCAATTTTGTTAATTTACGATAAACGTAGATTTCACGTGATGTTTTTACAACAGAAATCTTTCAAATAATCCTACCTATGGAGACCAAAAGGAACCATACGTATTTCCACTATATTTTGATGGGTATTTTTTATTTATTTTGCAAATATCAATCAAAAATCAAAGTTAATCATATAGTTTTGATATTCATCTTCCTCTTTAAAGTGAAATTTAATGGTCCCGACGCACAGGTAACAGGTAAAAATTAAAGCAACAACTTGAAATGTTCAGACATAGTATTAACTTGGTCACCATATGTTATGAAGCGGTCTACTTTCTTTTTATGAATGAAATATCATTTGGCGTGGGAATAGTAAATGTAAACAAACTCTATGTCTGCCATTTGCAAATTATTTTTCTGGAGTTGGTCATTTTCAGATGCAAAATGTGAGTTATGTGAAATGTTTATGCAAAAATTAAGCCTCCTTCATTGTTCTTTAGCTTTTCCTCTACATGTAGACATTTCTTGTTTTATCTATTGTGCAACTGAATCTTTAGTTGAACGCAAATAGAAAATGTTGTAAATGTGTCATATTTTCATGCTTTAAAGACACTTTTTGATATTTTTTTTCTACATATCCAAACTATTTTGCATTCTTTAGTAATATTTTAAAGCTACTATATCAGTTTCGGTCCAATAGATTACTTTGTATGAGTTTTTAATTTCATGTCCATTGACTCAGTTTCTGTGAATTCAAATCGCGGTAAACCCTTAAACAGTATAGACTGTTTTGTCATCCTACATGCATGACTGTCTCCTTTTGTCTATCAGTGAAGAAAACATTGCGTCAGATGAAGAATTAACTTGATTAACTTGTAACAAGTAATAGGTTTTCATTTCCTGTTTCCAACACAGTTATTTGTCAAGCATTTTAAACAGCTGCGTTAAACCTAGCGTAGAAGTGTCTCTCATTTATATACCTTCCATTATATTTCATTTTTTTATTTGATTACTTTTTTAAAACTATTTTTTACTAGTGAGCATATTTCAGTTCATACTAAGTGTTTTACGTGACTTTTTCACTATATTATATAGATATGATCAGTATCAGGTGCTTTTGCCTAAAAGAAAAAAAAAACTTTACGCCCATTAGTTTAGGCATACTTAATTCAAAGTATCTATTACGATAAAACTGATTTTACTAGTTTTAATGAAAAATTGATCTATTGTTTAAAAGGTTTTGTTCTATTTAATGACCACACGTGGTTGACTTCTTGCACTTTTTGTGAAGCCTTCGTGGGAAAAGTGTTTGCTTTTTATAACCAAGTTGAGTGTTTTTATTTTTTTTGGTCCGAATTGAAACAGGCAGTAGACGCCAAATAGTGGTGAAAGAAATTAATAAGAAATTATCCTATGTTGTACTTATATAGAGGAAAATTGAGAAATTGCTGGTGACAAGAAAGTTCTACTTTTTGAATAATATTTTTCAGGTCTAAACTTACATAAAAGTTAAATTCAGGGACAGTAAATGACATGTTTAAAAGACCAGCCCTGCATTCAGATTGACAAAAAGATGCGAAATGTTTCCGAATTATAACCCGCTTTGCACGTGTACTTGAGTGCAAAGCAGTGTATAATATGAAAGCAGTTCACACCTTTGACGTTACGCAAGATACTGGTGACCCTTTGCGTTACAAATAGTTTCGACGTCGGCGTAAATATAACGTTCCGTTTTAACTGAACTATTTTCTTGCCAACATTTGCAAACGATATATTTCTTTTATTGAAATTCTTTTAATCGTTGTCAAGATTCCAATATAAAAAGTTTGCCATTTTTTCTGACACAAAATAGACACGGATTTCCGAAGATTCCGGCGCAGATACAATGATCTAATGCTGAGTAGGATTGATTCTGTGTGATTTCGAAATACTCATTCAAAGTAAAGACATTCGGGTGATATCAAATATTTCTAGTGGTTCAAAAATGATATTTTAATTTACTAGTAATATGTATTTTCATATTATTGACTAGAACTTATTATTTAAATCAAGGACTTTAAATTAAGATTAATAAGATGATTCCGAAGAAATCGCGTATATCGGAACCAATCGATCTGACCACTGAAGAAATTTAACTTTGAATAGAAATTTGATATTTTAGTTCTTTTTTATTCAGTTTGATACAATGTTTTCTGTTTATGATGTTCTCAAACAGATCAGTTTATGACAGTATCAAGTTCTTGTTTTTTGTGTTTTTTTTAATTAAATATTAAAAAATTATTACTTTTAGTATTGTTTTCATTTTGCTTTAATTTATTTTCATATGGATTGAACTTTGAATTTCCATCTTCTTTTCTATATATCATGCGCAAATTTTGATCATTTTAATTTATTCACTTTTTATTATTATAATTATTATTATCGAGTGACATAGATTTTAAATACAAATACAAATCAAATCAAGCATGTGAAATGCGAATACATTAAATCATATTTATTCTGTTTTTGCTTTGTAACAGGGAAAAATCAACGTCGCGTTTTGGAAAACAACGTAGGTGGGACATTTTTGGGTGACTTTTGTATTTATCAATAAAATCATTACTATTAGGCCGAGAATTGAAAAAAATCATATCTTTGTAAACAGAAATGAAAATGTATTTTTATATAGAAAATTCAATTCAATGAAACAAGTAAAAGATATAAACAATTTAGGTAGAAAATAGCAATTCTTAATTTTCAACGTCAAAAAATGACAGTGGGACATTTTTGGTGACTTTTGTTTTTTCGCTATGCTTCTTAACGGCGCTTCAAAAAATAAATTTATTTACATTATTCCAATCTATAGAGAAAATATATTTTTTAATGTAAAAATCAGTATGATCAGTGAACTTTACATAGAACGGTGGAGACAAGAACGCGACTTCACTTACATCGGCGTTAAAGTGGGACAGCTCTTATCTTATTAATCTATCCTTCGTACGATCTTCATTTTTCCAAATACATCTTAAAAATTAACACTGACGACACCAGAAACATTATTATTTCGTCCAGATATAGCATTATGTATACGTCCAAGTAATTTAGACAGCAAAATGAAAGACCTCGACCAGAGGAAAGTGTAACGCGGGACACGACGTTTTAACACTATTTTTATACGTTTACAAGGCAAATAACCTATGCACATTTAACATAATACGAATCTTTCCAAATAATCATTTAGAATGTTATTTGATACAAAGTTTGCTGTATATTTCATTAATTTCCGACGAAAACTAAGTATTTTATCGCAAAAACAAGCTAACATTGTCGACGTTTTTGTAAAGAGTCACCAGTATCTTGCGTAACGGAGCTTTAAGTGCATACGTGAGCGGGGGAAATGTAGCATGCGTTCAGGAAGACAAACTGGTGCAAACTGTTAGCCATTTATATCCCTGCTTTGCACGCAAGACGCGTGCAAAGCCGGGTATAATTGGAAAATATATTGCAGCGTTTTGTCGTCCTGAACGCAGGTCTGGTTGCCCTTATCAGTAAAATTTATATACGTGACCGTTCACGCGAAAAGGGACCATCTTGAAACTCAAAACTATAACTATTTCAAAAGCTGGATATCATATTTCAAGAACTCTTATATATTCGATGGTAGAGCGATCATTCTACATTCTGAAAATCATCCAAGTGCGAAAAATGTCGCGTTTGACTACCATTTAAAAGGTCCCTGGGTTCGATTCTCAAAAAATAAGATTTTTCAGCCGTTACTTAAGAATCTAAAGATATTTATATAATGATACATTGGTTTCACGTCAGTGACTTTAACTCATGTCATCGAGTTTTTCAAGATTTTCCCGTAATTTTTAAAAATAGTCCGTCTATGTACATCGGAGGTTGATCGTGAGATTGGCCGATCGGTGTTCCGAATGTATCCGAGGTTGATCGTGAGATTAGCCGAGTGGTGTTCCGAATGCATCCCAGGTTGATCGTGAGATTGGCCGAGTGGTGTTCCGAATGCTTTTCAGAGGGAGGGCTACTACTAAATTTACGATTTATAGCTCTTTCTCCGAAAGTCTTGTCTATTTCTTGCTCACTTACAATGCAATCTCGTTAAACTTAATTCAAGGAAACAATAAAGGGCAAATTTATTTAAGGCCCGAGCGGGTACTTTTGTGTTGTTATTTCAGCCGACTCACAAATAGTAACCAGCCCTGCGTTCAGGATAAAAAACGGTGCTAGCTGTTTTCAAATTATACCCCGCTTTGCACGTGCACTTACGTGCAAAGCGGGGTATAATTTGTAAAACGGTTTGCAACATCTTGTCAGTCTAATCGCAGGGCTTAATTCTAATTGTGACCCGTTTGGAAAAATAACAAAAACAAAAAACACACAACAACAATAACAAAAAATAAACAAACAAACTAGCAAACAAACAAACAAACAAACAAACTTAAAAAATACCATGAAACAATAACAACGGTACCCGCATAGGATGGCCTAATAGCAACTTTGGTTCATAAATGACAACAAAACTGGTTTGGGGGAGACACTTTATTTAGTTCTTGTCACTTTTAACAAATCAGTAACAGGCCAAGCATAACGCTTGCAAACGTTTAAAAATAGAACATTGCTTTGCACGTTGACTCGCATGCAATAGGGTACTTTCTTTAATGATTTTCGGTGGTTTATCGAGAAATAACGGTAGATTATCACTTGATAAACTCACCACAAAAGCAGCGAAATTTTCAAAAACTTATACCCTGCGTTTGTGCATTTCATCCTATCTGACGTCATCTATGCGGGGAGAAATAAGTGACGTCACAATGAACGTTGCATAGCAATCTCGCGCAAATGACGCGCTTTACGAAAATATGTCCTAGAAATTTCACATTTTGTCTCATTTTTGCATTAAAGAAATAAAATAATCGTTTGTTTAAGTGAAAGATTGATTCATATTTCATTTCATGAAAAACAAAAGCTATATTTTCACTCGTGGCTCTGCCACTCGTGAAAATATAACTTTTATTGTTCACTCAATGAAATATAAATCGATCTTTCACTTAAACAAACGATTATCCTCTATTTAATGACTCAAGGGAGACCGAAATATATGATTTTACATTTTCTGGAATAGATATAACCGGAAATTCTCCTTACATATGCATGGGTCAATTCAAATTCTATGTTTCTGTGTAAAATGCGATGGAAAAGACAGCAGCCCTTGAGAATTTGTTCGTACGGGAGATATAACCTAACTTGGTAGAGGTCTAGAAGTTGATGTTACATGAAAAATACTAAAGCTGTCCGTCTGTCTGAGGAGTTTGAATTTAAAGATTTATTTGTTTTCTTTTCTTTTTTTTTTGTTGTCGAGGCAACTAGAGTTTTGAGTGAATTTTAATCATTTAACCCTTTGCTGTTTAATCCCTGCTTTTTACGTGCCTGTGATTTTATAATTGAGAAAACATTGTGAAAAAAGAAGAAATTGCTTCTAACAAGCAATTTCTTCTTTTTCCACACTATTTTCTTCCCTCATGAATGGTTATTTTTCAAATTAAATCCACTTTAAGTTTCGTCTGCCAAACCTTTGAATTTCGACAGGTTCAAAATTTTGTAAAACAGGAAAGAGTTGACCAACTTTGATATAGCTTAACCCTAGGAACATTCCTCCGAAGTTTCCGAGACTGGCACACCGGTTTATGAGGAAAAGATGTTCAAAGAATTCATGGACGACGCACAACGCACAAACGCGAAGTACGACGGACATGGGACAATTCCAAAAGCTTACTTTAACATTCCGGTGAAGTAAAAAAAAAAAATAAATGAATAAATAAAAATAAAAAAAAATGTGCCTCCCTCCTTTTTGTAAGTGCCGATTTCTCCTGACTTACTTATATTCAGAATGATTTTAATGTTTTCGTATCCAAATCATAGAGCAGTTCTGAATAAAAGACCTTCCTTTTTTCAGGTAAGTTAAGGACGATTTCTAGAATTAATTTTCTGAGATAGAATTTTTTTATTTTTTCATATTTTGTAGATTAAAGTATGCCGATTGCGAAAATGGAAAGGAAAAAGGGGGTCACCGAATCAGATTTTTCGTAAAACGTCATAGAATGTCATAGGTATCTAGTAAATTTTTGTCAGATTTTTCGCCGATTTTCATTTTTTGGTAATTAAATAAAACCGTAACACAATCAAATCTTATCAAACAACTAATATCAATTTTATTTTGATTTCATAGATAGGAAGTTATTTGCACTGAATCTAATACACAATTATCGATTGACAGGAAAAATAGTGATTTTTTACGTATTTTATCCAAATGCGTAAAAACTGATATATCGAAATGAACGAGAATATTTTCAAAATTTATAGCTTTTGATCAATTTTCTCAAAAACTCTGAGATAGAAAATTTCATTTTTTCTATATTTTGTAGAAAATTATATGTTCGTGTGATATTGATATAAAAAATGTATTGCCACCTTGCTAATTTTTGAGAAAAAATGCAAACTTCTAGGTCACCCAGTTTTTGACGCTAAGGAAAAAAAAAAAAAAAAAACACTCCAGATTATTTTTCTCGTACCAATTTTATGTACAAAATCAATGATATTCAATCCTTCTTGAATTAATCGATTATGGAGTTGAATTCCTCAACAATTAGGGTGTCACTTTGTTTTGCGTCAACGAATCCCAAGGTCAAATCATATGAAAAGGTCAAGATCATAAGTCAAGGCCAACGTTACATAAATCACGCAAAAATCTAGTGTTTTCAAAAATCTTCAAGCCTGTTGAAAATAGAAGACTCACATATGGAATTATAATTGATCTTGTCAATAAGCATTATCAAATTCCCTGATCGAAGTCATATGGTGAGATCAAGGTCATCTATCTCGCTCACATCCCCATCCCCCAATGAAATTTCAAATACACCCAGGTCTCTTAAAAAATAATCCAAAAATGGAAAATTAAAAATCTGACAAGATCATTTGACAACGACAGATCGTTTGTCAAGGTAAACCTTTCAAAAATTAACTCCGTCAAAATGAAATGTGACGGTTCCATGTAGCTATCGGATATACGTCTGATAACGTTGTTAGGTGTCTGATAATGCGCGGGAACGTTAACGTCACAAATACCCACAAAAACGACGCTGACGTCATATCCTTTATTTCTATAAAATAAAATGGCTGCGGTAATTTATATAATTATGCTTTAGTGATGGGATTAATTAATCGTCTTCATGAAAGCAATTTCCGCGAAATATAGAAATTTAGAGGGGTTTAGTAGTGTTTTTGTTACGTCCGAGATATATGCAAGTTTGGAGCGCATTGTCCTTTTTGAAGAGTTCGATGCACAAAGACGTTGCGCAAGAACGAACTCCCGAAATCGTCCTTAAGAGATAAAATCGCTTCTATGAATAGATTTGCGACGCGGATTTAATAAGGAATGGAATGTTAAATTAGCCACACTAGTTGAAACGTCAATAAATGCATTTAGTTCAAAACAAAACTTAAATTTAACACACCTACGGTCAGGATGACAAAATGGTGCCAACTGTTGGAAAATTATACCCCTCTTTACACATGCACTTGCGTGCAAAGCGGGGAATAATTTGCAAACACTTTGCACCGTTTTGTCATTCTGAACCCAGGGCAGGATAACGCCAAAAGAGTAAGCCAGGGATCGAGCGAATTTTAACAATGGTCACATTCAGGACAGATCCATCTAAATTTAGCCTTGCAAAGCCCCTTTCCAAATCTACTCCTATATATAACTTGGTTCAGAGCGATATAGACGCGTTGGTTGGGTCCTAGGTTCGGTCCCGAATCAGACTGCCCATTCAGAGCGTACAAGCAATTATTACAGTAGTTGTAGCTAAAGCTACTGTCGTATTTGTACCAGATTTGTCCGTCACTGATGACAATTTTCACGGTGGTGGCTTCGCATCCTTGTGAAATCGTGGCTAGTTTTTTAGCTCCGCATTTGTCGCTCTGGTATACGCTCATATCTGGATACAAGCATTGTAATTCGGCATCATTTTGTTGGTCCATACTATCTCCCCATGTTAAGAAAAAAGGAAATCGATTGCGAATTGGTTGAATGGGTTTATACTCCGCTTTCAAGATTTTTCCAGCCATATCGCGGCGGCTGGAGCACATTACAATGGATTCCCGGTATTTCTCTCACCAGTACTACCATCACATCCTTTCCTGGC
This sequence comes from Fragum whitleyi, assembly GCA_948146395.1. Classification (NCBI taxonomy): domain Eukaryota; kingdom Metazoa; phylum Mollusca; class Bivalvia; order Cardiida; family Cardiidae; genus Fragum; species Fragum whitleyi. The sequence goes on along the minus strand of OX411557.1, from coordinate 29,402,693 downwards.
CTCCAGCTGCTATCTCACATAGGTCTACGATTATCAACCCATTTGATGGCAAGTCTTTCTGAATATTTCTTTCGTACGTTTGGTGGAGTAAAATGGTTTAAATGCAAATCGGCTTACATGCCGTTTTTAGCCGCTGCCTTGAATTTTATTTCTCAATTTTTTGAGAAAATAAATAACTGTAATTCTTAACCCCTAAAAAATTGAGGGGATTTTGCAATATATTTTTTTTGTATTTGACTGCATGTATGCGTTAATCGGCACTTTTTCAAAGTCAACAACAATAACAACAACAACAAAAAAAAAAAAAAAAAAAAAAAAAACCCCGTCCATTTAAGCGTTGGAATGTCCGTTTGTTTTACGTGATAGATCGATAAACTGGGATAGTTATAGCTCTCTCAATGTCTCACCTAAAATGATCCATTGGACAAATCTTTTAAGGAACATTATAATTTCTATTTTCACTTGTGGCCTCGCCACTCGTGAATTAACGTTTTTCTTGTTCACTCAATAAAATATTAGCCGACCTTTCACCGAAACAAATAAATATCATTTATGTGCTGTAATCATTCGGAGCATCACTCGGCCATTTCTGTAAACTACAACAGACCTCGGTTGTATATAAGGCGGATGGGTATGTTACAAAATTGTACATTTTGTTAGGCGGGTACAGTGTAAGAAAAAACTAGCACGAAAACAGCATGTGCTATCTTTAAATTTATATTTCAAAGTAAACAATGGCTGAAAAATCTTAATTTTTGAGAATGATCTCAAAAATTAAGATTTATCAGCCGTTATTTAAGAATCTAAAGCTATTTATATAAGGAAAGGATGATTTCACGTCACTCGTTAAGAGTAGCATTGGCGACGTCGAATGTTAACACTCTCAGTTTCGAGGGCTAACGCCATTTTACTTAACATCATCGAGTTTTTCTAAGGTTTTTCACGTATTTTTTTAAAAAAAATAGTCCGTCTATGTACATCCGCGGTTGATCGTGAGATGGGCCAAGTGGTGTTCCGAATGCACAGTAATATGATTACCGTATCCGCCATTTGAAACACTGTCTCCAATGTTGAAGACCCATTTATCCGGGTTGGCTCCAAGGCGGAATGAGATTTCCAACATACGCTGGCTGCATTTAGTACCATTTAAGCACGTGTAACAGTATCTTTTACTGTCGCATGTTGGATACGGCAGAAAATCGACCTGTAATAATAAACACAAACTTGTTAGCTTGTTTTTAATTTAATGCTGCCCTAAATAGAATCACAGTTATGTCATTGTATCATGGTTTCCAGTGTTTCCTCAAATCAGTACAACCACAACATTTCATTCGAATCACCAGGGGCTCGTTTTACTAAACGTCTTACGAAAAAAAAATGATCGTAAGTCAAAAATCACAAATCGTACCTGGTGTTTTCATTCATTGTTAGATTCTGCCTTGCAATATCTCATCGGAATCGTCTTTACGAGACGATTCCAATGAGATGGTGCACGGCAGAATCTCACATTTAATTACTTATCTAGAAGCAACATTGACTTTTGACTTACGCAAAAAATGATCGTAAGATGTTTAGTAAAACAGGCCCCTAGCTGTTTATTCCACCTAAAGAATTATTGGCGGTAGAAATATGACGCATGCCACAAGAGAACACAAAGTGGTAAAAAGCAATGGAATTACCCATTATTCACCTGAAAATTCTTAAAATTGATCAAATAGAAAGAACCTGCAAACGCCTACTCGAAGTTAATGAAATCTTTTTAATTTTTACTATACTTTCGTCGAAGAAATTGAAGGAATGTAGATATTGCTTTATTAGCATTTTTTTATTATTGGCGTTTATAACACGATTAATTTAATGTCTAATTGAATTCGTGAGGAGTTTTTTTGCTCAAAGTCGTTGTTGTGGTTTTTGGTCAATCGGTCTTTGATTGACAACAGCAATATGTTAATTAAGTGGTGTAACACAAGTAAACATGAGAAATCGCTTGTACGAATTTATTTTCCCTCCACCAAGTTGATTTTTTAAATGATGAAATATACATTTTCAAATAAAAATAGGCTTCTCCTAGAATATTTTGCATTTTATTTGTTATATAAAATCACTGTCCTACACCACATCTTCAAAAAATTTTGACACCGGACTTGAGACCCACGACAATCAAATATAAGTGCACACATTCGGAACATCGCTCGGTCTTTTCCGTAAACTGAAAAGTAAGTCGGAAGTAAGTGTAGTAATTTTGAGTCATTTTTTTAGGTAATTCGGCTCCTGGTGGTACTTCGGTTAATACGCTTGTAGAAAATCACAGTTTGTTAATTCTCTCCGATCACCTTTGGATATCTTTTGGGCATACTATAATTTGATGACAAAACGCAGTAAGACAATGCATTTTGTTATCAAATTTTATAATATGCCCACTTTTATTCTTTCGATGAATTTATGTTTTTTTTTAGCCACGTCATCCTCAGCGGAACCGTTAATGTTTGTGACGCCATATAAACCTACGCGCGAAATGACGCGCTTTCATGGCGGCGTCCGTATTATTCCCGAGATCTATTCCGTAGAATCGCCGAGTGTTTCCGATTGAAGTTCACCTTGAATAATGAGTGCGATGTGCTCAGGTGAGTTAATATATTGACAAGACACTTACAGAAAGCAAGGCTCGAGCATCACATTCCTCAGTCGTAGGATCCACGTATGAGATCATGTTAAGGCCAGGTATAGATCCGGTGACTGCAGTGTTGATGTTCACTGAAATAAAAAACATTTATCTTATAACTTTACAAATATCCGCGTGATAACATCCCGTATGATATTTCTTATGACATCACATAGTTATTTTTAGAACAAAGATATAAAGCCGTTATTTTTAGAAACTTGCATTTCAGTTTGAAACATCGACGATAACAAGACAAATAGAGGTAATAAGATAAATATAATACGTACTTAGGGTATTGTATGAAACAAATATCAATTTCGGTTGTGAGAATTGTTAATTGTCTCGGCAGAGGCTCGACAATTTTTAATTCTCCCAACCTCGTTAGATATTTTTCTGCATATAATACACTAAGTATGTATTATATATATAACCAGATTGGCAACCTTGGGCAACTCGCATATTCTGTTCAATCCAAGATGGCGACAAATTGCAATATATCCATAAGGTTTCCAAAATGTTCCCAAATGTTTCGACGTACAATCTATTTTTGTATTTTTTTTCATCAGGATAATTACAAAGGTTATGTTATTCTAGCATATTTACATTTCTTCATAAACAGAATCTAAAATGGCAGCTATCTGCCAAGTAATTTTTTTTGTAATTTTCATACAACTACAAAAAACTTGCCATAGGGCAGGGTTTGGAAAGAACACTCGTCCTAACTTATATATTTTTTGTGTGCCAGAACAAATTTTTATTGTATAACTATACAAATATCCGTGTGATAACATCACATATGATTTTTTTCATGATATCACATGGATTTTTTAAAATCTGTGACATAATGCGGTAAATTTTAGAAACTTGCATTTCTGTTAGAATCATCGACGAAAACAAGGTAAATAGGGGTTATAAGATAAAAAAAATACGTACTTAGTGTCTTGTATGAAAAAGAATATCTTACTCGGTTGTGTTAATTGATGATTGTCTTGACAGAGACTTGACAATTATCAGTTCCCCCAAACCTCATTAGATATTTTTTCATACAAAACACTTATCACGTATATATATATATATAGCTTGGTTGTCAAATTGGGAACTTTGGGCAATTCATAATTTACCCATAAGGCCAGGCATGGCTCCGATTACTGCAGTGGTGATTTTCACTGAAAATAAAGTGAAACTCAACAGGTCAAAAGGGACCACTGCTTGGTTACTTACATCATATGTAGACCCTAGTCAGAATAAGAATTGAAAGTTTTCTCATTTTTGAACAAAGGAAGACAACTCTACATTCATGTGTAAGAACATTTGAAATACAACTTCCGGTTGCACTCTTCTGGCACCAAACCCTGCCCTGCATTCAGGATGACAAAACGGAGCAAACAGTTTTCCAGTTATACTTCGATTTGCACACAAGTGCACGCGCAAAGCGGTGTATAATTGTTGGCACCGTTTTGTGATCCTGAAAACAGGGCTGTTTTATTACATTAATACGAAGTTCCCAGAGGGTCCCTTTTGGCTGGCGAGCCACAAATAATCACCGTTTGTAGCATTGTAGTTCATAAAATTTTACAGTGAGTAATGTCGCGAAATTGACATTTAGATAAATCAAAACCATTCAAATCGCTTGACCAATGCTCCAATCATTTAACTCACTCACTTAAACCACACACACACACAAAAAAAAAAACCCACTTAAAAACACCCCTAAAATGTTCAAAACGCTTTCAAATCGTTTAAACACCAACTTCATTCAAATAATTCAAATAATCATCCAACGCTTTTTGTCTCGTTTTGAATTTAAAGCGCCTTATTGGTCTGAGAAAACTTATAAACAGAAAATAACGTGGATTTTATCAAAAGTTGTAGTAAATAGAGGATAATCGTTTGTTTCCGCGTAAGATCGATTTATATTTCATTGAGTGAACAATAAAAGCTATATTTTCACGGGTGGCAGAGCCACGAGTGAAATATAGCTTTTGTTGTTCACGCCAATAATCGATCTGACTCGAAAAACAAACGATTATCCTATTTTTAATGCAAAATGAGACAAAATGGGAAATTTCTAGGACATATTTTCGTAAAGCGCCTCATTTTGCACATGATTGCTATGCGACGTTCATTGTGACGTCACTTATTTCGCCATGCAGAGATGACGTCAGATAGGGTGAAATGCACTAAAGCAGGGTAAAAAATTTTGATATTTCACTGCTTTTGCGGTGAGATTATCAAGTGATAATCTACCGTTGTTTCTCGATAAACCACAAAAAAGCATTAAAGAAATATCCATTTTTTGGTCAAATTGTTTCTTGTATGCAAAGTGGTGTAACAGCTTCTTGAACGTTTGCGCATTTTTTATATAGATAATTCACTTACAGATCGCAGGGCAAGTTAGATTTATATTTTTCGAATTGTAATAACTTACGTCCATTCTTTTTAAGATCAATTGAAACTTCCTCATCCAGGCTGCAGGGTTCACATACACATTCCCCGTCAGGTTCCATAGGACTGACAGTTGTAGTTGTTTGTTCCGTCGGACGAGTTAATCTAGTCGTCGTTGTTGTTGTTTCTTTAGTAGGCTCGTCGATCCCCGGTTCTATATTGAAAGAATAGTAGGCATTAGTTTAACTTTGAAAAGAATATCCTGGAACTATTTTTTCTTAGAGCTTGACCTTTGATAGCGGTACACACACTTTCGAACCAAGAGAATTTTGAGAGTTATTGTACGCAGTGAACATTATTTTCCCATCTGTACCTGTTTTCTAATTAAGAGCAAGGAAGGCATTGCATTAAGGTTTACTTTTAGATATACGACAACAAAACTGGAAAATAGAATAGACGGTTGACTAGGCGTTTGACTAGGATATCATCCGATTCACAGCTTCTTAACCATTTAGGTATGTAAGTATTGCTTTAGTGTTCTTTTGTAAAATATTTTCTTACTACAGCATCAGAAATCCAAACAATTCTTTAGCCCTAAGCGAGCACCCTATCTCATCCACCCATTCATCCTTGTGGTGATCAGTCGGTGTGGTAATTAGGGGTCAGACTTCGATTTTCGTATTTTTATATCGAATAAACTATGAATAAACTTTAAAATATTGTAAAAGAATACATAGAACAGATGGTGAGTACCTTGATATGGAAGTTTATTAGGCTTGGCTACAGAATTTATCCGGTTCGCACCCGGCCCACCAAATTAATTTCTACTCCTTGCTAGATAAACTTTTCCACCTCAAGTCACCAGCTTTCTATTTACTATTTATTCTCGGAAAAGACAATGATTATTTAAATAGCTCAAATGAGCACAATGTGCTCATTGTGAGCTTTACTAATCATTGATTTTCCGTTGTTCTTTGTGCATCGCCCGCCGTCCGTCTTCATCAATTTTCACAAAGTTATGTTTAGTTTCCCTTTAGAGGCTATTCTTGTAGCAACAAATATTGACATTTTTTTTAACAAACTTAGACAGGTTGTTTATCTAGTCACAAGGCTTTTTAAATTGGGAAAGCTTTTTTTGAAATGACGGGCCGTTGTGAATTTTTTTTTGTTTTCACTCTAGAGGTCGCAAATATGGCCAAGTCTTCACGAAACTTCGTTTGAAAGGTTGTCAGACAACAAGGATGAATTGTGTCGAAGTAGGGTCATATCTAAATGCAATCACGAGAAATCATAATTATCTTCGTTAGCCTAATTTCAAGAGGCATCAAATATAAAGATCATGAAACCTGGTAAGAATTGTAAATCGTCACAAAAATGACCCCTATTGAAATAAATAAGGATCCATACGAAATCACACAAAAGGGGCCTCAAAGACAATTATCTTGTTTTCACTATAGAGACCACAAATACAGATTAATCTTCATGAAACTTCGTCAAAATATTTGTTAAGTCACAAGGAATTCCTTTGACATCGGAAATTGACATCTTTTTATTCTAGGGGCCGCATATATGGCCAAATCTTCATGAAACTTGGTAGGGATGTTTGTCAGAGCCCAAAGAGAATCTTATTGATATTGGAAAGGTTATTTTCAAAATCACACGAAATAGGAACAATTATAAGTATCTTGTTTACACTCTTAAGGCAATAAATATGTCAAGAGGACGAATAAGAGCCATAGGAGCATTATGGCCCTTTTGTTCTTAATGCGGCGTTCAAATTCATTCGAACGTTTTCGCTATATCGTATCATTTTTATTTTCGGTCAAAATGAATAGTAAAAATGATCGTTTAATTTTAGCTCGACTAGGCATAGTCCTGTGTGATACAGCTAACAAACAGCATCGTGAAATTGACAAGGTGAATTATTTTTGGAATGGAATTGAATGAGTGTGACGAGTGAGTTTTAGGTGAAATTAATGGGAGGTAATATTTATCACCTCTCTATAGTAAAATATGCACACAAGTTCAATTTATACCTTTCTATTTCTCCAAGAGCCAATCAGACGCTTACAATTTCAAAATTGTCATTGAAATCGCATTTTTTTCATTTATATTCATTTTGAATGTTGCTGTTGATGTTACCTTTTTTAAAGTCATTTTGGAGCGTTTTTGAGTGGTTTGTTTGAGTATTTGGAATGAGTGGATGGAGGGCTGAGTGAGTGACTTAGAACGGTTTTGATTGGAATGAGTGTCAAACTCACGATGTAACTAACTGTATCATATCATGCCTTTGACGTTTGTACTATGAGATATACCTTTCCTACAGCAGCGTAGTGTAAAGTTGTGCAGTGCAGTCGGTGTAATGTAGTGCAGTGCAGTATAATGTATTGTATTGTATTGTATTGTAGTGCAGTGCAGTGCAGTACAGTGTAGTGTAGTGCAGTGTAGTGTAGTGATATGTAGTGCAGCGCAGTACAGTGTAGTGTAATATAATGTAGTGCGGTACAGTGTAGTGTTATGTAATGTAGTGCAGTGTAGCGTAGTGTAGTGTAGTGATATGTAGTGCAGCGCAGTACTAGTGTAATGTAATGTAGTGCGGTACAGTGTAGTGTTATGTAATGTAGTGCAGTAAAGTGTAGTGTAATGTAGTGCAGTGCAGTACAATGTAGTTTAGCGTTGTGTTATATTGTGCAGTGCAGCGTTTTGTAATTCTAGTGCAGTGCAATGAAGCGTAGTGGCGTCCCAAACAGTACACGATACAAGCTACAACATACTTACCCCCATTGTCGTTCACGATCTGAGCAAGACTTGATAAATTCGGTGTGGCAAGGACAGCCGCAGCTAGTAGAAGATTGAGCTTTCTAAAGGCCATTGCAATTTTTTGACACTTAGATTTTCTGTAAATGGATGAAAGAATTTATAAATACATAAATAGATAAATAAATATATGAAATATATAGAAATAGATGAAAAAGAATAAATAGCTAGATAAAAAATAAATGTATAAGTAAATAAATAAATAAATAAATAAATAAATAAATAAATAAATAAATAAATAAATAAATAAATAAATAAATAAATAAATAAATAAATAAATAAAATGAAAAAAAAACACACAAACCTTTGCAGAAAATTTTTTGAATGTATAATTGATCATAGTTATAACAACATAAATGATAAAATCATTATTCAAAAAAGGTAGCTCATTTAGCTATCATCACACAAACAACACAATGAAGAATATATTTAAATTAACCAACAAAAGTTATCTAGGAAAACCTGCCTATATAGCAAGAACTTTCAGCTGTCTTAAACAGAATGGACAAAAGGAACAATTTATGGCGAATCTACACTTAATTAAAAAAAATTTCAACCGTAAATTCAAATGGCGTTGGAATAGAAAAAGCAAGTGAGAAATATTGTAAAAAAAACTTTGCGAAAAAAAAGATGTTGTTTGAAACAAGCGATTTTTCTTTCCCCCCTCAATGCATATAAAACTGGTTTGAAAAAAGTATTATAAAGAATACAAAGCATCCATTTGTCGTGTTGTATAAATTATAATTTTTGCATTTATTAGTATTGAGGTGTATCTATCGGTAATTTTTCTGTCATCCAGGCAGCTTTTCCTGAATGACGCATAATACATATGTTGAAAAATAGAAGCTATCATTAAAATAATTTATCTATTATCATGCAAAAATCGCTTGTTTCAAACAACATCTTTTTTTCGCAAAGTTTTTTTTACAATATTTCTCACTTGCTTTTTCTATTCCAACGCCCTTTGAATTTACGGTTGAAATTTTTTTTAATTAAGTGTAGATTCGCCATAAATTGTTCCTTTTGTCCATTCTGTTTAAGACAGCTGAAAGTTCTTGCTATATAGGCAGGTTTTCCTAGATAACTTTTGTTGGTTAATTTAAATATATTCTTCATTGTGTTGTTTGTGTGATGATAGCTAAATGAGCTACCTTTTTTGAATAATGATTTTATCATTTATGTTGTTATAACTATGATCAATTATACATTCAAAAAATTTTCTGCAAAGGTTTGTGTGTTTTTTTTTCATTTTATTTATTTATTTATTTATTTATTTATTTATTTATTTATTTATTTATTTATTTATTTATTTATTTATTTACTTATACATTTATTTTTTATCTAGCTATTTATTCTTTTTCATCTATTTCTATATATTTCATATATTTATTTATCTATTTATGTATTTATAAATTCTTTCATCCATTTACAGAAAATCTAAGTGTCAAAAAATTGCAATGGCCTTTAGAAAGCTCAATCTTCTACTAGCTGCGGCTGTCCTTGCCACACCGAATTTATCAAGTCTTGCTCAGATCGTGAACGACAATGGGGGTAAGTATGTTGTAGCTTGTATCGTGTACTGTTTGGGACGCCACTACGCTTCATTGCACTGCACTAGAATTACAAAACGCTGCACTGCACAATATAACACAACGCTAAACTACATTGTACTGCACTGCACTACATTACACTACACTTTACTGCACTACATTACATAACACTACACTGTACCGCACTACATTACATTACACTAGTACTGCGCTGCACTACATATCACTACACTACACTACGCTACACTGCACTACATTACATAACACTACACTGTACCGCACTACATTATATTACACTACACTGTACTGCGCTGCACTACATATCACTACACTACACTGCACTACACTACACTGTACTGCACTGCACTGCACTACAATACAATACAATACAATACAATACATTATACTGCACTGCACTACATTACACCGACTGCACTGCACAACTTTACACTACGCTGCTGTAGGAAAGGTATATCTCATAGTACAAACGTCAAAGGCATGATATGATACAGTTAGTTACATCGTGAGTTTGACACTCATTCCAATCAAAACCGTTCTAAGTCACTCACTCAGCCCTCCATCCACTCATTCCAAATACTCAAACAAACCACTCAAAAACGCTCCAAAATGACTTTAAAAAAGGTAACATCAACAGCAACATTCAAAATGAATATAAATGAAAAAAATGCGATTTCAATGACAATTTTGAAATTGTAAGCGTCTGATTGGCTCTTGGAGAAATAGAAAGGTATAAATTGAACTTGTGTGCATATTTTACTATAGAGAGGTGATAAATATTACCTCCCATTAATTTCACCTAAAACTCACTCGTCACACTCATTCAATTCCATTCCAAAAATAATTCACCTTGTCAATTTCACGATGCTGTTTGTTAGCTGTATCACACAGGACTATGCCTAGTCGAGCTAAAATTAAACGATCATTTTTACTATTCATTTTGACCGAAAATAAAAATGATACGATATAGCGAAAACGTTCGAATGAATTTGAACGCCGCATTAAGAACAAAAGGGCCATAATGCTCCTATGGCTCTTATTCGTCCTCTTGACATATTTATTGCCTTAAGAGTGTAAACAAGATACTTATAATTGTTCCTATTTCGTGTGATTTTGAAAATAACCTTTCCAATATCAATAAGATTCTCTTTGGGCTCTGACTTCTGGTTCATAGCAATAGAGTTGCCATTTTCAGTAACTTCTGGTTTACAGCAATAGAATTGCCATTATTAGTAACTTCTGGTTTATAGCAATAGAGTTGCCATTATCAGGATCCTCTTGTACTTGTTATGGTTATCGGGGCTGGAAATCAGATCTATAGCGACCAAGAGAAAATTTTAAAAGTTTCATTTTAGAAGCTACGAACACATGAAAGCAGTTTTTGAATAGTGAAGTGAAGAGAGTTATATGTTTAAAACATAGTTCTGCGTTTTGACTTTTTTTTTTTCTTTCGGATAAAAATACTCTGTTATCATGTGCTAATCTCTATGTATGTTTACGCTTGTTGTTGTACATTTTATGTGTATCTTAATAATAATAATTCTGATTATAATGATAAGGAGAAGAGCAAAATATAAATTAAATCTTTTTTTAAAGGTAATATTATAAATAGAATATAAAATGTTTGCTCATAAAATACAGCATTTATTAAACTCGTCATCTAAAACAGATAAAAACTCGGCACAGCCTCGTTTTTATCCGTTTATAGAAGACTCGTTTGATAAATTTGTTATTCTATGACCACTTATTCAATATCCTCTAAGTAAATTACTGAATATAATAATTCGAGGGAGACATTCCCAGAATGTCGACACTTTACGCACTTCCCAGATGGTCCCTTTTCGCTTGACGGGTCACATATTTATTTAATAGAATAAGATAAGACACTTTACCCACTCTCCAGATGGTTCCCTTTCGCTTGACGAGTCACATATATATTTAAAAAATAAGATAACAAGACAATATGATAATAAGAAAATATTGAGTTTATAGTATATCTTCATATTTATGTCTTAAGTAGTTCAATCATTTAAATAGAAAAACAACAATCAATTTACCAGAAATTTAAATTCCTTCCTTCAAAACAAAAGATATACTATTAGACCTATATCCAAACATATGCCGATTTTTACGTTTCAAGTGTTACATTATCACTACGTTGTTAATTTAGCGCATGTGTTATAACTTAAGTCAATTGATTCGGTAATTCACCTCTATAAGATCCTAGAGTTTCTGGTGTCTTAAAACTCTTCCTTTAAATCAATTTATTGAAATTGTGCACATTGTAAATTAAGCCTAGTTTTCTTTTGCTTACGGAGTCCTTACGGCCCATATTTATTCGCCGTAACCCGAAACATGTTCGGTCCCCTCGTGGTGGACCAAAGCGTCAATGCGATCATCCGAAGGATGTCCGGGTTTCGTAGATCAAGCGTCTATGTTCGTGATTTAGCTTCACAAAAAGTTAAACACATTTTTTGATAGATAAGAGGCTGTATTCCCTGTGGACGTCGCAAAAGTATCGCATTGTTTCCGTCATCGAACTGCAACCGTCCGGTATTTTTTTTTCCTTGTAAATCAGATCTCACAATCCTATGCAATTCTGGATACAGTTCGGAGCTAAATAGGAATCAGCCATAAAAGCGCGTCGTTTGGCACTAACATGACGTTAACATGACGTCACAAATATCGAGATTGCGTTGCTAAGTAAATCAAAATCAAAGAAAACTAGATTCAAACTTTCGCTTATCATCTTTCATTGCGTTTTGTTTTCAAATTTTTATATACCCTCAAGATCTCCATAAGACGATGGGAAAGCATTGAAGTAGTTGCTTTCTTCTAGCGTTTTTGCCGTATAAGCCTACTACCAGAAGCCAATTTACTTAAAACGCAAACCAAAATTAATACGCTTACGTCCGAGGTTTACAAAACATAAGTACCAGATGACTTCCAGTTTACGGAGAAGTCCGAGCGATGTTCTGAATGAGCCACGTGGTCTCCACAAAGTCACTGCAGGTAGAGCACACCTACGACCAACATTCCATTTCTTCTACAGAAGCCACCATAGCGCAGTTGGTTAGGCATAAGACTTCCAATCTGGAAGTCGTGGGTTCGATCCCCGGTTGCGGCAAATATCCTTTCCGACGTTTGTCTCTCACTAATGGGTAGATAATCGTAAACCTATGTGAGATAGCAGTCGGAGGCTAGGAAAGGGTGTAATGGTAGTACAGGTAAAAGAAATACCAGGAATCCATTGTTACGTGTTCTGGCCGCCGCGATATAACTGCGAAATTATTGAAAGCGGCGTAAAACCCATTCAAATAAACAAACCATTTCTTCTACATGTTTTAGAAAAGTAAAATTCACGAAAAAGGAAAAGAAAAGGGGGAAATCCAGGCGAATGCAGACGACAAATATAGTATGAGCTTGCGCCTGACATTATCAACAATTTGACATGTGCAAGAAGGGTCAACAATAACCAAGCTTGACTGCCACATGTTTTATTTGAAAGTTTGCCTCACTTTCTAAAGATACTTTTCGGCCCTACCATTCTACAAAGCGCAAAAGTGAAGACCTTGGCCAGACTGTGCAGATGCACAGGCTGGCCAGAGTCTTTGATGGGCACACATTTGAAATTGTTGGAAATGTCACGCACAGGCTCCTATATAAAAGATTGTGAAAACACTAACAATATGTTACAAACGAAATTTTCTGTGGAAATAAGTGTAGAGTCAAAATAAATAGTTTTTGGGTGGAATGGAATGCGGAGAATGAGCCCATCTCTAACGAAAAGATCTGTCTTGGATACAAAAGGTATGTACTGAACTAGTTCTGAAACCTCGAAATTGAAATTAGTATTACTAGCATATCGACGATTCGTTTGCTGTTCTCGACGATAGATTTTAAAATGCAACGAAACTTGTATTGACCTGATATCACCTGTCTGATAACATAAAATGATATCAGGCAGTCTTTTTTTATTTAGAAACAATTTGCTTACCTTTTCATCCGAATTTCTTTGATTTTTAAGGGTTTAATTATAATTAAGCGCGAAAAAGGTCTCGACAGAGAGATATTATCATGACTCGGCAAAGCTTCGTCATGATAAATTCTCCAAACCTCGACTGATAACATTAATATTTTAAGACACTATCATGTTATTCTCTATAGGATTAACACGAATTAAAGATTTCCCAAGGTTACCTTTGGTCGATTGTACATAATTGAAATGTATCAAACAATATTTTTAGCCTACAAAACAGAATTGCTCTCTTTTTCCCAAAAATTTCTAAAACATTTGTAGTCTATTTTCAATTAAATGAACATTAGATTTGCGATTAAAATTCTTTGAATTTGAAATGGTCCACATTTTTTCGTTTTGTATAATCTTTGCAAAAAACAGCTGTTACTCCACTGTGACGTCATTTTGGAAGGGTTTGTAGAATGATGGATCATTTAAGGTAGTGGACCCGTAATTTTTCTGCAATGTTTTGGAAGTGATGTAATTAAACGGTGTTAATCTAGGTTCTCGAATCACGACTAGGCCAACTTTCATCTGACGAAAGTCAATGTGACATGCGTCGTGTGTCTCCCACCAATGGGTGTATGATAAAAAGTCCGCCAATGAAGGATGAGCGGCTTGTTACAAGGATAAATGTTGTGGTTATATTGGTGTGAGAAACGAAAGGAAACCATGTATAAGATGCACCAGCCGCCGAGATATAACTACAATGGTGTTGAAAGTGCCGTTAAACCCCATACAAAGAAACATACAGAAAAAGTAATATCAATTGGGGGGGGCACCTTTCATCAAGTTTGACTCAAGCATTTTCCTAAATAATTTCAAACTTGAAAAGTAGTAATTAAAGGATAAGATGATCCAGCACGATGGCCTTAGGCTCTGCTATCTGCCAAGGCTTTTGTGAACAAAAAATATCATGTTATGAACATTGGCGTAGCTAGGATTCTAAAATTCATACGCACAAAATTGGCGACCACCCGACAATACAAAGGGAATAGGGGTAACTTAATCATACCACGGACCCTCAATATACAGAGTCCCTGATCAATTGAAGGCCATCTGCTCCTTTTGGCGAGAAGTGGGGGACAGGGTTAGGGGTCCACAGAAAATTTTAATGATTTCAACATTGATGAATGGCAAAAATATCGTGACTTCAGTTTGAAAAACTGTAGTGACGATGTTTTGATCATTCATCAACGATATTTTGCGACAGAGAATTTATCTTGTATTACGTTCTTGTGTAATGTGCGTAATGGTATTTACGCTCTTGATGTAGGCTAGAATCAAACTGTACGGCGTGGCAGGATGCTCTTGGACTCTACAGTCTACAAAATCTTTAATAAGCAGCAAGGTAATGCTGTGAATATCATGGGGATGATTTATGGATTTTCTTCTATAAAACGTTAAAGAATTATCTCTAAACTACTTCGATGATGTAATTTTAAATGACGAAACAAGTTACAATTTGGGCTTATTCACGTTTTGAGGTAGAGACCATTTTTATCGTAAAATTGTCGGGTGCGAGGGAAATACACAAGATAATTGAATATCCCTAAAACAATCGTTTCCACTTGAATGAAACACAACGACTTGCAAATTTAATTTTTTTTAAAAAAAATGTAGTAATGTTAAAGCTAAACGGAGGGGCCATCGTTTAAAGGATTTCCTTGGGCGAACGGACGAACGAACTGACAGTCGATCAGGGAGACAAAACCGTGATTCGTCCTTCACATTGTATGGCAAGCTGTTAACATTGCAGAATCACGTTCGAAATGTATTAGCTTATAAAACCTGTTTCTATGACGTAGATAACGGACAAAATCGAAAAAAAAATCAATAAGTCAAATACTGAGACAAAACACAGTTTCAATGCGACTTTTAAGCGCCGTGTTGGCATATCGGTAGCGAGAAACAGTTGTAACTCCTCCATATGCTTATAGGGAGTGACAACTGCTTCGCGCTAAGCCAATGATATGTTACTCGCTAATCAAGCTGAATGACACAAGCTGAACGTCTTCATTAACCTGTTAGTTAGCGTAAAATAGTCGTAAGTTTCTAAATAAATGAACGGGGACTAGCAATGATATTCATCTAGCTCATTGATTTAGGATTTTGAAAATTGCTTGCTGTTGATGTCCCCTTTCCTGACAATGTACTATTCTTGAAAGAGCGGATGCAATCCCCATGTGCACGTTTTCGGCTTTTTTTAAAAGACACGGCCTTTGCTTTGTCCGGATGGCGTATATCGTCACAATATTTGTAGGGAAAATGCGATTCTCTTAACAAAAGAAAGAACATTTAATTTCTACTTTGGGTAGGGAACATTAAAGGAAAAGTCCTATTTATCTTGAGATAATAAGAATTAGTGGGCTTTTTTAATCATTTAAAATAGTGCGTGGTCCGTCAAGCAGAAACGGACTATCTGACATGATAGGTAGACGTACGATATTTGTGAGAATTGGAGCTGGGTCGAGTTTTCGAGTACCCGGATATCGGGTAGGGTAGCGTTCCTACCATTAACCCGTTACCCGACTATTTTATAAGCGTTATTTACCTTTGTGGATCAATACCAGAAAAAATGCTTCTAACAGAAAAAGAAGTTTTATGCCACGTCTCTAAAATTACCACATTATGTCATTGTTCTAATATTATATATTGTCATACAAATATCGTCATTATAAGTGATACTTTATCAAATGACAATAAGTATGCTGAACTATCAAAAAATGTTGGACCGACAGGCAGACAGACGGTTGGACGCACATACGGACGGGACACGGACACTGACCGAGATATCTCGCACTTCGTGTTCAGATAAGATAATAAAATGTTCAGTTTCATACTAAGACTACTTTTATTCTTAATTCGTTTATCAAAGGTTTGTGACCGGTCATGTAAATTTATAGTACGTACTTTGTTTTGTATGGACAAAAATATATAACGAGGTTGGGTATATTGATATTTGTCGAGGTTCTGTCGATTCCAACAACAGAGTTAGATATTTTTTTCATACAATACACTAAGCACGTATTATATTTATCTTGTAACCTCTATATGCCTTGTTTATGTCGTTGTTTCTAACGGAAATGCAGGTTTCTAAAAGAACACATGTCATTGTTCTAAAAATATCCATGTGATATCATAATAAATATCATATGGGATTGGATCACACGGATATTTGTATAGTAAAAGGACCAAAAGTGACCATATCGAAAAATTGAAATTGAAAAATGATATCGAAAAAGACGTGTTCTACAGCATAAGTTTTCCAGAGCCTTTATGTAGAAATTAATAGAATGGCAATTCAATACCAAGAAATTCTGCTAAAAAAGAGTACCAAATGCGTTTTAAAAGATGGAGACGCTCCGGAGCGCTTCGATAGTCTAAACTCAAAGCTGACAATCAAACACCGAGCTACGTTTCACACTTGATATCGTCCTTTCTCATTCTTGGACCATCTATATAACAAGCTGTCGTATAATTTGCCTTTACCCTGTTGAATTTGATTTGTGACACTTTGCGTATAAACATTTGAAAAACAGATTGAAAAAAAACCAAAGTGCTAAAAGTGTCGACCCTAGTCAGGCAGTGCACAATTCAAGCAGTCTCAGGTCGACACTTGACGCACAACCCAGATGGTCCCTTTCGCGCGCCAGTCACAAATGTTGTTAAAAGAAAAAAAAACGCCTAGCCAAGCTAGCATGTTGGTCTTGCGTATGGCTGTCAACCCTGACATCGTGAATTCAAACCCCGGCTAGGCGAGCTTCAATCCGACAAAAGTCAATGTTACATGAGTCATTTGTCTGGTTGTATGATAAGAAGAACACCAAAATAGGATGGACAGCTGGTGACACGTCTGAAATGTTATGGCTGTGATGGTTGACAGAAAACAATGGCAATGTGTACCAGTGGCGTTAAACCTCACACAAACAAATAAACAAAATTCAACCATTTTGACTCAAGTATTTTCCTAAATAATTTCAAACGTAGAAACAGGCAGTATTGGCTTAGATAAGCCTGCACGATTGTCTTAGGCTCTCTTGTATGCTAAGGCTAAGTCAACAGCAAAAATTTG
Source organism: Fragum whitleyi (assembly GCA_948146395.1). NCBI lineage: Eukaryota > Metazoa > Mollusca > Bivalvia > Cardiida > Cardiidae > Fragum > Fragum whitleyi. The sequence goes on along the minus strand of OX411557.1, from coordinate 29,385,168 downwards.
AGATTGATTATTTTCCCAAATACTTAGGCAGAAATCACGTAATGAAGGCTAGGATCAGACTACACGGCTGTGCACGATGCTCTTATGCTCTACTGTCTTCCAAAGCTTTCACACAGCGAGATTGTGCTGTTAAAAGCATGAGAACGATTTATTATTATCATTTTTTTGAGAATCCTAAAGGATAATCTTTAAACAGTTCAATGACGCCATTTAAATTAAATGAACGAAACAAAGGAAGACTTCTTTAGAGGCCCTAAAATGGATTATCGGTTGGGCGAGAAATAAATAAAGTTATTATTATTATTATTATTATTATTATTTTTATTATTAAATACAATAAGTTTCTGAAAATCCCTAAAACATCCGTTTCCACATAACGAAACAATACATCTTACGAAAATACACTTATAATGTCGCAAATTTGAAACTGATTCAAAGGCTAAACGGAGTATCACCTAGCTGATGGATTGTTGTTGTTGTTTAATTGTTTGTTTGTTTGTTTGCTTTGGATCTTTTTGTCGAACGAACGAAAGAGCGGACGAACAAACGAAATGACAGTCGATTAGGGAGACAAAACCGTGAATCGACCTTCACCTTGTGTAGCAAATGTTAACATTGCAAAATCACGTTCGAAATGTGTTAGCTTATAAAACCTGTTTCTATGACGTAGATAACGGAAAAAATAAAACAATCACATGTTCAATAAGTCAAATTTTGAGACGCAAGCACATTTTCAATGTGACTTTAAAGCCACGTGCTGGTTTATCGGTGGCTCAGCACGAAACAGTTGTAACTCCCTATATAGTTAAAGGGAGTTACAACTGTTTCGCGGTGAGCTATCGACATGTTCTTTGCCAATCAAGCTAAATGACGCACTTTAAAACATCCCCCATTAAATGGGCGTAGACACGGGTGCGGCAGGTGCGGCATTCGCCGCACCAATAATTGCCGTAGATGCGGCATGCCGCACCAATAATTGCCGTAGTCTACTACTAGATGCGGCATGCCGCTACAATAAAACTGGATTATGTTGACCGCTAAATGACTGAAAATGTATGTGAGCATATAACGGATGAATAAAACGTTTATAAAACATGATGTCTTATAGTTCTTTTAATCCACCATACACAACGAAATGCCAGCATCCTGGGATGACTCATCAATAATCTAAACTTCCAAGCGTCTGTAGAATGGTAATTCTGTTTACTTCCGTTTTCTGTTGATCACTGTATGGAAACACTGTACGGTAGTTTGCAACGGTATATTCAAAATGGCGGATAGGCGTTCGTGAAAAAGTAAGTGTTCTTTATTTTTGTTCGATATTACTATAATCTGTCATCCAATAGCATAACGACAACATATACGTAATCAGTTTTGAATACATCATCCATCGTACCTAATGATTAAACGTCCTATAGCACCGTCTGTGTGTAATACAGCTTCAAACATTGTGTTTTGATGACATTTAAAATTGAAGCGCCAAACGAAAGTAGAAATGGCCATATTTTCCCTAAAATGACCGCACCAGTAAAATCAAATGTGGCGGTGGATGGGGACAAGATATCTCCCTAAATATGACCCAAAATGTATTGGATCTAGCCCCTTGTCTCGGAAATATAGACACTTGAAAATTCCGATGGTGTACGCTACAGTTAAAACCGAAACTAAATCGCTGTACAGTGCGGTATATGGATATATTTGTACTCACCGGTTTAAATTTCGAATGAAAATCTGTACGCAGCGGTTTATATAAATCATCATGTGAAAATCTTTCAACGGATGAAATAGCACGAAAAGGTGTAAGGTGACTTTGATACTATTTAATCTTAGTTAATACTGCAGAAAGACGAATATGTTCTTTTTCTTATTTTATTTTGTTTTGCCTGAAAATGAAGAAACCCGTCGAAAGAGTAATTAAACACAGTTTTAAATCTAATCTAATGTTTCTATTTAATTCTCCTGTTCTTCCTCAATAATTTTGTAAGACCCTGTACACATCGTTAAGATTAAAGCGCTTCACAAAGGCATAAAACTTATCAGTATTTCAGACATTCTTCTCGATCTATATAAAATTTTCTTTGGCTCACTGGTTAGGGTGTAAGTTGCTTGTTTTGTAATTTCATATTCTTAGGGGCGAATTTATGAGCTATCTTTTGCTTCTACGGGGGTGCTTTTAACGATGTCACGTGACAGTCAATAGCGCGGGTAAGGCATGTGAAATCGATCATTGTTAATTGTGCTTTCGAACTTTATGAAAGAAATGGTTGCGTTTTTAACTGTATTAATTCAATTCGAAAAACAAAAAAGCCGATGCACAACAATTTGACGAAATACTAGTCTCCCCTATGAGTGTGATAAATCAATTGTCCAAATAACTTTGGAAGATTGGAAGGACGGAAAGACACGCAGCTTGGCAACTATATGCTTCCATGAATTTTCTCTAAACATTTAAAATTTCTTTTTAATTAAAAAATGTTGTGGAAGGAAATTACAAGATATTTGTCTGAAAGAGATAACTAAAAGAAATAAAACTATTTTCTTATGTGTATCAGAACTATTGAGTATTAAATAATTTATTTCGATAAGATTTCTTCTAACTGTAAGCTTCTAAAGCTGAAAGTTAAAAAAAACCGTAAGCATTTCGTATGATATCAGAAACAATAATCTAGGTTCAAGCTTATAAAACTGTTTTGATTACTAAACTGAAACTTTCTATGACATAGAATTAAGTAGATACATAACATTAGATTTAAAATGGTGTGTAATGATACTCTATCAATTATTTTTCTTTGTTTCAATGCAAAACAAACAAAAAACAACAACAAAAAAGAATCATAAATTAATATTACATCATCGAGAAGAATGTCTGGAATATACTCCGACATTTTTAAAGTTTGATGCCTTTGTTAAGCGCTTTAGTCTTAACGATTTGTACAGGGTCTTACAAAAATTATTGAGGAAAGACAGAAGAATTAAATAGAAACATAAAATTAGAATTTAAAAATGTGTTAAATGATACACTTTCGACGATTTCTTCATTTCCAGGCAAAACAAATAAAATTAAGAATAAGAATATATTCGTCTTTCTGCAGTATTAGCTAAGATTAAATAGTATCAAAGTCACCTTTCACCTTTTCGTGCCATTCAACCCGTTGAACGATTTTCACATGATAATTTATATAAACCGTTGCGTACAGATTTTTCATTCGAAATTTAAACCGTTGAGTACAAATATATCCATATACCGCACTGTACAGCGATTTAGTTTCGGTTTTAACTGTAGCGTACACCATCTATATTTCCTAGACAAGGGGCTAGATCCAATACATTCTGGGTCATATTTAGGGAGATATCTTGTCCCCATCCACCGCCACATTTGATTTTGCCGGTGCGGTCATTTTAAGGAAAATATGGCCATTTCTACTTTCGTTTTGCGCTTCAATTTTAAATGTCATCAAAACACAATGTTTGAAGCTGTATTACACACGGACGGTGCTATCCGTTTAATCATTAGGTACGATGGATAATGTATTCAAATCTGATTGCGTAAATGTTGTCATTATCTTACAGGATGATAGATTAAATCAGCATAGAACAAAAATAAAGAACACTTACTTTTTCACGAACGCTTATCCGCCACTTTGAATATACCGTTGCAAACTACCGTACAGAGTTTCCATACAGTGTTGATGTCAAACATGCGATTCCCCGTGAGTACATGGTGAGTTGTTAATGTCATTATCGATTAGTCCTCGTACTAGGGTTAACCCTTTCCTGTGTAATCCCTGCTTATAATTACGTGCCTGTGATTTTATGATTGAGAAAACATTGTGAAAAAAGAAGAAATTGCTTCTGACAAGCAATTTCTTCCTTTTCCACACTATTTCTTCCCTACTGAAATTGTGATCAAGTATAGTCTAGAATGCACCAAATCGCACCGTTTTTTCAAAAATTTTCCGGGGGGGCATGCCCCCGGACCCCCCTAGAAGGGCTTCGCGCCTTCGGCGCTCGCATTCGCTCCTTCGGAGCTCAGTTTTGCCGCACCAATGTAAATAACATGGCTACGCCACTGCATTTACATATGGGTTCACGCAAAATAGTTGTAAGTTTCTATATCAATGAATGGGCAATTGCAATGATATTGATCTAGTTCATCGATATAGGGTTTAAATATTGCTTGCCGCTGATGTCCCCTTTACTGACAAATAACTGTTCGTGTTAGAGCGGATGAATTCCGCATCTGCACGTATACGGCATTGTTATAGGACAGGCGTTTTAATTGGTCCGGATGCCGTTCTCATCGACCTATGAAATCCTTCGTCCCAAAAAAATATAAAAAAAACCGCCTGTCAAAGCGATTGAAATAAAAGCTTTGAGTTGCAGAGCAACAAGGAAAGCATTTACGGAAAAGATCAATTTATTTAGGGATAAAAGGAATTTGAAGATGGCCTGGCTTATGAGGAATTTCTGAATCTCAAATGATCATTCGACTATAACGTACAAAGTCAAAAAGTTTGTGTTTTGAAATCCATGTGGTCTCGATTTATCCCAGGGATATTTAGTAAATTTTTCTTGCCAGAGCGATGAATGATCAATTATCAATCCGAATCAGCAATAATAACTTTGTAGATAGTCTATAAATGCGCGTTATGCGTTCTTATGCGTTATACGTCGGAAGTTCCCTTTTACAAGTTTGAACGCTCAGCGCAAAACAATTGTAACTACCTAATAACATAAAGGCAGTTTCAAGTGTTTCGCACCGAGCCATCAAGTTGAATTATATGATCTAACTGCTTTTCATTTTTTTGAATGTGTTATTACACAGTTCGAAGAAATCCATTCAAAGCATAAAAAGAACAGAGATGGGAGTATTAACGGACATTGATAGCTAAACGTGGTTTCTGTATTGTCAATTCCATTTGGCACAAAGGATGTTTAGCACGTTCAAATGAGCTCAAGGAGCTTTTTCATATTCTCATTAATTTGCTTTACCATGTGACACACGCCAGTGCAGCAATAGCTAGGGTTACGTTAAACACGTAACGATATCAAACCGGAATGGAATAGATTTAATCATGCAATGAAGCTTGTATTGACCTGATATCACCTGTCTGATAACATATCATGACATTAGGCAGTCTTTTTTTAGAAACAAGTTGCTTTACATTTTCACCTGAATTTCTTTGATTTAAGGCTTTTTTAAAATTTAGAACAAGACAAGGTCTCGACAGAGAGAAATTATGATGACTCTGCAAATCTTCGTCATGATAAATTCCTCCAACCACGTCAGATAACATTGTTATTTTAAGACATAACATGTTATTCTTTTTAGGATCGACATGACTTAAAGTACATTACCAAATATAACATTTGCTCGATTGCAAATAATTGGGTTTAATTAAACAATATTTCTAACCTACCAAGACACCATTGCTCTCTTTATCTCAACATTTTCTGCAACATGTTTGCAGTCTATTTTCAATTTCAACGAACATTGGATTTGCGATTAATATTCTTTGAATTTGGATTTGTCCAAATTTGTTCGTTTTGTATAATCTTGGTAAAGCAGCTATTATAACACAGTTACGTCAATTAGAGGGGGTTTGTAGGATAATGGATTATCCAAGGAAGTGGACCCGTAATTGCTTTGCAACGTTTCGTTAGTGATGAACTTAAACGGTGTAAACTAGTGTCTTTGCCATATCATTTTTTTCTTTGTAAATGGCCAAAGGCAACATATATTGCTGATTTCCATTAAAATGTATGTATGTATGTTAACCTGAACGAACTGACAGTCGATTAGAGACAAAACCGTGAATCGACCTTCACATTGCATATCAAGCTGTTTACATTGCAGAATCACGTTCGAAATGTGTTGGCTTATAAAATCTGTTTCTATGACGTAGATAACGACAAAATGGAAAAAAAATCAATAAGTCAAATATTGAGACAAAAACACAGTTTCAATGTGACTTTAAAGCGCTGTGTTGGCAAATCGGTGGCTCGGCGAGAAACAGTTGTAACTCCCTATATGATTTTCTGTAGTGACAACTGTTTCGCGCTAAGCCACTGATACATTACTCGCTTAACAACCTAAAAGACGCACTTCGGGACGTCTTCATTTATTGCAAATTAGCGCAAAATACTCGTAAGTTTCTATATAAATGAATGGGGACATGCAATGATAATGACCTACCTCATTGATTTAGGATTTTGAAAATTGCTTGCTGTTGATGTCCCCTTTTCCTGACAATGTACTGTTCTTGATAGAGCGGAGGCATTCCCCATGTTCACGTATTCGGCATTTTTCAAAAGACACGGCGTTTGCTTGGTCCGGATGACGTATATCGTCACAATTTTTGTAGGGAAAATGCGATTTAATTTCTACTTTTGGTAGGGAGCATACGGACGGACGGAATACGGACATTGACCGAGATACCTCGCACTTCGTGTTCAGCTACAATAATAAAATGTTCAGGTTCAGGCTACGACTATCTTTTCTTCTTGATTGGTTTATTAAGGTTTTGTGACCCGCCATGTGTATGTTAATTTAAAATACGTACTTAGTATTTTGTATGAAAAAATATCTTACGAGGTTGGGGATGTTGATAATTGTCGAGGTTTTGCCGATTCCCACAACTGAGTAAGATATTTTTCATACAATACACTAAGTACGTATAATATTTATCATATAACCTTTATATTACTTGTTTTCGTCAATGTTTCTAACAGAAATGCAATTTTTCAAAAAAAAACGCATTAAGTCATTGTTCAAAAAATATCTATGTGATATCATAAAAAATAAAGTATGGAATGTTATCACACGGATATTTGTATAGCTATACGATAAATAGTGACCATATCGAGAATTTGAAATTGAAAAATAAAATCGAAAAAGACGTTTTCTATAGCATAAGTTTTCCAGAGCCTTTATTTAGAAATTAATAGAATGGCGATACAATACTAAGAAATTCTGCATCAAGCGTCAGGTTTTGACGAAGCTCTGTATTCAGAGTGGTGAATAGTCAGTAGTATGAAGTAAAGTATACCAAATGCGTGTTATAAGATGGAGACGCTCCGGAGCGCTTAGAAAGTCTAAACTCAAAGCTGAGAAGCCTGCATCGAGCTACGTTTCACACTTGATATCGTCCTTTTTCATTCTGGGTCATCGTATATATAGAGCTGTCGTACTATTTGCCTTTACCTCGTTGAAGTTGAATTGTGACGTGTTACGCGAAAAGGGACCATCCAGGAACTCTTTGAAAAAAAAAAATATTTGAAAAAGAGATTGGAAAATAAGAAAAAAAGGTAGAAAAGTTTCGACCCTAGTCAGTCAGTCTGCGCATTTCAAGGGGTCGATACTTTACACACAACCCAGATGGCATCTTTTCTCATGACGGGTCACAAATGTTGTTTGAAGAAATAACCGCCGAGCCTAGCATGGGGGTCTTGCGTATGGCTGTCAATCCTGAAATCATGAGTTCGAACCACGGCAAGGCCAATCCGACAAAAGTCAATGAGACACGAGTCGTATGTCTCCCATCAATGGTTGTATGATAAGAAGTCCACCTAAGTAGGATGGACAGCTGGTGACACGGATGAAATGTTTTAGTTGTAATGGTTGACAGAAAACCATGGGAATGTGCATCAGCAGCCGCGATAAAATCTACAATGGTGTTGAAAGTGGCGTTATAACTCACACAAACAAGTAAACAAATAGAAAATACCATTTTTGGGGACCTTTTAACCATTTTGACTCAAGCATTTTTACTAAATAATTCTAAACGTAGAAACAGGCGGTATTGACTAAGATCAGATTGCACAATTGTCTAAGGTTCTAAATGCTAAGGCTTTTGTGAACAGCAAAAAATTCGGGATTGATTATTTTCCAAAATAATTAGGTAGAAATCATGTAATGTAGGCTAGGATCAGACTGCACGGCTGTGCAGGATGCTCTTAGGCTCTACTGTCTACCAAAGCTTTCATAAACCGCGCGCGAGATTGTACTGTGAACAGTATGAGAATGATTCATCGATTTATTTTTACTATTTTTTTTCTTTTTTTAGAATCCTAAATGATAATCTTTAACCAGTTTAATGACGTCAATTGAATTAAATGAACGAAACAAATGAAGGCTTTTTAGAGGCCCTAAAATGTAATAATTGTCGGTGGTCGAGAAATACAATAGGTATTTGATCATCCAAAAAAAAAACCGTTTCCACCTGAACGAAACAAAACGTCTTACGAAAATGCATTCAAAATGTCGCAAATTTGAAGTGGTTCTAAGGCTTCAAGGAGTATCATCTAGCTGAAGGGCTGTTGTTGCTGTTCTTTTTTGTTCGTATGTTTTTTTACTTGAAGTTTTTTTTTTTGTTGTTGTTGTTGTTGTTTATTTTTCGAAGAAAGAACGAACAAACGGACGGTCGACTTGAGGCAAAACCGTGATTCGACATTGTATAGCAAGCTGTTAACATTTCAGATTCACGTTCCAAATGTGTTAGCTTATACAACCTGTTGCTATGACGTAGATAACGGAAAAAACACAAAATCAAATGTTCAATATGTCAAATTTTGAGACGCAAGCACATTTCAATGTGACTTTAAAGCCACGTGCTGGTGTATCGGTTGCCCAGCACGTAACAGTTGTAACTCCCTATATATTTAAAGGGACTTTCAACTGTTTTGGCGCTGAGCTATCGGAATATTTTTTTTCCAATCAAGCTAAATGACGCACTTTTAAACATCCACATACACATATGGGTTAACGCAAAATAGTTGTAAGTTTCTATATAATTGTATTGGCAATTGCAATGATATTGATCTAGTTCATCGATATAGGGTTTAAATATTGCTTGCCGCTGATGTCCCCTTTTCTAACAAATAACTATTCGTGTTAGAGCGGACGAATTCCGCATCTGCACGTATTCGGCATTGTAATAGGACAGGCGTTTTAATTGGTCCGGATGCCGTTCTGATCGTCCAATGAAATTATTCGTCCCAAAAAATGTATAAAAAAACGCCTGTCAAAGCGATTGAAATGAAAACTTTGAGTTGCAAAGCAACAAGGAAAACATTTACGGAAAAGATCGATTTATTTAGGGATAAAAGACATTTGAAGATGGCCTGGATTATGAGGAATTTCTGAATCTCAAATGATCATTCGACTATAACGTACAAAGTCAAAAAGTTTGTGTTTTGAAATGCATGTTGTCTCGATTTATCCCAGGGATATTTTGTAAATTTTTCTTGCCAGAGCGATGAATGATCAATCATCAATCCGAATCAGCAATGATTACTTTGTAGATAGTCTATAAATGCGTGTTATGCGTTCTTATGCGTTTTACGTCGGAAGTTCCTTTTTACAAGTTCGAACGCTCAGCGAAAACAATTGTAACTACCTAATAACATAAAGGCAGTTTCAACTGTTTCGCACCGAGCCATCAAGTTGAAATATATGATCTAACTGCTTTTCATTTCTTTGAATGTGTTATTACACAGTTCGAAGAAATTCATTCAAAGCATAAAAAGAACAGAGATGGGGGTATTAACGGACATTGATAGCTGAACGTGGTTTCTGTATTGTCAATTCCATTTGGCACAAAGGATGTTTAACACGTTCAAATGAGCTCACGGAGCTTTTTCATAATCTCATTAATTTGCTTTACCATTTGACACACGCCAGTGCAACAATAGCTAGGGTTACGTTAAACACGTTACGATATCAAACCGGAATGGAATAGATTTTATCATGCAATGATATCATGTATTGACCTGATATCACCTGTCTGATAACATATCATGCTATTAGGCGGTCTTCTTTTAGAAACAAGTTGCTTACATTTTCACCTGAATTTCTTTGATTTAAGGGTTTTTTAAAATTTAGAACAAGACAAGGTCTCGACAGAGAGAAATTATGATGACTCGGCAAATCTTCGTCATGATAAATTCCCCCAACCACGTCAGATAACATTGTTATTTTAAGACATAACATTTTATTCTCTTTAGGATCAACATGACTTAAAGTACATTACCAAATATAACATTTGCTCGATTGCAAATAAATAGAGGATAATCATTTGTTTCAGTGTAAGATCGATTTATATTTCATTGAGGGAACAACAAAAACTATATTTTTACGAGTGGCGGAAACAAAAAAAACAAAAACAAAAAAAAACACGAAAAGCAAACGATTATTCTATTTCTTTAATGCAATATTGTGTCAAATTGCGAAATTTCTTTGACACATTTTCTTAAGCGCGTCATTTTGCGCGTGATTGCTATGCAACGTTCATTGTGACGACACTTATTTCGCCCCGCATAGATGACGTCAGATAGGGTGAGATGCACAAAAGCAGGGTATAAACTTTTGATAATTTCACTGCTTTTGCGGTGAGATTATCAAGTGATATCCTACCGTTATTTCTCGATAAACCACCGAAAAGCATTAAAGAAATAGAGGATAATCGTTTGTTTAAGTGTAAGATCGATTTATATTTCATTGAGTGAACAACAAAAGCTATATTTTCACGAGTGGCAGAGCCACGAGTGGAAATATAGTTTTTGTTGTTCACGAAATGAAATATTAATCGATCTTACTCGAAAAACAAACGATTATTCTATTTCTTTAATGCAAAAATGAGACAAAATGTGAAATTTCTAGGACATATTTTCGTACAGCGCGTCATTTTGCGCGTGATTGCTATGCAACGTTCATTGTGACGTCACTTATTTCGTCCCGCATAGATGACGTCAGATAGGGTGAAATGCACAAAAGCAGGGTATAAGTTTTTGATAATTTCACTGCTTTTGCGGTGAGTTTATCAAGTGATAATCTACCGTTATTTCTCGATAAACCACCGAAAAGCATTAAAGAAAATAAAATGTTCAGTTTCAGGCTACGACTATCTTTTCTTCTTAATTCGTTTATAAACATTTTGAGACCCGCCATGTATATGTAAATTTAAAATACGTACTTATTATATAACCTTTATATTCCTTATTTTCGTCGATGTTTCTAATAGAAATGCAAGTTTCTAAAAAAAATGCCTATGTTGTTAAAAGAAATAACCGCCAAGCCAAGCTAGCATGCTGGTCTTGTGTCTGGCTGTCAATCCTGAGACCATGAGTTCGAACCCCGGCTAGGCGAACTTCCATCCGACAAAAGTCAATCAGACATGGGTCATTTGTCTCCCATCACTGGTTGTATGATAAGAAGTCCGCCTGAGTATGATGGACAGATAGTGACACGGATGAAATGATATAGTTGTAATGGTTGACAGAAAACCACGGGAATGTGTACCAGCAGCCGCGATAAAACCTACAATAGTGTTGAAAATGGCGTTAAACCTCATACAAACAAATAAACAAATAGAAAATACCATTTTGTTGGACCTTTCAACCATTTTGGCTCAAGCATGTTTACTGAATAATTTTAAAAGTAGGAAAAAGGCGGTATTGACTAAGACCAGAATGCACAATTGTCTAAGGCTCTTTTGTATGCTAAGGCTTTTGTGAACAGCAAAAATACGGGATTTTTTATCTCCCAAATAATTAGGCAGAAATCATGTAATCAAGGCTAGGATCAGTCTGTACGGTCTGTGCAGGATGCTCTTAGGCTCAACTGTCTACCAATGTTTTCATACACAGCGAGATTGTGCTGTGAACGACATGAGAATGATTAATGGATTTATTTTTTAGAATCCTAAATGATAATCTCTAACCAGTTCAATGACAACATTAAATTAAATGAACAAACCAAATGAAGATTTTTGAGAGGCCCTAAAATGGAATAATTGTCGGGTGGTCGAGAAATACAATAGGTATTTGAAAATCTTTAAAAACAACCGTTTCCACTTGAACGAATCAATACATCTTACGAAGAAATTCCTAGGTTAAACGGAGGATCGCCTAGCTGGCGGATTGTTGTTGTTGTTTTCTCGATTGTTTGTTTGTTTGCTTTGGATCTTTTTGTCGAACGAACGAAAGAACGGACGAACAAACGAACTGACAGTCGATTAGAGACAAAACCGTGATTCGACCTTCAGCTTGTATAGCAAGATGTTAACATTGCAAAATCACGTTCGAATTGTATTAGCTTATAAAATCTGTTTCTATGACGTAGATAACGGACAAAAACTACAAAATCACATTTTTAATAAGTCAAATTTTGACACGCAAACACATTTTCAATGTGACTTTAAAGCCACGTGCTAGTGTATCGATGGCTCAGCACGAAACAGTTGTAACTCCCAATAAATTTAAAGGGAGTTACAACTGTTTCGCACTGAGCTATCGACATGTCCTCTGCTAATCAAGCTGAATGACGCACTTTTAAACATCCCAATTTACACATGGATTTACGCAAAAGAGTTGTAAGTTTCTATATAAATGTATCGGCAATTGCAATGAAATTGATCGAACTCATCGATTTAGGGTTTAGAATAGTGCTAGCCACTGATGTCCCCTTTTCTAACAAATAACTGTTCGTGTTAAAGCGGATGAATTCCACATCTGCACGTATTCGGCATTGTTATAGGACAGGCGTTTTAATTGGTCCGGATGCCGTGCTGATCGTCCAATGAAATTATTCGCCCCAAAAAATTGTAGAAAAACGTCTATCAAAGCGATTGGAAGAAAAGCTTTTAGTTGCAAAGCAGCATGGAAAACATTTACGGAAAAGATCAATTTATTTTTGGAAAAAAAAGGGAATTTGAAGATGGCATAGCTTATGAGGATTTACTGAATCTTAAATGATAATTCGTCTTTTTCATTCGTAGTCAAAAAGTTTGTAATCATACGTAGTCAAAAAGTTTGTATTTTAAAATATATGTTATCTAAATTTATTCCAATTTTAGTAAATTTTGTGCCAGAGCGATGAATAATCAATTGGCAATCCGAATCAGCAATATTTACTTTGCAGATTATCAATAAAAGCGTGCTGTACGTTCTCATGCGTTTTACGTCGGTAGTTCTCTCATACAAATTCAATCGCTCACGGAGAACAATTGGAACTACCTAATTACATAAAGGCAGTTACAACTATTTCACACCGAGCCATCAAGTTGGAGTATATTTGATCTTACCTCTTTTCATTTCTTTGGATATGCATTTACACAGTTCACAGAAAGCCATTTAAAGCATAAAAAGAACAATGATGGGAATATAAACGTACGTTAGTTAATCATTGTTTCTGAATTGTCCATACCAAATAGAGCAAAGGATGTTTAAAACGTTCAAATGAGCTCAATGAGTTTTTTTTTTTTATCTCGTTAATTTGCTTTATCATTTGATACATGCCAGTGCAGCGATAGCTACAGAAATTTAGGTTACGTTAGACACGTAACGTCCTCATCTCACAATACCGAGAAACACAAGAGGTCTATTTTTTAATTTCGAATTTCAACCGTCTTCAATTCTACGAATAATGATCTGACTGTCTACTTTCAGTTTCAACGGCTTTCAGTCCTGCGCCGCCTCTTTTCACGTTTACTCGTGTGCAAAACGGGTCACAATTTACTTACTTCACAAGCGTTTTGTAATATGAACACAGGGCTGTTTTTCGAATGATGAATCAAGTTTCTTGATGTTTTGATCCAACGTCTATCTATATTCTTAGGTTACTGAATTAAAAACGTTTCACAATTTCATCACGAGTGTGAAAACGACCCAGATTCAGAAGAGCTTGCGTAAACCATCAAAAACATTTTTTCTTTAATGCTTTTCGGTGGTTTTTCGAGAAATAACGGTAGATTATCACTTGATAATCTCACCGCAAAAGCAGTGAAATTATCAAAAACTTATACCCTGCTTTTGTGCATTTCATCCTATCTGACGTCATCTATGCTGGGCGAAATAAGTGACGTCACAATGAACGTTGCATAGTAATCACGCGCAAAATGACGCGCTTTACGAAAACATGTCCTAGAAATTTCACATTTTGTCTCATTTTTGCATTAAAGAAATATAATAATCGTTTGTTTTTCGAGTAAGATCGATTAATATTTCATTTCGTGAACAACAAAAGCTATATTTTCACTCGTGGCTCTGCCACTCGTGAAAATAAAGCTTTTGTTGTTCACTCAATGAAATATAAATCGATCTTACACTGAAACAAACGATTATCCTCTATATATTTGATTAAAACAACCATAATTGAACTTTCAGTAAATTGACTCTGTTTAAAAAACGAAACTATGTTTTACTCTCTCTTTTTTTTTCGGATCACTCGGTTTGTAGAAACTGTATATCTAATTAAGTTTGAAGTGCAGTAGCGCATTTTAGGAGTTCCCACAAAAATCATCTTCATCTATGCTGCTTTTTAGCTCACCTAAGAGTACAGCGTGCTCAAGGGGAGGTTTAAGGATCGACCTCATTTTAGATGACCTCATTTTAGATAATTTTGGCCAAATGTTAGTCCATATAGAAATCAAAGGACTATTCCTTTTTTAAGCTCGACAACATATTTGTCTAAAAAGCATTTTGCCGGACCCATTTTTGCTTTAAAGTCGTTCTATTTTGTTAATTTGAGAATTCATAACATTCATTTTAGCTTTTCTTGGCATACACAAAAAATACTGTAGATTCAAGAAAACTCAACCCATTTTACATAATTTGGCTTTTATTGTTTAAAGGCGACACATTTTTAATAACCCCTTTTTAATTACGGAAATTACCGAACTCTCGCGTACGAAAAATAAGGACAAGGCGGTATTTCGTCTATTATGTATTGTGTATTGTGTTATTTCGTTGTCTAAGGAAGACAACTGCTTAATGGCTTTTTGAAAGCCTGGTTATTGCACCCGAGGGCTACTTATGCGGCGTTCGGGGCCTTTGTTCCTTATTGATAAACGGCTCATGCCGCTTAACCCAGTTATACGGTTCGCGAAATTGACAAAAGTGCAGATACAAAGTAAATCTTGCGGGAGAAGACAGAGAGAAGATTTCAAACAAATAAAACAGTGCATCACATTTCACATGTACGCATCATGCGATATGATAATTAACAATCTTCCCATGATGCTCATATACATTTGCTAAATTATGTGTTGTTACAGTTAACAACATCGGGAAATTGACAAAGTGAATGATTTTGGAATTATTTAGGAATAAAATTGAATGAGTGTGTGGAGCGAGTTTTGAGTGAATTTAATGGGAGGTAATCGTATATCGCAAATTTTGTTCAGGATGAACAAAATTAACTTTTAATCCTATATTGCAAACTTGTTCGGGGTGAACAAAATAAGCGATATGAATTACCTCTCTGTAATAAAAAAAATGCTTAAAAATTCAATATATAGCTACCTATTTCATCAAGAACCTGTGAGACGCTAACAATTTGAATTATGTCAGTAAAATCGCGATTTTTCTCTATCAAAATTTACTTTGAAAGACGTTATTGATTCTATATTTTTCAATGGGTTTGAGCATTTTTGAACGGTATGAGTGAGAGTTTGGAATGAGTGAATGGAGCGCTGGGTGAGCGATTTAGAATGGTTTTGATTGACATTTTAGTCGTCTAACGTTGTCTATCTCCACGCTCGTCACCCCCGGTTGTATCGTAGATGTTTCCCAGAATGCATACAGTAAAGCTTGTGTTAAGCGACCACTATGGGACCCGCCAAAAAGCGGTCGTTTATGGGAATGGTCGCTTAATAAAAGATATCATGATAAATGTGAGTGTTCAGTTTGATAGCACTTAAAGATTGTTGGTAAAGTTGTACTGAATCCTATGATGCTCGAACCCATTAGAACCGCCTTATTGAGACGATTCTAATGGGCTCCAACATCATTAGATTCATTAATAATAAAAAAAATTTCGTTAAGAATGTCCTCTTTTTCAGAGATTTTGCTTAAAGTGAAGGGACTTTTTATGGTGGTTGCTTAAAAGAATTGGTCGCTTAATAGACGTGGTCGCTCGAGCAATATCGACTGTACTTATACGTAATGGGGTATAAACATTTAACAATGATCAACGTCAGGCAATCTAAACAATATCAGTCCGATTAGCTCAATTGGTAGAGCACCGGACTTCAAAACCATTGAAGTTCGCCGGCGTTGGTTCTATTCCCGGGCTGGCGCACTAACAAACTAATTGTCTTTCGGATGAGAAGTTAAACCGAGGCCCCGTGAGACGATGCTTTACACCGAGCACGTTAAAGAACCATTGCGGATCTCAGCAGTAGTTTCGCCATGTATCCTCGCACTATCCCACGTAACAACTAACCGTCTTCTAGGGGCGTCGCTCATATGGGCATGTTGTACGGTAGCGACAATAAATAAACGGAAATACATACACATCAAAACCTCGTATTTCCAGCTTCATTTGCGAGACTTTATTTGTTTCTTATTTATATGTTTGTTTGGTGCTGTTTCGGATGTTTATTTAAAAAAAAAAACTCATATACATTTTATACGTATTTACAATGTGCCTCTCGTAGCATTGTTCAATTGCACCATTGCTTTAACTATTGCATTTCATTGCAAATGCTAACAATCCTCAAGTTGGAGTATTAAAAGGATATATTAATTTATTTCCAGTCTTATTAAAACTTAGAAGAAAACGATTTTGTTGTTCACAATATTTAAATTCAATTTTGGTTATTTGACCTCCTCTGACAAGGTTAAATGATAGAGAATCAGGTCCCGAGGTTATAAAACTTTTCCCAGGCTCAATTTAAAATTTTCTCAAATTTCAATTTGAGATTAAAGCCGTAATTCTGTTTAAGTGCTCATTTTAGTGTATTAACATAACAGATAATATCAACAAGTTGTTATAAATAACAACTTATTAATATTATCGTTTTATATTTATACATTTATTTGAATTTAAAATTTGAGAAAATTTTTAGTTGACGAAAATTTAATAACCTTAGGTCCATATTCCACATATCGATGTGTCACTAGAATCTCACGAGTAGCCTACTGCTTGAATAAATCTTTGACCGCACATCGCGGTTTATCTTATAACTATACCAATATCTATGTGATAACAACCCATATGATATTTTTTATGATATCACATAGATATTTTTAGAACAATAATATCATGCAGTTATTTTTAGAAACTTGCATTTCAGTAAGAAACACCGACGAAAACAAGTCAAAAAGAGGTTATAGGATAAATATAATACGTACTAAGTGTATTGTATGAAAAAATATCTAACTCGGTTGTGAGAATTGATAATTGTCTCGGCATAGCCTCGACAATGATCAATTCTCCCAACCTCGTTAGATATTTTTTCTCATACAATACACTAAGTATGTATTATATATATATATATATAATTCCAATTACTTTCTTACGGACATTGCAATATTTGTGTACAATGATGACTGGAAAAATACATGGAACAAAATTTAGAAATTTAGTTAATTTATGAAATTATCAGAGAGCGTGGTTGACTCTGATTGTTATAATTATAGGTGTAAGTCTAATTTCTGTAAAGTATCCGCCCGTTCTGTTCAACCTGTAATGGCATATTTCTGAACAATTTTGAAAAGAAACGTTAGAAAAATGCATTAATATTGAAACTTGCCGGACTTGTGTCGAAGTAGTATGCAATAATGATATTTGAAAAAAAACTCTTTTTTTTTTTGCCTTTTTTTTCGCCATCATGCCACCAAAACGCCCATCTTCAGTACTTTCAGTGCTTTGATTTTACTTGTTTCTATACGTGTTATATAGAAGAAACTTTTAAAAACAATATCTAAGTAAATGGATGGTTACAAAGTATAGACAAAGTGCATGGTTTTATATAAATTGCATTTCGATTGATCATTGGTTGACCCTTTATAGATCTCCAAAAAATATGATCGAACTAAAACTTTTTATGGACAAGATGGTTCCCTTCTACGCGATACACGTAGATAGCACTTACGATAGGGATATCCCCTACGTTCAGCAAGGGCGTAGCTCCCATTGCGCAAATTACGCAATTGCGTAATACTGTATTACAAATAAATCCTCTTTCGAAATATCTCGTTAATGAATTATCATACCATCGAAACTACAGCGTATTCAAGCTGTAGTACGATGTTTGATTATTCACCAACGCTCAAATCATATAAATGGGGAGAACGTAGAGGGCGTTAGTCTTTACTCACAGTCCACATATCGCCTTTAATGGTGGTCACCTTCGCAATGCGTAAAAAGTATAAAAAAATCTAGCTACGCCTATGTTCAGGATGATAAAACGATGGAAACTGTTTTCAAACTGTATCCCGTTTTACTCGCAAATGTGTGTGCAAAGCGGGGCATAGTTCTTTCAAACAGTTTGTACCGTTTTGTCATCATGAACGTAGGTCTGATCAGTCTGTGTCAATTTCATGAAATTCGTAATAGAGTGAATTATAATAAACATGATTATCATTTCCTTTTTAGGAATTAAATTTAAGAGTCTTAATACAGGCACAGCTAGTTTCATAATGAAATTGGCATTCATCTCAATCAAAATCATTCTCAATCGCTCACTCAGCGCCCAATCATTTCATTCCAAACACTCACTCAACCCATTCAAATACGGTCCTTGAAGAAACAGGAAGCTATTCATAGAATTTGTATGCATATTTTAATAAAGGGAGGTAATAAATATCACTTATTTTGTTTATCCTGAACAAAATTAGCAGCTATATTGGATCAACTCTATTTAAATTCATTCAAAACCCTCACATCGCGCTCATTCAATTTCATTTCAAAATCATTCCAAAATCATTCATATTGTTAATTACACAATGCTGTTAACTGTACCCTCGTATTTCCACGTGTTTCTTTTTTGCATAACTAATGAGAAACAGCTTAACCCTTTCCTGTTTTACAAAATTTTGGACCTGTCCAAATTCAAAGGTTTTGCAGACGAAAACTTAAAGTGGATTTAATTTGAAAAATAGCCATTCAGTAGGGTAGAAAATAGTGTGCAAAAAGAAGAAATTGCTTGTCAGAAGCAATTTCTTCTTTTTTCACAATGTTTTCTCAATCATAAAATGACAGGCACGTAAAAAGCAGGGATTAAACAGCAAAGGGTTAAACGTTCTTATCCTTATCAAACTGAATAAAATCTAGACAGAATTGGAGTAAAATGAAATTACTCGAGGCGCTATTTGTGAGTCAATATTTCATTTCAAAATATGCAGTCAATCTTGCTTGAGCGACCACGTCTATTAAGCGACCACTTTTATCAAGCGACCATAGTAAAAAGACACTTTGCCGTAAGTAAAATTTCCAAACAAGTGGACATTCTTAAACGTAAACTGAATGAATTTCATTGAATCTTATGACGTTAGAACGCATAAGAATCGTCTCATTATGACTATTCTTATGGGTTCGAACATCCTAAGATTCAGTCAAAATTATGTGACAATCTTGAATGCTACAAAAAATCACGTCTTTTTATCATCATATTTTAACGACCGCTTTTTATTGGTCCCCTAAGTGGTCGCTTAACGCAAGTTTTTTTTCTAATTGTAAACAGTTTCTGGTTTGAAAAGGAAAACATAAATATATAATTTGATTCTAGTTGATTCCATCAGATTTCCCGATTTCTGTTTGGCTGAAAAAATGCTTTTATTTCTCAATGAAATTGATTTTGATTACGCCGCTATTTTGTAAGCTTCCGCAAAAAAAGAGAACTGCCCCAAAGATGACAAATCTTTATATTTTTGATTCGCGTATTTCACAATGAAATCTACAAATGCTCAATTCATCTCTTAAACGGTTTAAAAGAAAGATCAAACTTTATATAATGTGCAGACTGATCTTCGTAATACCTCCGAAATGCTCCGGATTCAACCCTGCGTTCAGGATAACGAAACGATGCAAACAGCTTTCCAGTTCTATCCTGCTTTGCACGCAAGTAAACGTGCAAAGTGGGGTATAAATGGAAAAAAATTTGCACCGTTTGGTCATCCTGAGGGTAGGGTAGCATGACAAGGGTTCAGAATTGACATGATGAAAAATTCAGAATATAAAAATTCATGCATTTCGGAAAGAAAAAGCGCGTATTTTTTTTTTTTAAACCTGTTTCGTTTAAATGAGCAATATTCTATAAGCCCTTTTGACCTCCGTCATTTTTCACCATTTTCGTTGAGTGGCGACTTAAAAGTCTAAACTATAATCTGAAACACATACACGCGCGCGCGCGCGCACTCACGCACGCACGCGAGCGCGCACACTCACACTGTTGCGTCACCTCTATCAAAGCCACCCTAAATTGCCTGCTCAGATCCACATCCAAATGCACTCAAAATACTCCAATTTATCGAAAAAAACTCCGGTTTTTTTTTTTTTTTTTTTTTTTTTTTGTTTGTTTGTTTTTTAACACTTTAAAATAGTTCAAAATGACCAGCATTTCATCAAAATTGATAAATTCTCTTTAACCCTTTGCTGTTAAATCCCTGTTTTTTACGTGCCTGTGATTTTATGATTGAGAAAACATTGTGAAAAAAGACGAAATTGCTTCTGGCAAGCAATTTCTTCTTTTTCCTCACTATTTTCTACCCTACAGAATGGTTATTTTTCAAATTAAATCCACTTTAAATTTCGTCTGCAAAACATTTGAATTTGGACAGGTCCAAAATTTTGTAAAAACAGGAAAGTGTTAAGACTGAATTGGCTGGTGTGGTTTTTTAAGCGTCTCATTGGTCCGCGTAGACACATGATCAGCAAAATACATAGATTTAATTAAAGAGACATCTTGAAATATCGCTTATTATACCTTGTTTTGGGGTTTTTTTTACCATAATTTGATCTCTGTGGAAAAAATGTTTAAATAACAATTACCACCATGTTTTATGAATTAACAAAATATGTTTTACATTCAATACCGTTTGTTATACATTCCAATGAAAGCACGTGCAAAGGCGAGTAGGAATAATCAGAATTTCATTCATTTAAATAACAGGAGTCAGATTCGGGTTAATAAAACCGACTTTTCTTCACTTTTAATCAAAACTCGCTCATTCAACTCATCCAATTCCATTTCGAAATCATTTAAAAGTAACTTACCTTGTCCATTACACGATGTTCTTAGATATATCCAACAAAAGAAACCTCGCTCTGCGTTCAGGATGAAAACCTAAGCGAAACGTTTTCGAAATGATTCCTCGCTTTGCACGTATGTGTACGTGCAAAGCGTGGTATCATCTCAAAACGTTCGCAAAACGTTTTTTACATCCAGAACGCAGGGTCGGTGTCAGGCAACAAAATCGAAGCTCTTACTAGAAAAGATGAAATTGCTTGTTTTGAGAGAACTAAAATATGAATGTATTCCCATACATAAAAAACTTACCTTTCAATCAGACGAACTGAAATGCTGGAACGGTGCATCAGCTTGTATTTAGTCAAGAAATTCCTTTTGTCAAACATTCATTTTAGCAACAATATTTTCAAGTCCTGTAGCAAGTTTGACTATGTCTAATTTGGTGTACACGTGTTTTCATTACGAATGTTCGTCATACTAAAATTTTGTCAACGTGTAAAACGAATTGGAATCTTCGATCGGCACGTATTCGCCACCAATATCAGACAGGTAGTTTGTTTTGTAAGCCGGGTTTCATCCAATAACACGTCATAATCATTGAACTCAGGCTTCAAGCTACCTTGCTGAGATGAGCACGTGTGCAAAAAACAAGAGGGCCATAGTGGCCCTTAATCGCTAACCTGAATGAACAGTCTAAATTTTTTAAAAGAATGTTAGAAAAAGAATGGTGAATGAATGTCACTAAGCTAAACAATGCTGTTGCTTTTATGCTTTTATTCTTCAGGTTGACTCTTCAGGTTTTTCTATGATTCGACTCTGTGACCTAGTTTTTGACCGCAGTTGACCCAATTTCAAACTCATCCAAAATTGCATCCATTAAATCTTCTGACCAAATTGCAGGTTGATCAGGCAAAAGAATGTGGCCTCTAGATTGCATACATGATTTTGCTAAAATTTGACCCCATGGCCTAGTTTTGACCCAAAGTGACCCTTATTCAAATTCGTGTAAGATTTCGTCAAGGCAATCATTCTGACCAAACTTCAGGTTGATCGCGCAAAAAGGTGACACCCAGAGTGCATACAAGGTTTTTTCTAAGATTTGACCTTGAAACCTAGTTTCTGGCCCCAGTTCACCCAATTTAAAACTCATCCCAGATTTAATCAAGATAATCATTCTGACCAAATTTCAGGTGATCGGGCAAAACATGTTGCCTCTAGAGTGCATACAAGGTTTTTCTAAGATTTGATTCCGTGACATAGTTTTTGATCCAAGTTGACCCAACTTTGATCTCATCCGATATTTCATCGAGACAATCATTGTGGCCAAATTTTAAGTTGATTGGGAAAAAATGTGGCCTCTAGTGTGCAAATAAGGTTTTTCTAAGACTTGACCCATGGCCTAGTTTTTGACCTTAGTTTGACTCGTCTGAGATTTCATCAAGCCAATCATTCTGACCAAATTACAAGTTGACTGGGCAAAAAATGAGGCATCTAGAGTGTAAACAAGGTTTATTTAAGAATTGACCCCGTGACCTAGTTTTTGACCCCATTTGACCCAATTTCGACTCGTCCGAGACTTTATCAAGACAAATATTCTGACCAAATTTCAGGTTGGCCGGGCAAAAAATGTGGCCTATAGAGTGCATACAAGGTTTATCTAAGATTTGATCCCGTGACATCGTTTTTGAACCGATTAGACCCAATTTCAAGTTCGTCCGAGCTTTCACCAAGACAATCACTCTGACTAAATTTTAGGTTGATCGGGCAAAAATGTGGCCTGTAGAGTGAATACCAGGCAAATGTTGACGACGGACGTCGCACGACGGACGTCGCACGACGGACATCCACCTAACCACAATAGCTCACCTTGAGCCCAGGTGAGCTAAAAATGGTGAATGGTACCTTGTATTATACGCAAGTTTTCATTTAACCGGGAACCATTAAACGTTTTCGAACGCTTTATTAGCCTCAAACAGGTCTGTACTGATTTTTTGAAAATGGGCGTTGAAATAGGAATCGAGTTTGGCCAATAATTATTGAACACGAGAGATCATTTGATTTTGCAACATTTGAAGATTGTTTAATTGGATAGCTGATAATTTCAAGGAGTACATTGGCCTTTAAAACTGCAATGTTTCCCCAGTCATCTTCAGATTTTTGTCTGATTTTGGAGAAAAATCTTGCAGCTTCAAAGTATTTCA
Organism: Fragum whitleyi; assembly: GCA_948146395.1. Lineage (NCBI taxonomy): Eukaryota > Metazoa > Mollusca > Bivalvia > Cardiida > Cardiidae > Fragum > Fragum whitleyi. The sequence continues at coordinate 29,361,995 of OX411557.1, read as the reverse complement.
TCTTTGATCAGAATAAGGTAAATATTAATTTTATATTATTTCGATTTCGACTTCTTTTAAATTTAGTTATCTTTATTATGATTCGAATGTGAAATGAAGATTTCACATTCGAATCATAATAAAGATAACTAAATTTAAAAGAAGTCGAAATCGAAATAATATAAAATTAATATTTACCTTATTCTGATCAAAGATGAAATACTTTGAAGCTGCAAGATTTTTCTCCAAAATCAGACAAAAATCTGAAGATGACTGGGGAAACATTGCAGTTTTAAAGGCCAATGTACTCCTTGAAATTATCAGCTATCCAATTAAACAATCTTCAAATGTTGCAAAATCAAATGATCTCTCGTGTTCAATAATTATTGGCCAAACTCGATTCCTATTTCAACGCCCATTTTCAAAAAATCAGTACAGACCTGTTTGAGGCTAATAAAGCGTTCGAAAACGTTTAATGGTTCCCGGTTAAATGAAAACTTGCGTATAATACAAGGTACCATTCACCATTTTTAGCTCACCTGGGCTCAAGGTGAGCTATTGTGGTTAGGTGGATGTCCGTCGTGCGACGTCCGTCGTGCGACGTCCGTCGTCAACATTTGCCTGGTATTCACTCTACAGGCCACATTTTTGCCCGATCAACCTAAAATTTAGTCAGAGTGATTGTCTTGGTGAAAGCTCGGACGAACTTGAAATTGGGTCTAATCGGTTCAAAAACGATGTCACGGGATCAAATCTTAGATAAACCTTGTATGCACTCTATAGGCCACATTTTTTGCCCGGCCAACCTGAAATTTGGTCAGAATATTTGTCTTGATAAAGTCTCGGACGAGTCGAAATTGGGTCAAATGGGGTCAAAAACTAGGTCACGGGGTCAATTCTTAAATAAACCTTGTTTACACTCTAGATGCCTCATTTTTTGCCCAGTCAACTTGTAATTTGGTCAGAATGATTGGCTTGATGAAATCTCAGACGAGTCAAACTAAGGTCAAAAACTAGGCCATGGGTCAAGTCTTAGAAAAACCTTATTTGCACACTAGAGGCCACATTTTTTCCCAATCAACTTAAAATTTGGCCACAATGATTGTCTCGATGAAATATCGGATGAGATCAAAGTTGGGTCAACTTGGATCAAAAACTATGTCACGGAATCAAATCTTAGAAAAACCTTGTATGCACTCTAGAGGCAACATGTTTTGCCCGATCACCTGAAATTTGGTCAGAATGATTATCTTGATTAAATCTGGGATGAGTTTTAAATTGGGTGAACTGGGGCCAGAAACTAGGTTTCAAGGTCAAATCTTAGAAAAAACCTTGTATGCACTCTGGGTGTCACCTTTTTGCGCGATCAACCTGAAGTTTGGTCAGAATGATTGCCTTGACGAAATCTTACACGAATTTGAATAAGGGTCACTTTGGGTCAAAACTAGGCCATGGGGTCAAATTTTAGCAAAATCATGTATGCAATCTAGAGGCCACATTCTTTTGCCTGATCAACCTGCAATTTGGTCAGAAGATTTAATGGATGCAATTTTGGATGAGTTTGAAATTGGGTCAACTGCGGTCAAAAACTAGGTCACAGAGTCGAATCATAGAAAAACCTGAAGAGTCAACCTGAAGAATAAAAGCATAAAAGCAACAGCATTGTTTAGCTTAGTGACATTCATTCACCATTCTTTTTCTAACATTCTTTTAAAAAATTTAGACTGTTCATTCAGGTTAGCGATTAAGGGCCACTATGGCCCTCTTGTTTTTTGCACACGTGCTCATCTCAGCAAGGTAGCTTGAAGCCTGAGTTCAATGATTATGACGTGTTATTGGATGAAACCCGGCTTACAAAACAAACTACCTGTCTGATATTGGTGGCGAATACGTGCCGATCGAAGATTCCAATTCGTTTTACACGTTGACAAAATTTTAGTATGACGAACATTCGTAATGAAAACACGTGTACACCAAATTAGACATAGTCAAACTTGCTACAGGACTTGAAAATATTGTTGCTAAAATGAATGTTTGACAAAAGGAATTTCTTGACTAAATACAAGCTGATGCACCGTTCCAGCATTTCAGTTCGTCTGATTGAAAGGTAAGTTTTTTATGTATGGGAATACATTCATATTTTAGTTCTCTCAAAACAAGCAATTTCATCTTTTCTAGTAAGAGCTTCGATTTTGTTGCCTGACACCGACCCTGCGTTCTGGATGTAAAAAACGTTTTGCGAACGTTTTGAGATGATACCACGCTTTGCACGTACACATACGTGCAAAGCGAGGAATCATTTCGAAAACGTTTCGCTTAGGTTTTCATCCTGAACGCAGAGCGAGGTTTCTTTTGTTGGATATATCTAAGAACATCGTGTAATGGACAAGGTAAGTTACTTTTAAATGATTTCGAAATGGAATTGGATGAGTTGAATGAGCGAGTTTTGATTAAAAGTGAAGAAAAGTCGGTTTTATTAACCCGAATCTGACTCCTGTTATTTAAATGAATGAAATTCTGATTATTCCTACTCGCCTTTGCACGTGCTTTCATTGGAATGTATAACAAACGGTATTGAATGTAAAACATATTTTGTTAATTCATAAAACATGGTGGTAATTGTTATTTAAACATTTTTTCCACAGAGATCAAATTATGGTAAAAAAAACCCCAAAACAAGGTATAATAAGCGATATTTCAAGATGTCTCTTTAATTAAATCTATGTATTTTGCTGATCATGTGTCTACGCGGACCAATGAGACGCTTAAAAAACCACACCAGCCAATTCAGTCTTAACACTTTCCTGTTTTTACAAAATTTTGGACCTGTCCAAATTCAAATGTTTTGCAGACGAAATTTAAAGTGGATTTAATTTGAAAAATAACCATTCTGTAGGGTAGAAAATAGTGAGGAAAAAGAAGAAATTGCTTGCCAGAAGCAATTTCGTCTTTTTTCACAATGTTTTCTCAATCATAAAATCACAGGCACGTAAAAAACAGGGATTTAACAGCAAAGGGTTAAAGAGAATTTATCAATTTTGATGAAATGCTGGTCATTTTGAACTATTTTAAAGTGTTAAAAAACAAACAAACAAAAAAAAAAAAAAAAAAAAAAAAAAACCGGAGTTTTTTTCGATAAATTGGAGTATTTTGAGTGCATTTGGATGTGGATCTGAGCAGGCAATTTAGGGTGGCTTTGATAGAGGTGACGCAACAGTGTGAGTGTGCGCGCTCGCGTGCGTGCGTGAGTGCGCGCGCGCGCGCGTGTATGTGTTTCAGATTATAGTTTAGACTTTTAAGTCGCCACTCAACGAAAATGGTGAAAAATGACGGAGGTCAAAAGGGCTTATAGAATATTGCTCATTTAAACGAAACAGGTTTAAAAAAAAAAATACGCGCTTTTTCTTTCCGAAATGCATGAATTTTTATATTCTGAATTTTTCATCATGTCAATTCTGAACCCTTGTCATGCTACCCTACCCTCAGGATGACCAAACGGTGCAAATTTTTTTCCATTTATACCCCACTTTGCACGTTTACTTGCGTGCAAAGCAGGATAGAACTGGAAAGCTGTTTGCATCGTTTCGTTATCCTGAACGCAGGGTTGAATCCGGAGCATTTCGGAGGTATTACGAAGATCAGTCTGCACATTATATAAAGTTTGATCTTTCTTTTAAACCGTTTAAGAGATGAATTGAGCATTTGTAGATTTCATTGTGAAATACGCGAATCAAAAATATAAAGATTTGTCATCTTTGGGGCAGTTCTCTTTTTTTGCGGAAGCTTACAAAATAGCGGCGTAATCAAAATCAATTTCATTGAGAAATAAAAGCATTTTTTCAGCCAAACAGAAATCGGGAAATCTGATGGAATCAACTAGAATCAAATTATATATTTATGTTTTCCTTTTCAAACCAGAAACTGTTTACAATTAGAAAAAAAACTTGCGTTAAGCGACCACTTAGGGGACCAATAAAAAGCGGTCGTTAAAATATGATGATAAAAAGACGTGATTTTTTGTAGCATTCAAGATTGTCACATAATTTTGACTGAATCTTAGGATGTTCGAACCCATAAGAATAGTCATAATGAGACGATTCTTATGCGTTCTAACGTCATAAGATTCAATGAAATTCATTCAGTTTACGTTTAAGAATGTCCACTTGTTTGGAAATTTTACTTACGGCAAAGTGTCTTTTTACTATGGTCGCTTGATAAAAGTGGTCGCTTAATAGACGTGGTCGCTCAAGCAAGATTGACTGCATATTTTGAAATGAAATATTGACTCACAAATAGCGCCTCGAGTAATTTCATTTTACTCCAATTCTGTCTAGATTTTATTCAGTTTGATAAGGATAAGAACGTTTAACCCTTTGCTGTTTAATCCCTGCTTTTTACGTGCCTGTCATTTTATGATTGAGAAAACATTGTGAAAAAAGAAGAAATTGCTTCTGACAAGCAATTTCTTCTTTTTGCACACTATTTTCTACCCTACTGAATGGCTATTTTTCAAATTAAATCCACTTTAAGTTTTCGTCTGCAAAACCTTTGAATTTGGACAGGTCCAAAATTTTGTAAAACAGGAAAGGGTTAAGCTGTTTCTCATTAGTTATGCAAAAAAGAAACACGTGGAAATACGAGGGTACAGTTAACAGCATTGTGTAATTAACAATATGAATGATTTTGGAATGATTTTGAAATGAAATTGAATGAGCGCGATGTGAGGGTTTTGAATGAATTTAAATAGAGTTGATCCAATATAGCTGCTAATTTTGTTCAGGATAAACAAAATAAGTGATATTTATTACCTCCCTTTATTAAAATATGCATACAAATTCTATGAATAGCTTCCTGTTTCTTCAAGGACCGTATTTGAATGGGTTGAGTGAGTGTTTGGAATGAAATGATTGGGCGCTGAGTGAGCGATTGAGAATGATTTTGATTGAGATGAATGCCAATTTCATTATGAAACTAGCTGTGCCTGTATTAAGACTCTTAAATTTAATTCCTAAAAAGGAAATGATAATCATGTTTATTATAATTCACTCTATTACGAATTTCATGAAATTGACACAGACTGATCAGACCTACGTTCATGATGACAAAACGGTACAAACTGTTTGAAAGAACTATGCCCCGCTTTGCACACACATTTGCGAGTAAAACGGGATACAGTTTGAAAACAGTTTCCATCGTTTTATCATCCTGAACATAGGCGTAGCTAGATTTTTTTATACTTTTTACGCATTGCGAAGGTGACCACCATTAAAGGCGATATGTGGACTGTGAGTAAAGACTAACGCCCTCTACGTTCTCCCCATTTATATGATTTGAGCGTTGGTGAATAATCAAACATCGTACTACAGCTTGAATACGCTGTAGTTTCGATGGTATGATAATTCATTAACGAGATATTTCGAAAGAGGATTTATTTGTAATACAGTATTACGCAATTGCGTAATTTGCGCAATGGGAGCTACGCCCTTGCTGAACGTAGGGGATATCCCTATCGTAAGTGCTATCTACGTGTATCGCGTAGAAGGGAACCATCTTGTCCATAAAAAGTTTTAGTTCGATCATATTTTTTGGAGATCTATAAAGGGTCAACCAATGATCAATCGAAATGCAATTTATATAAAACCATGCACTTTGTCTATACTTTGTAACCATCCATTTACTTAGATATTGTTTTTAAAAGTTTCTTCTATATAACACGTATAGAAACAAGTAAAATCAAAGCACTGAAAGTACTGAAGATGGGCGTTTTGGTGGCATGATGGCGAAAAAAAAGGCAAAAAAAAAAAGAGTTTTTTTTCAAATATCATTATTGCATACTACTTCGACACAAGTCCGGCAAGTTTCAATATTAATGCATTTTTCTAACGTTTCTTTTCAAAATTGTTCAGAAATATGCCATTACAGGTTGAACAGAACGGGCGGATACTTTACAGAAATTAGACTTACACCTATAATTATAACAATCAGAGTCAACCACGCTCTCTGATAATTTCATAAATTAACTAAATTTCTAAATTTTGTTCCATGTATTTTTCCAGTCATCATTGTACACAAATATTGCAATGTCCGTAAGAAAGTAATTGGAATTATATATATATATATATAATACATACTTAGTGTATTGTATGAGAAAAAATATCTAACGAGGTTGGGAGAATTGATCATTGTCGAGGCTATGCCGAGACAATTATCAATTCTCACAACCGAGTTAGATATTTTTTCATACAATACACTTAGTACGTATTATATTTATCCTATAACCTCTTTTTGACTTGTTTTCGTCGGTGTTTCTTACTGAAATGCAAGTTTCTAAAAATAACTGCATGATATTATTGTTCTAAAAATATCTATGTGATATCATAAAAAATATCATATGGGTTGTTATCACATAGATATTGGTATAGTTATAAGATAAACCGCGATGTGCGGTCAAAGATTTATTCAAGCAGTAGGCTACTCGTGAGATTCTAGTGACACATCGATATGTGGAATATGGGCCTAAGGTTATTAAATTTTCGTCAACTAAAAATTTTCTCAAATTTTAAATTCAAATAAATGTATAAATATAAAACGATAATATTAATAAGTTGTTATTTATAACAACTTGTTGATATTATCTGTTATGTTAATACACTAAAATGAGCACTTAAACAGAATTACGGCTTTAATCTCAAATTGAAATTTGAGAAAATTTTAAATTGAGCCTGGGAAAAGTTTTATAACCTCGGGACCTGATTCTCTATCATTTAACCTTGTCAGAGGAGGTCAAATAACCAAAATTGAATTTAAATATTGTGAACAACAAAATCGTTTTCTTCTAAGTTTTAATAAGACTGGAAATAAATTAATATATCCTTTTAATACTCCAACTTGAGGATTGTTAGCATTTGCAATGAAATGCAATAGTTAAAGCAATGGTGCAATTGAACAATGCTACGAGAGGCACATTGTAAATACGTATAAAATGTATATGAGTTTTTTTTTTTAAATAAACATCCGAAACAGCACCAAACAAACATATAAATAAGAAACAAATAAAGTCTCGCAAATGAAGCTGGAAATACGAGGTTTTGATGTGTATGTATTTCCGTTTATTATTGTCGCTACCGTACAACATGCCCCATATGAGCGACGCCCCTAGAAGACGGTTAGTTGTTACGTGGGATAGTGCGAGGATACATGGCGAAACTACTGCTGAGATCCGGCAATGGTTCTTTAACGTGCTCGGTGTAAAGCATCGTCTCACGGGGCCTCGGTTTAACTTCTCATCCGAAAGACAATTAGTTTGTTAGTGCGCCAGCCCGGGAATAGAACCAACGCCGGCGAACTTCAATGGTTTTGAAGTCCGGTGCTCTACCAATTGAGCTAATCGGACTGATATTGTTTAGATTGCCTGACGTTGATCATTGTTAAATGTTTATACCCCATTACGTATAAGTACAGTCGATATTGCTCGAGCGACCACGTCTATTAAGCGACCAATTCTTTTAAGCAACCACCATAAAAAGTCCCTTCACTTTAAGCAAAATCTCTGAAAAAGAGGACATTCTTAACGAAATTTTTTTTATTATTAATGAATCTAATGATGTTGGAGCCCATTAGAATCGTCTCAATAAGGCGGTTCTAATGGGTTCGAGCATCATAGGATTCAGTACAACTTTACCAACAATCTTTAAGTGCTATCAAACTGAACACTCACATTTATCATGATATCTTTTATTAAGCGACCATTCCCATAAACGACCGCTTTTTGGCGGGTCCCATAGTGGTCGCTTAACACAAGCTTTACTGTATGCATTCTGGGAAACATCTACGATACAACCGGGGGTGACGAGCGTGGAGATAGACAACGTTAGACGACTAAAATGTCAATCAAAACCATTCTAAATCGCTCACCCAGCGCTCCATTCACTCATTCCAAACTCTCACTCATACCGTTCAAAAATGCTCAAACCCATTGAAAAATATAGAATCAATAACGTCTTTCAAAGTAAATTTTGATAGAGAAAAATCGCGATTTTACTGACATAATTCAAATTGTTAGCGTCTCACAGGTTCTTGATGAAATAGGTAGCTATATATTGAATTTTTAAGCATTTTTTTTATTACAGAGAGGTAATTCATATCGCTTATTTTGTTCACCCCGAACAAGTTTGCAATATAGGATTAAAAGTTAATTTTGTTCATCCTGAACAAAATTTGCGATATACGATTACCTCCCATTAAATTCACTCAAAACTCGCTCCACACACTCATTCAATTTTATTCCTAAATAATTCCAAAATCATTCACTTTGTCAATTTCCCGATGTTGTTAACTGTAACAACACATAATTTAGCAAATGTATATGAGCATCATGGGAAGATTGTTAATTATCATATCGCATGATGCGTACATGTGAAATGTGATGCACTGTTTTATTTGTTTGAAATCTTCTCTCTGTCTTCTCCCGCAAGATTTACTTTGTATCTGCACTTTTGTCAATTTCGCGAACCGTATAACTGGGTTAAGCGGCATGAGCCGTTTATCAATAAGGAACAAAGGCCCCGAACGCCGCATAAGTAGCCCTCGGGTGCAATAACCAGGCTTTCAAAAAGCCATTAAGCAGTTGTCTTCCTTAGACAACGAAATAACACAATACACAATACATAATAGACGAAATACCGCCTTGTCCTTATTTTTCGTACGCGAGAGTTCGGTAATTTCCGTAATTAAAAAGGGGTTATTAAAAATGTGTCGCCTTTAAACAATAAAAGCCAAATTATGTAAAATGGGTTGAGTTTTCTTGAATCTACAGTATTTTTTGTGTATGCCAAGAAAAGCTAAAATGAATGTTATGAATTCTCAAATTAACAAAATAGAACGACTTTAAAGCAAAAATGGGTCCGGCAAAATGCTTTTTAGACAAATATGTTGTCGAGCTTAAAAAAGGAATAGTCCTTTGATTTCTATATGGACTAACATTTGGCCAAAATTATCTAAAATGAGGTCATCTAAAATGAGGTCGATCCTTAAACCTCCCCTTGAGCACGCTGTACTCTTAGGTGAGCTAAAAAGCAGCATAGATGAAGATGATTTTTGTGGGAACTCCTAAAATGCGCTACTGCACTTCAAACTTAATTAGATATACAGTTTCTACAAACCGAGTGATCCGAAAAAAAAAGAGAGAGTAAAACATAGTTTCGTTTTTTAAACAGAGTCAATTTACTGAAAGTTCAATTATGGTTGTTTTAATCAAATATATAGAGGATAATCGTTTGTTTCAGTGTAAGATCGATTTATATTTCATTGAGTGAACAACAAAAGCTTTATTTTCACGAGTGGCAGAGCCACGAGTGAAAATATAGCTTTTGTTGTTCACGAAATGAAATATTAATCGATCTTACTCGAAAAACAAACGATTATTATATTTCTTTAATGCAAAAATGAGACAAAATGTGAAATTTCTAGGACATGTTTTCGTAAAGCGCGTCATTTTGCGCGTGATTACTATGCAACGTTCATTGTGACGTCACTTATTTCGCCCAGCATAGATGACGTCAGATAGGATGAAATGCACAAAAGCAGGGTATAAGTTTTTGATAATTTCACTGCTTTTGCGGTGAGATTATCAAGTGATAATCTACCGTTATTTCTCGAAAAACCACCGAAAAGCATTAAAGAAAAAATGTTTTTGATGGTTTACGCAAGCTCTTCTGAATCTGGGTCGTTTTCACACTCGTGATGAAATTGTGAAACGTTTTTAATTCAGTAACCTAAGAATATAGATAGACGTTGGATCAAAACATCAAGAAACTTGATTCATCATTCGAAAAACAGCCCTGTGTTCATATTACAAAACGCTTGTGAAGTAAGTAAATTGTGACCCGTTTTGCACACGAGTAAACGTGAAAAGAGGCGGCGCAGGACTGAAAGCCGTTGAAACTGAAAGTAGACAGTCAGATCATTATTCGTAGAATTGAAGACGGTTGAAATTCGAAATTAAAAAATAGACCTCTTGTGTTTCTCGGTATTGTGAGATGAGGACGTTACGTGTCTAACGTAACCTAAATTTCTGTAGCTATCGCTGCACTGGCATGTATCAAATGATAAAGCAAATTAACGAGATAAAAAAAAAAAACTCATTGAGCTCATTTGAACGTTTTAAACATCCTTTGCTCTATTTGGTATGGACAATTCAGAAACAATGATTAACTAACGTACGTTTATATTCCCATCATTGTTCTTTTTATGCTTTAAATGGCTTTCTGTGAACTGTGTAAATGCATATCCAAAGAAATGAAAAGAGGTAAGATCAAATATACTCCAACTTGATGGCTCGGTGTGAAATAGTTGTAACTGCCTTTATGTAATTAGGTAGTTCCAATTGTTCTCCGTGAGCGATTGAATTTGTATGAGAGAACTACCGACGTAAAACGCATGAGAACGTACAGCACGCTTTTATTGATAATCTGCAAAGTAAATATTGCTGATTCGGATTGCCAATTGATTATTCATCGCTCTGGCACAAAATTTACTAAAATTGGAATAAATTTAGATAACATATATTTTAAAATACAAACTTTTTGACTACGTATGATTACAAACTTTTTGACTACGAATGAAAAAGACGAATTATCATTTAAGATTCAGTAAATCCTCATAAGCTATGCCATCTTCAAATTCCCTTTTTTTTCCAAAAATAAATTGATCTTTTCCGTAAATGTTTTCCATGCTGCTTTGCAACTAAAAGCTTTTCTTCCAATCGCTTTGATAGACGTTTTTCTACAATTTTTTGGGGCGAATAATTTCATTGGACGATCAGCACGGCATCCGGACCAATTAAAACGCCTGTCCTATAACAATGCCGAATACGTGCAGATGTGGAATTCATCCGCTTTAACACGAACAGTTATTTGTTAGAAAAGGGGACATCAGTGGCTAGCACTATTCTAAACCCTAAATCGATGAGTTCGATCAATTTCATTGCAATTGCCGATACATTTATATAGAAACTTACAACTCTTTTGCGTAAATCCATGTGTAAATTGGGATGTTTAAAAGTGCGTCATTCAGCTTGATTAGCAGAGGACATGTCGATAGCTCAGTGCGAAACAGTTGTAACTCCCTTTAAATTTATTGGGAGTTACAACTGTTTCGTGCTGAGCCATCGATACACTAGCACGTGGCTTTAAAGTCACATTGAAAATGTGTTTGCGTGTCAAAATTTGACTTATTAAAAATGTGATTTTGTAGTTTTTGTCCGTTATCTACGTCATAGAAACAGATTTTATAAGCTAATACAATTCGAACGTGATTTTGCAATGTTAACATCTTGCTATACAAGCTGAAGGTCGAATCACGGTTTTGTCTCTAATCGACTGTCAGTTCGTTTGTTCGTCCGTTCTTTCGTTCGTTCGACAAAAAGATCCAAAGCAAACAAACAAACAATCGAGAAAACAACAACAACAATCCGCCAGCTAGGCGATCCTCCGTTTAACCTAGGAATTTCTTCGTAAGATGTATTGATTCGTTCAAGTGGAAACGGTTGTTTTTAAAGATTTTCAAATACCTATTGTATTTCTCGACCACCCGACAATTATTCCATTTTAGGGCCTCTCAAAAATCTTCATTTGGTTTGTTCATTTAATTTAATGTTGTCATTGAACTGGTTAGAGATTATCATTTAGGATTCTAAAAAATAAATCCATTAATCATTCTCATGTCGTTCACAGCACAATCTCGCTGTGTATGAAAACATTGGTAGACAGTTGAGCCTAAGAGCATCCTGCACAGACCGTACAGACTGATCCTAGCCTTGATTACATGATTTCTGCCTAATTATTTGGGAGATAAAAAATCCCGTATTTTTGCTGTTCACAAAAGCCTTAGCATACAAAAGAGCCTTAGACAATTGTGCATTCTGGTCTTAGTCAATACCGCCTTTTTCCTACTTTTAAAATTATTCAGTAAACATGCTTGAGCCAAAATGGTTGAAAGGTCCAACAAAATGGTATTTTCTATTTGTTTATTTGTTTGTATGAGGTTTAACGCCATTTTCAACACTATTGTAGGTTTTATCGCGGCTGCTGGTACACATTCCCGTGGTTTTCTGTCAACCATTACAACTATATCATTTCATCCGTGTCACTATCTGTCCATCATACTCAGGCGGACTTCTTATCATACAACCAGTGATGGGAGACAAATGACCCATGTCTGATTGACTTTTGTCGGATGGAAGTTCGCCTAGCCGGGGTTCGAACTCATGGTCTCAGGATTGACAGCCAGACACAAGACCAGCATGCTAGCTTGGCTTGGCGGTTATTTCTTTTAACAACATAGGCATTTTTTTTAGAAACTTGCATTTCTATTAGAAACATCGACGAAAATAAGGAATATAAAGGTTATATAATAAGTACGTATTTTAAATTTACATATACATGGCGGGTCTCAAAATGTTTATAAACGAATTAAGAAGAAAAGATAGTCGTAGCCTGAAACTGAACATTTTATTTTCTTTAATGCTTTTCGGTGGTTTATCGAGAAATAACGGTAGATTATCACTTGATAAACTCACCGCAAAAGCAGTGAAATTATCAAAAACTTATACCCTGCTTTTGTGCATTTCACCCTATCTGACGTCATCTATGCGGGACGAAATAAGTGACGTCACAATGAACGTTGCATAGCAATCACGCGCAAAATGACGCGCTGTACGAAAATATGTCCTAGAAATTTCACATTTTGTCTCATTTTTGCATTAAAGAAATAGAATAATCGTTTGTTTTTCGAGTAAGATCGATTAATATTTCATTTCGTGAACAACAAAAACTATATTTCCACTCGTGGCTCTGCCACTCGTGAAAATATAGCTTTTGTTGTTCACTCAATGAAATATAAATCGATCTTACACTTAAACAAACGATTATCCTCTATTTCTTTAATGCTTTTCGGTGGTTTATCGAGAAATAACGGTAGGATATCACTTGATAATCTCACCGCAAAAGCAGTGAAATTATCAAAAGTTTATACCCTGCTTTTGTGCATCTCACCCTATCTGACGTCATCTATGCGGGGCGAAATAAGTGTCGTCACAATGAACGTTGCATAGCAATCACGCGCAAAATGACGCGCTTAAGAAAATGTGTCAAAGAAATTTCGCAATTTGACACAATATTGCATTAAAGAAATAGAATAATCGTTTGCTTTTCGTGTTTTTTTTTGTTTTTGTTTTTTTTGTTTCCGCCACTCGTAAAAATATAGTTTTTGTTGTTCCCTCAATGAAATATAAATCGATCTTACACTGAAACAAATGATTATCCTCTATTTATTTGCAATCGAGCAAATGTTATATTTGGTAATGTACTTTAAGTCATGTTGATCCTAAAGAGAATAAAATGTTATGTCTTAAAATAACAATGTTATCTGACGTGGTTGGGGGAATTTATCATGACGAAGATTTGCCGAGTCATCATAATTTCTCTCTGTCGAGACCTTGTCTTGTTCTAAATTTTAAAAAACCCTTAAATCAAAGAAATTCAGGTGAAAATGTAAGCAACTTGTTTCTAAAAGAAGACCGCCTAATAGCATGATATGTTATCAGACAGGTGATATCAGGTCAATACATGATATCATTGCATGATAAAATCTATTCCATTCCGGTTTGATATCGTAACGTGTTTAACGTAACCCTAGCTATTGTTGCACTGGCGTGTGTCAAATGGTAAAGCAAATTAATGAGATTATGAAAAAGCTCCGTGAGCTCATTTGAACGTGTTAAACATCCTTTGTGCCAAATGGAATTGACAATACAGAAACCACGTTCAGCTATCAATGTCCGTTAATACCCCCATCTCTGTTCTTTTTATGCTTTGAATGAATTTCTTCGAACTGTGTAATAACACATTCAAAGAAATGAAAAGCAGTTAGATCATATATTTCAACTTGATGGCTCGGTGCGAAACAGTTGAAACTGCCTTTATGTTATTAGGTAGTTACAATTGTTTTCGCTGAGCGTTCGAACTTGTAAAAAGGAACTTCCGACGTAAAACGCATAAGAACGCATAACACGCATTTATAGACTATCTACAAAGTAATCATTGCTGATTCGGATTGATGATTGATCATTCATCGCTCTGGCAAGAAAAATTTACAAAATATCCCTGGGATAAATCGAGACAACATGCATTTCAAAACACAAACTTTTTGACTTTGTACGTTATAGTCGAATGATCATTTGAGATTCAGAAATTCCTCATAATCCAGGCCATCTTCAAATGTCTTTTATCCCTAAATAAATCGATCTTTTCCGTAAATGTTTTCCTTGTTGCTTTGCAACTCAAAGTTTTCATTTCAATCGCTTTGACAGGCGTTTTTTTATACATTTTTTGGGACGAATAATTTCATTGGACGATCAGAACGGCATCCGGACCAATTAAAACGCCTGTCCTATTACAATGCCGAATACGTGCAGATGCGGAATTCGTCCGCTCTAACACGAATAGTTATTTGTTAGAAAAGGGGACATCAGCGGCAAGCAATATTTAAACCCTATATCGATGAACTAGATCAATATCATTGCAATTGCCAATACAATTATATAGAAACTTACAACTATTTTGCGTTAACCCATATGTGTATGTGGATGTTTAAAAGTGCGTCATTTAGCTTGATTGGAAAAAAAATATTCCGATAGCTCAGCGCCAAAACAGTTGAAAGTCCCTTTAAATATATAGGGAGTTACAACTGTTACGTGCTGGGCAACCGATACACCAGCACGTGGCTTTAAAGTCACATTGAAATGTGCTTGCGTCTCAAAATTTGACATATTGAACATTTGATTTTGTGTTTTTTCCGTTATCTACGTCATAGCAACAGGTTGTATAAGCTAACACATTTGGAACGTGAATCTGAAATGTTAACAGCTTGCTATACAATGTCGAATCACGGTTTTGCCTCAAGTCGACCGTCCGTTTGTTCGTTCTTTCTTCGAAAAATAAACAACAACAACAACAACAAAAAAAAAAACTTCAAGTAAAAAAACATACGAACAAAAAAGAACAGCAACAACAGCCCTTCAGCTAGATGATACTCCTTGAAGCCTTAGAACCACTTCAAATTTGCGACATTTTGAATGCATTTTCGTAAGACGTTTTGTTTCGTTCAGGTGGAAACGGTTTTTTTTTTGGATGATCAAATACCTATTGTATTTCTCGACCACCGACAATTATTACATTTTAGGGCCTCTAAAAAGCCTTCATTTGTTTCGTTCATTTAATTCAATTGACGTCATTAAACTGGTTAAAGATTATCATTTAGGATTCTAAAAAAAGAAAAAAAATAGTAAAAATAAATCGATGAATCATTCTCATACTGTTCACAGTACAATCTCGCGCGCGGTTTATGAAAGCTTTGGTAGACAGTAGAGCCTAAGAGCATCCTGCACAGCCGTGCAGTCTGATCCTAGCCTACATTACATGATTTCTACCTAATTATTTTGGAAAATAATCAATCCCGAATTTTTTGCTGTTCACAAAAGCCTTAGCATTTAGAACCTTAGACAATTGTGCAATCTGATCTTAGTCAATACCGCCTGTTTCTACGTTTAGAATTATTTAGTAAAAATGCTTGAGTCAAAATGGTTAAAAGGTCCCCAAAAATGGTATTTTCTATTTGTTTACTTGTTTGTGTGAGTTATAACGCCACTTTCAACACCATTGTAGATTTTATCGCGGCTGCTGATGCACATTCCCATGGTTTTCTGTCAACCATTACAACTAAAACATTTCATCCGTGTCACCAGCTGTCCATCCTACTTAGGTGGACTTCTTATCATACAACCATTGATGGGAGACATACGACTCGTGTCTCATTGACTTTTGTCGGATTGGCCTTGCCGTGGTTCGAACTCATGATTTCAGGATTGACAGCCATACGCAAGACCCCCATGCTAGGCTCGGCGGTTATTTCTTCAAACAACATTTGTGACCCGTCATGAGAAAAGATGCCATCTGGGTTGTGTGTAAAGTATCGACCCCTTGAAATGCGCAGACTGACTGACTAGGGTCGAA
Organism: Fragum whitleyi; assembly: GCA_948146395.1. Taxonomy (NCBI): domain Eukaryota; kingdom Metazoa; phylum Mollusca; class Bivalvia; order Cardiida; family Cardiidae; genus Fragum; species Fragum whitleyi. The sequence goes on along the minus strand of OX411557.1, from coordinate 29,345,946 downwards.
ACTTTTCTACCTTTTTTTCTTATTTTCCAATCTCTTTTTCAAATATTTTTTTTTTTCAAAGAGTTCCTGGATGGTCCCTTTTCGCGTAACACGTCACAATTCAACTTCAACGAGGTAAAGGCAAATAGTACGACAGCTCTATATATACGATGACCCAGAATGAAAAAGGACGATATCAAGTGTGAAACGTAGCTCGATGCAGGCTTCTCAGCTTTGAGTTTAGACTTTCTAAGCGCTCCGGAGCGTCTCCATCTTATAACACGCATTTGGTATACTTTACTTCATACTACTGACTATTCACCACTCTGAATACAGAGCTTCGTCAAAACCTGACGCTTGATGCAGAATTTCTTAGTATTGTATCGCCATTCTATTAATTTCTAAATAAAGGCTCTGGAAAACTTATGCTATAGAAAACGTCTTTTTCGATTTTATTTTTCAATTTCAAATTCTCGATATGGTCACTATTTATCGTATAGCTATACAAATATCCGTGTGATAACATTCCATACTTTATTTTTTATGATATCACATAGATATTTTTTGAACAATGACTTAATGCGTTTTTTTTTGAAAAATTGCATTTCTGTTAGAAACATTGACGAAAACAAGTAATATAAAGGTTATATGATAAATATTATACGTACTTAGTGTATTGTATGAAAAATATCTTACTCAGTTGTGGGAATCGGCAAAACCTCGACAATTATCAACATCCCCAACCTCGTAAGATATTTTTTCATACAAAATACTAAGTACGTATTTTAAATTAACATACACATGGCGGGTCACAAAACCTTAATAAACCAATCAAGAAGAAAAGATAGTCGTAGCCTGAACCTGAACATTTTATTATTGTAGCTGAACACGAAGTGCGAGGTATCTCGGTCAATGTCCGTATTCCGTCCGTCCGTATGCTCCCTACCAAAAGTAGAAATTAAATCGCATTTTCCCTACAAAAATTGTGACGATATACGTCATCCGGACCAAGCAAACGCCGTGTCTTTTGAAAAATGCCGAATACGTGAACATGGGGAATGCCTCCGCTCTATCAAGAACAGTACATTGTCAGGAAAAGGGGACATCAACAGCAAGCAATTTTCAAAATCCTAAATCAATGAGGTAGGTCATTATCATTGCATGTCCCCATTCATTTATATAGAAACTTACGAGTATTTTGCGCTAATTTGCAATAAATGAAGACGTCCCGAAGTGCGTCTTTTAGGTTGTTAAGCGAGTAATGTATCAGTGGCTTAGCGCGAAACAGTTGTCACTACAGAAAATCATATAGGGAGTTACAACTGTTTCTCGCCGAGCCACCGATTTGCCAACACAGCGCTTTAAAGTCACATTGAAACTGTGTTTTTGTCTCAATATTTGACTTATTGATTTTTTTTCCATTTTGTCGTTATCTACGTCATAGAAACAGATTTTATAAGCCAACACATTTCGAACGTGATTCTGCAATGTAAACAGCTTGATATGCAATGTGAAGGTCGATTCACGGTTTTGTCTCTAATCGACTGTCAGTTCGTTCAGGTTAACATACATACATACATTTTAATGGAAATCAGCAATATATGTTGCCTTTGGCCATTTACAAAGAAAAAAATGATATGGCAAAGACACTAGTTTACACCGTTTAAGTTCATCACTAACGAAACGTTGCAAAGCAATTACGGGTCCACTTCCTTGGATAATCCATTATCCTACAAACCCCCTCTAATTGACGTAACTGTGTTATAATAGCTGCTTTACCAAGATTATACAAAACGAACAAATTTGGACAAATCCAAATTCAAAGAATATTAATCGCAAATCCAATGTTCGTTGAAATTGAAAATAGACTGCAAACATGTTGCAGAAAATGTTGAGATAAAGAGAGCAATGGTGTCTTGGTAGGTTAGAAATATTGTTTAATTAAACCCAATTATTTGCAATCGAGCAAATGTTATATTTGGTAATGTACTTTAAGTCATGTCGATCCTAAAAAGAATAACATGTTATGTCTTAAAATAACAATGTTATCTGACGTGGTTGGAGGAATTTATCATGACGAAGATTTGCAGAGTCATCATAATTTCTCTCTGTCGAGACCTTGTCTTGTTCTAAATTTTAAAAAAGCCTTAAATCAAAGAAATTCAGGTGAAAATGTAAAGCAACTTGTTTCTAAAAAAAGACTGCCTAATGTCATGATATGTTATCAGACAGGTGATATCAGGTCAATACAAGCTTCATTGCATGATTAAATCTATTCCATTCCGGTTTGATATCGTTACGTGTTTAACGTAACCCTAGCTATTGCTGCACTGGCGTGTGTCACATGGTAAAGCAAATTAATGAGAATATGAAAAAGCTCCTTGAGCTCATTTGAACGTGCTAAACATCCTTTGTGCCAAATGGAATTGACAATACAGAAACCACGTTTAGCTATCAATGTCCGTTAATACTCCCATCTCTGTTCTTTTTATGCTTTGAATGGATTTCTTCGAACTGTGTAATAACACATTCAAAAAAATGAAAAGCAGTTAGATCATATAATTCAACTTGATGGCTCGGTGCGAAACACTTGAAACTGCCTTTATGTTATTAGGTAGTTACAATTGTTTTGCGCTGAGCGTTCAAACTTGTAAAAGGGAACTTCCGACGTATAACGCATAAGAACGCATAACGCGCATTTATAGACTATCTACAAAGTTATTATTGCTGATTCGGATTGATAATTGATCATTCATCGCTCTGGCAAGAAAAATTTACTAAATATCCCTGGGATAAATCGAGACCACATGGATTTCAAAACACAAACTTTTTGACTTTGTACGTTATAGTCGAATGATCATTTGAGATTCAGAAATTCCTCATAAGCCAGGCCATCTTCAAATTCCTTTTATCCCTAAATAAATTGATCTTTTCCGTAAATGCTTTCCTTGTTGCTCTGCAACTCAAAGCTTTTATTTCAATCGCTTTGACAGGCGGTTTTTTTTATATTTTTTTGGGACGAAGGATTTCATAGGTCGATGAGAACGGCATCCGGACCAATTAAAACGCCTGTCCTATAACAATGCCGTATACGTGCAGATGCGGAATTCATCCGCTCTAACACGAACAGTTATTTGTCAGTAAAGGGGACATCAGCGGCAAGCAATATTTAAACCCTATATCGATGAACTAGATCAATATCATTGCAATTGCCCATTCATTGATATAGAAACTTACAACTATTTTGCGTGAACCCATATGTAAATGCAGTGGCGTAGCCATGTTATTTACATTGGTGCGGCAAAACTGAGCTCCGAAGGAGCGAATGCGAGCGCCGAAGGCGCGAAGCCCTTCTAGGGGGGTCCGGGGGCATGCCCCCCCGGAAAATTTTTGAAAAAACGGTGCGATTTGGTGCATTCTAGACTATACTTGATCACAATTTCAGTAGGGAAGAAATAGTGTGGAAAAGGAAGAAATTGCTTGTCAGAAGCAATTTCTTCTTTTTTCACAATGTTTTCTCAATCATAAAATCACAGGCACGTAATTATAAGCAGGGATTACACAGGAAAGGGTTAACCCTAGTACGAGGACTAATCGATAATGACATTAACAACTCACCATGTACTCACGGGGAATCGCATGTTTGACATCAACACTGTATGGAAACTCTGTACGGTAGTTTGCAACGGTATATTCAAAGTGGCGGATAAGCGTTCGTGAAAAAGTAAGTGTTCTTTATTTTTGTTCTATGCTGATTTAATCTATCATCCTGTAAGATAATGACAACATTTACGCAATCAGATTTGAATACATTATCCATCGTACCTAATGATTAAACGGATAGCACCGTCCGTGTGTAATACAGCTTCAAACATTGTGTTTTGATGACATTTAAAATTGAAGCGCAAAACGAAAGTAGAAATGGCCATATTTTCCTTAAAATGACCGCACCGGCAAAATCAAATGTGGCGGTGGATGGGGACAAGATATCTCCCTAAATATGACCCAGAATGTATTGGATCTAGCCCCTTGTCTAGGAAATATAGATGGTGTACGCTACAGTTAAAACCGAAACTAAATCGCTGTACAGTGCGGTATATGGATATATTTGTACTCAACGGTTTAAATTTCGAATGAAAAATCTGTACGCAACGGTTTATATAAATTATCATGTGAAAATCGTTCAACGGGTTGAATGGCACGAAAAGGTGAAAGGTGACTTTGATACTATTTAATCTTAGCTAATACTGCAGAAAGACGAATATATTCTTATTCTTAATTTTATTTGTTTTGCCTGGAAATGAAGAAATCGTCGAAAGTGTATCATTTAACACATTTTTAAATTCTAATTTTATGTTTCTATTTAATTCTTCTGTCTTTCCTCAATAATTTTTGTAAGACCCTGTACAAATCGTTAAGACTAAAGCGCTTAACAAAGGCATCAAACTTTAAAAATGTCGGAGTATATTCCAGACATTCTTCTCGATGATGTAATATTAATTTATGATTCTTTTTTGTTGTTGTTTTTTGTTTGTTTTGCATTGAAACAAAGAAAAATAATTGATAGAGTATCATTACACACCATTTTAAATCTAATGTTATGTATCTACTTAATTCTATGTCATAGAAAGTTTCAGTTTAGTAATCAAAACAGTTTTATAAGCTTGAACCTAGATTATTGTTTCTGATATCATACGAAATGCTTACGGTTTTTTTTAACTTTCAGCTTTAGAAGCTTACAGTTAGAAGAAATCTTATCGAAATAAATTATTTAATACTCAATAGTTCTGATACACATAAGAAAATAGTTTTATTTCTTTTAGTTATCTCTTTCAGACAAATATCTTGTAATTTCCTTCCACAACATTTTTTAATTAAAAAGAAATTTTAAATGTTTAGAGAAAATTCATGGAAGCATATAGTTGCCAAGCTGCGTGTCTTTCCGTCCTTCCAATCTTCCAAAGTTATTTGGACAATTGATTTATCACACTCATAGGGGAGACTAGTATTTCGTCAAATTGTTGTGCATCGGCTTTTTTGTTTTTCGAATTGAATTAATACAGTTAAAAACGCAACCATTTCTTTCATAAAGTTCGAAAGCACAATTAACAATGATCGATTTCACATGCCTTACCCGCGCTATTGACTGTCACGTGACATCGTTAAAAGCACCCCCGTAGAAGCAAAAGATAGCTCATAAATTCGCCCCTAAGAATATGAAATTACAAAACAAGCAACTTACACCCTAACCAGTGAGCCAAAGAAAATTTTATATAGATCGAGAAGAATGTCTGAAATACTGATAAGTTTTATGCCTTTGTGAAGCGCTTTAATCTTAACGATGTGTACAGGGTCTTACAAAATTATTGAGGAAGAACAGGAGAATTAAATAGAAACATTAGATTAGATTTAAAACTGTGTTTAATTACTCTTTCGACGGGTTTCTTCATTTTCAGGCAAAACAAAATAAAATAAGAAAAAGAACATATTCGTCTTTCTGCAGTATTAACTAAGATTAAATAGTATCAAAGTCACCTTACACCTTTTCGTGCTATTTCATCCGTTGAAAGATTTTCACATGATGATTTATATAAACCGCTGCGTACAGATTTTCATTCGAAATTTAAACCGGTGAGTACAAATATATCCATATACCGCACTGTACAGCGATTTAGTTTCGGTTTTAACTGTAGCGTACACCATCGGAATTTTCAAGTGTCTATATTTCCGAGACAAGGGGCTAGATCCAATACATTTTGGGTCATATTTAGGGAGATATCTTGTCCCCATCCACCGCCACATTTGATTTTACTGGTGCGGTCATTTTAGGGAAAATATGGCCATTTCTACTTTCGTTTGGCGCTTCAATTTTAAATGTCATCAAAACACAATGTTTGAAGCTGTATTACACACAGACGGTGCTATAGGACGTTTAATCATTAGGTACGATGGATGATGTATTCAAAACTGATTACGTATATGTTGTCGTTATGCTATTGGATGACAGATTATAGTAATATCGAACAAAAATAAAGAACACTTACTTTTTCACGAACGCCTATCCGCCATTTTGAATATACCGTTGCAAACTACCGTACAGTGTTTCCATACAGTGATCAACAGAAAACGGAAGTAAACAGAATTACCATTCTACAGACGCTTGGAAGTTTAGATTATTGATGAGTCATCCCAGGATGCTGGCATTTCGTTGTGTATGGTGGATTAAAAGAACTATAAGACATCATGTTTTATAAACGTTTTATTCATCCGTTATATGCTCACATACATTTTCAGTCATTTAGCGGTCAACATAATCCAGTTTTATTGTAGCGGCATGCCGCATCTAGTAGTAGACTACGGCAATTATTGGTGCGGCATGCCGCATCTACGGCAATTATTGGTGCGGCGAATGCCGCACCTGCCGCACCCGTGTCTACGCCCATTTAATGGGGGATGTTTTAAAGTGCGTCATTTAGCTTGATTGGCAAAGAACATGTCGATAGCTCACCGCGAAACAGTTGTAACTCCCTTTAACTATATAGGGAGTTACAACTGTTTCGTGCTGAGCCACCGATAAACCAGCACGTGGCTTTAAAGTCACATTGAAAATGTGCTTGCCTCTCAAAATTTGACTTATTGAACATGTGATTGTTTTATTTTTTCCGTTATCTACGTCATAGAAACAGGTTTTATAAGCTAACACATTTCGAACGTGATTTTGCAATGTTAACATTTGCTACACAAGGTGAAGGTCGATTCACGGTTTTGTCTCCCTAATCGACTGTCATTTCGTTTGTTCGTCCGCTCTTTCGTTCGTTCGACAAAAAGATCCAAAGCAAACAAACAAACAAACAATTAAACAACAACAACAATCCATCAGCTAGGTGATACTCCGTTTAGCCTTTGAATCAGTTTCAAATTTGCGACATTATAAGTGTATTTTCGTAAGATGTATTGTTTCGTTATGTGGAAACGGATGTTTTAGGGATTTTCAGAAACTTATTGTATTTAATAATAAAAATAATAATAATAATAATAATAATAATAACTTTATTTATTTCTCGCCCAACCGATAATCCATTTTAGGGCCTCTAAAGAAGTCTTCCTTTGTTTCGTTCATTTAATTTAAATGGCGTCATTGAACTGTTTAAAGATTATCCTTTAGGATTCTCAAAAAAATGATAATAATAAATCGTTCTCATGCTTTTAACAGCACAATCTCGCTGTGTGAAAGCTTTGGAAGACAGTAGAGCATAAGAGCATCGTGCACAGCCGTGTAGTCTGATCCTAGCCTTCATTACGTGATTTCTGCCTAAGTATTTGGGAAAATAATCAATCTCAAATTTTTGCTGTTGACTTAGCCTTAGCATACAAGAGAGCCTAAGACAATCGTGCAGGCTTATCTAAGCCAATACTGCCTGTTTCTACGTTTGAAATTATTTAGGAAAATACTTGAGTCAAAATGGTTGAATTTTGTTTATTTGTTTGTGTGAGGTTTAACGCCACTGGTACACATTGCCATTGTTTTCTGTCAACCATCACAGCCATAACATTTCAGACGTGTCACCAGCTGTCCATCCTATTTTGGTGTTCTTCTTATCATACAACCAGACAAATGACTCATGTAACATTGACTTTTGTCGGATTGAAGCTCGCCTAGCCGGGGTTTGAATTCACGATGTCAGGGTTGACAGCCATACGCAAGACCAACATGCTAGCTTGGCTAGGCGTTTTTTTTTCTTTTAACAACATTTGTGACTGGCGCGCGAAAGGGACCATCTGGGTTGTGCGTCAAGTGTCGACCTGAGACTGCTTGAATTGTGCACTGCCTGACTAGGGTCGACACTTTTAGCACTTTGGTTTTTTTTCAATCTGTTTTTCAAATGTTTATACGCAAAGTGTCACAAATCAAATTCAACAGGGTAAAGGCAAATTATACGACAGCTTGTTATATAGATGGTCCAAGAATGAGAAAGGACGATATCAAGTGTGAAACGTAGCTCGGTGTTTGATTGTCAGCTTTGAGTTTAGACTATCGAAGCGCTCCGGAGCGTCTCCATCTTTTAAAACGCATTTGGTACTCTTTTTTAGCAGAATTTCTTGGTATTGAATTGCCATTCTATTAATTTCTACATAAAGGCTCTGGAAAACTTATGCTGTAGAACACGTCTTTTTCGATATCATTTTTCAATTTCAATTTTTCGATATGGTCACTTTTGGTCCTTTTACTATACAAATATCCGTGTGATCCAATCCCATATGATATTTATTATGATATCACATGGATATTTTTAGAACAATGACATGTGTTCTTTTAGAAACCTGCATTTCCGTTAGAAACAACGACATAAACAAGGCATATAGAGGTTACAAGATAAATATAATACGTGCTTAGTGTATTGTATGAAAAAAATATCTAACTCTGTTGTTGGAATCGACAGAACCTCGACAAATATCAATATACCCAACCTCGTTATATATTTTTGTCCATACAAAACAAAGTACGTACTATAAATTTACATGACCGGTCACAAACCTTTGATAAACGAATTAAGAATAAAAGTAGTCTTAGTATGAAACTGAACATTTTATTATCTTATCTGAACACGAAGTGCGAGATATCTCGGTCAGTGTCCGTGTCCCGTCCGTATGTGCGTCCAACCGTCTGTCTGCCTGTCGGTCCAACATTTTTTGATAGTTCAGCATACTTATTGTCATTTGATAAAGTATCACTTATAATGACGATATTTGTATGACAATATATAATATTAGAACAATGACATAATGTGGTAATTTTAGAGACGTGGCATAAAACTTCTTTTTCTGTTAGAAGCATTTTTTCTGGTATTGATCCACAAAGGTAAATAACGCTTATAAAATAGTCGGGTAACGGGTTAATGGTAGGAACGCTACCCTACCCGATATCCGGGTACTCGAAAACTCGACCCAGCTCCAATTCTCACAAATATCGTACGTCTACCTATCATGTCAGATAGTCCGTTTCTGCTTGACGGACCACGCACTATTTTAAATGATTAAAAAAGCCCACTAATTCTTATTATCTCAAGATAAATAGGACTTTTCCTTTAATGTTCCCTACCCAAAGTAGAAATTAAATGTTCTTTCTTTTGTTAAGAGAATCGCATTTTCCCTACAAATATTGTGACGATATACGCCATCCGGACAAAGCAAAGGCCGTGTCTTTTAAAAAAAGCCGAAAACGTGCACATGGGGATTGCATCCGCTCTTTCAAGAATAGTACATTGTCAGGAAAGGGGACATCAACAGCAAGCAATTTTCAAAATCCTAAATCAATGAGCTAGATGAATATCATTGCTAGTCCCCGTTCATTTATTTAGAAACTTACGACTATTTTACGCTAACTAACAGGTTAATGAAGACGTTCAGCTTGTGTCATTCAGCTTGATTAGCGAGTAACATATCATTGGCTTAGCGCGAAGCAGTTGTCACTCCCTATAAGCATATGGAGGAGTTACAACTGTTTCTCGCTACCGATATGCCAACACGGCGCTTAAAAGTCGCATTGAAACTGTGTTTTGTCTCAGTATTTGACTTATTGATTTTTTTTTCGATTTTGTCCGTTATCTACGTCATAGAAACAGGTTTTATAAGCTAATACATTTCGAACGTGATTCTGCAATGTTAACAGCTTGCCATACAATGTGAAGGACGAATCACGGTTTTGTCTCCCTGATCGACTGTCAGTTCGTTCGTCCGTTCGCCCAAGGAAATCCTTTAAACGATGGCCCCTCCGTTTAGCTTTAACATTACTACATTTTTTTTAAAAAAAATTAAATTTGCAAGTCGTTGTGTTTCATTCAAGTGGAAACGATTGTTTTAGGGATATTCAATTATCTTGTGTATTTCCCTCGCACCCGACAATTTTACGATAAAAATGGTCTCTACCTCAAAACGTGAATAAGCCCAAATTGTAACTTGTTTCGTCATTTAAAATTACATCATCGAAGTAGTTTAGAGATAATTCTTTAACGTTTTATAGAAGAAAATCCATAAATCATCCCCATGATATTCACAGCATTACCTTGCTGCTTATTAAAGATTTTGTAGACTGTAGAGTCCAAGAGCATCCTGCCACGCCGTACAGTTTGATTCTAGCCTACATCAAGAGCGTAAATACCATTACGCACATTACACAAGAACGTAATACAAGATAAATTCTCTGTCGCAAAATATCGTTGATGAATGATCAAAACATCGTCACTACAGTTTTTCAAACTGAAGTCACGATATTTTTGCCATTCATCAATGTTGAAATCATTAAAATTTTCTGTGGACCCCTAACCCTGTCCCCCACTTCTCGCCAAAAGGAGCAGATGGCCTTCAATTGATCAGGGACTCTGTATATTGAGGGTCCGTGGTATGATTAAGTTACCCCTATTCCCTTTGTATTGTCGGGTGGTCGCCAATTTTGTGCGTATGAATTTTAGAATCCTAGCTACGCCAATGTTCATAACATGATATTTTTTGTTCACAAAAGCCTTGGCAGATAGCAGAGCCTAAGGCCATCGTGCTGGATCATCTTATCCTTTAATTACTACTTTTCAAGTTTGAAATTATTTAGGAAAATGCTTGAGTCAAACTTGATGAAAGGTGCCCCCCCCAATTGATATTACTTTTTCTGTATGTTTCTTTGTATGGGGTTTAACGGCACTTTCAACACCATTGTAGTTATATCTCGGCGGCTGGTGCATCTTATACATGGTTTCCTTTCGTTTCTCACACCAATATAACCACAACATTTATCCTTGTAACAAGCCGCTCATCCTTCATTGGCGGACTTTTTATCATACACCCATTGGTGGGAGACACACGACGCATGTCACATTGACTTTCGTCAGATGAAAGTTGGCCTAGTCGTGATTCGAGAACCTAGATTAACACCGTTTAATTACATCACTTCCAAAACATTGCAGAAAAATTACGGGTCCACTACCTTAAATGATCCATCATTCTACAAACCCTTCCAAAATGACGTCACAGTGGAGTAACAGCTGTTTTTTGCAAAGATTATACAAAACGAAAAAATGTGGACCATTTCAAATTCAAAGAATTTTAATCGCAAATCTAATGTTCATTTAATTGAAAATAGACTACAAATGTTTTAGAAATTTTTGGGAAAAAGAGAGCAATTCTGTTTTGTAGGCTAAAAATATTGTTTGATACATTTCAATTATGTACAATCGACCAAAGGTAACCTTGGGAAATCTTTAATTCGTGTTAATCCTATAGAGAATAACATGATAGTGTCTTAAAATATTAATGTTATCAGTCGAGGTTTGGAGAATTTATCATGACGAAGCTTTGCCGAGTCATGATAATATCTCTCTGTCGAGACCTTTTTCGCGCTTAATTATAATTAAACCCTTAAAAATCAAAGAAATTCGGATGAAAAGGTAAGCAAATTGTTTCTAAATAAAAAAAGACTGCCTGATATCATTTTATGTTATCAGACAGGTGATATCAGGTCAATACAAGTTTCGTTGCATTTTAAAATCTATCGTCGAGAACAGCAAACGAATCGTCGATATGCTAGTAATACTAATTTCAATTTCGAGGTTTCAGAACTAGTTCAGTACATACCTTTTGTATCCAAGACAGATCTTTTCGTTAGAGATGGGCTCATTCTCCGCATTCCATTCCACCCAAAAACTATTTATTTTGACTCTACACTTATTTCCACAGAAAATTTCGTTTGTAACATATTGTTAGTGTTTTCACAATCTTTTATATAGGAGCCTGTGCGTGACATTTCCAACAATTTCAAATGTGTGCCCATCAAAGACTCTGGCCAGCCTGTGCATCTGCACAGTCTGGCCAAGGTCTTCACTTTTGCGCTTTGTAGAATGGTAGGGCCGAAAAGTATCTTTAGAAAGTGAGGCAAACTTTCAAATAAAACATGTGGCAGTCAAGCTTGGTTATTGTTGACCCTTCTTGCACATGTCAAATTGTTGATAATGTCAGGCGCAAGCTCATACTATATTTGTCGTCTGCATTCGCCTGGATTTCCCCCTTTTCTTTTCCTTTTTCGTGAATTTTACTTTTCTAAAACATGTAGAAGAAATGGTTTGTTTATTTGAATGGGTTTTACGCCGCTTTCAATAATTTCGCAGTTATATCGCGGCGGCCAGAACACGTAACAATGGATTCCTGGTATTTCTTTTACCTGTACTACCATTACACCCTTTCCTAGCCTCCGACTGCTATCTCACATAGGTTTACGATTATCTACCCATTAGTGAGAGACAAACGTCGGAAAGGATATTTGCCGCAACCGGGGATCGAACCCACGACTTCCAGATTGGAAGTCTTATGCCTAACCAACTGCGCTATGGTGGCTTCTGTAGAAGAAATGGAATGTTGGTCGTAGGTGTGCTCTACCTGCAGTGACTTTGTGGAGACCACGTGGCTCATTCAGAACATCGCTCGGACTTCTCCGTAAACTGGAAGTCATCTGGTACTTATGTTTTGTAAACCTCGGACGTAAGCGTATTAATTTTGGTTTGCGTTTTAAGTAAATTGGCTTCTGGTAGTAGGCTTATACGGCAAAAACGCTAGAAGAAAGCAACTACTTCAATGCTTTCCCATCGTCTTATGGAGATCTTGAGGGTATATAAAAATTTGAAAACAAAACGCAATGAAAGATGATAAGCGAAAGTTTGAATCTAGTTTTCTTTGATTTTGATTTACTTAGCAACGCAATCTCGATATTTGTGACGTCATGTTAACGTCATGTTAGTGCCAAACGACGCGCTTTTATGGCTGATTCCTATTTAGCTCCGAACTGTATCCAGAATTGCATAGGATTGTGAGATCTGATTTACAAGGAAAAAAAAATACCGGACGGTTGCAGTTCGATGACGGAAACAATGCGATACTTTTGCGACGTCCACAGGGAATACAGCCTCTTATCTATCAAAAAATGTGTTTAACTTTTTGTGAAGCTAAATCACGAACATAGACGCTTGATCTACGAAACCCGGACATCCTTCGGATGATCGCATTGACGCTTTGGTCCACCACGAGGGGACCGAACATGTTTCGGGTTACGGCGAATAAATATGGGCCGTAAGGACTCCGTAAGCAAAAGAAAACTAGGCTTAATTTACAATGTGCACAATTTCAATAAATTGATTTAAAGGAAGAGTTTTAAGACACCAGAAACTCTAGGATCTTATAGAGGTGAATTACCGAATCAATTGACTTAAGTTATAACACATGCGCTAAATTAACAACGTAGTGATAATGTAACACTTGAAACGTAAAAATCGGCATATGTTTGGATATAGGTCTAATAGTATATCTTTTGTTTTGAAGGAAGGAATTTAAATTTCTGGTAAATTGATTGTTGTTTTTCTATTTAAATGATTGAACTACTTAAGACATAAATATGAAGATATACTATAAACTCAATATTTTCTTATTATCATATTGTCTTGTTATCTTATTTTTTAAATATATATGTGACTCGTCAAGCGAAAGGGAACCATCTGGAGAGTGGGTAAAGTGTCTTATCTTATTCTATTAAATAAATATGTGACCCGTCAAGCGAAAAGGGACCATCTGGGAAGTGCGTAAAGTGTCGACATTCTGGGAATGTCTCCCTCGAATTATTATATTCAGTAATTTACTTAGAGGATATTGAATAAGTGGTCATAGAATAACAAATTTATCAAACGAGTCTTCTATAAACGGATAAAAACGAGGCTGTGCCGAGTTTTTATCTGTTTTAGATGACGAGTTTAATAAATGCTGTATTTTATGAGCAAACATTTTATATTCTATTTATAATATTACCTTTAAAAAAAGATTTAATTTATATTTTGCTCTTCTCCTTATCATTATAATCAGAATTATTATTATTAAGATACACATAAAATGTACAACAACAAGCGTAAACATACATAGAGATTAGCACATGATAACAGAGTATTTTTATCCGAAAGAAAAAAAAAAAGTCAAAACGCAGAACTATGTTTTAAACATATAACTCTCTTCACTTCACTATTCAAAAACTGCTTTCATGTGTTCGTAGCTTCTAAAATGAAACTTTTAAAATTTTCTCTTGGTCGCTATAGATCTGATTTCCAGCCCCGATAACCATAACAAGTACAAGAGGATCCTGATAATGGCAACTCTATTGCTATAAACCAGAAGTTACTAATAATGGCAATTCTATTGCTGTAAACCAGAAGTTACTGAAAATGGCAACTCTATTGCTATGAACCAGAAGATACTATTAAAATGAGCTATTTTTTCTTGAAATATATTTTTGTGCACAGAGCTTTTTGCAATTAAACAACGAGTAGTCATTAAGATATCCAAAAATATGTGGAAAAATATTTTGTTTCAGAAGATGGATACTGATTTCTTGAAGATAAAATGGATGTCATTCTTCAACGCATCAGACATCAATAAGGATGGCGTAATAACCGTTGACGATGCAGATTTGTTTGCGTAAGCATTTTGATATATATATTATTACCTTTTCCTTGATAAGATCTGCTATAGTATTGTACATAAGAAATTAAAATGTTCACATAGCCCCCCTTGTTTTCTCTAACGAACATTTTAATACGAAGGCGTTAAACGCATATATGAAATAAGAAGATACAACATAAAACTTTATTCGCAATAACATTCATATGTCATGTGTTTTAACTTTGTACACAGATAGCTCCGCCCGTTTTTACTCAACGTCATTTCAAGCAAAAACGATAATTCTTTTGACGTTATAACCCACGTGCTAAATGACGTGCTACGCTTTCTGTAAAATTCTCCCGACGTCAATATCATTACTTTTTCATTAATTTTACACCCAGAAAAATGTTTTAATATAATTTACATGACAAGGAGGGTAGGGGGGGGGGGAGGATTTATATGTAAAGCAAAATCCTCGGTCTTTGCCCTAGGATTTTACCTTTTGCATATAACTCCTCCTCCATTAGACTTTATTCATCGACACATCATAGCGAAATAAGATAAAAGTAAGCAATCAGAGATCTTTGTCTCGCACGTTTGCAGGTTCACATTCTATATGACGTCAACATGACGTCAACCAACGCACGTTTTCGTGGTTTTTGTAAATCGATCTTTTAAAAAATTGGGTCTATTATCGTACATAATTGATGTTTATGTGAGGAAACGGAACCTGTTATTCGATTTTGTTTCGAACAAGCTGACCATAACCTCCTCTAGAATAGAAAAGTCATTAAGCTCGCCGAGGCTCGCTTAATGACAATTCGATTTTCGGATTGATTAAGATCAGTTTGTCTCAAACCAAGTCTTATGACAGAACCTGTTTGTCTTCAGTGAAACGAAAATTCTTTTGAACATTCCGTCTCATATACCCCATAAGTATCTCACTGCAACCATGACCACCATGTCATGGTTATGAAGACACCGCTACATTTAAACTACGATTTTCCTGCGATTTGCATCTCTTTCTGCAAAAAATTGATCATAGAGGAATCTAGGTCCATGTGCCACTTGGGCGGGAGTGCGGGGTTAAAAGGAACTCATTAGACTCTGCCAGAACGCATCCTTTTGTTTCATTGAAATAGAAAGAGAAATATTTATTTCCTGTCTTCTGTCTAACCTTTGGATTAGATGTATCAAAATTTTGCATGTTGTAAAATCTGGTACCATATACAAAAGTTGAAGGGCCATTTACGATCGTTAGCTCATTTTTCACTTAAAAATAAAAAAATAACATTGAGAAATTTTCTCAATTACAAACTACCAGTCCTAGATGCTCGGTGTTCCTTTTAACCAAAATCAACAACAACAACAACAACAAATAGTGACTCTCTCCAAAAGCCTTTAAAATGATTCGCCAAGGGGTATGGCTTTAAGTCCACAAAGAGATACAGTTTTTGCAAAGGCAAATAGTATGTGATTTTTTCCATGTATAGAGGTTTGTTATTTTGCATGTTATTATTTTTTCATTTCCTCCGGTGTGATGTGTTTGACACTTCTGCCATTTGATTTTTTTTAAAACATGGGTATAACTTAAACATTTTCTATTGAACCAAATTCCATTTGGTACACCAAGTGGGATTTGCTTCAATTGAAAATATTTAAGTCTGCCACATGAAATAATTGATCAATGTTTTCTTTACATTTTAGTGTAAGTTTCTTATAAGAATTATTTAGAAAATTTATTCTTGGAAGAATGATCTCAGAGGAGGTATTGTTAAATCTTATTCTGATGAACTCGTAGAAATAGTTACATGTATTAATAATAATAATAATAATAATAATAATAATAATAATAATAATAATAATAATAATAATAATAATAAAAACAGTGAATTTTAAGTTAAATTTTATTTTTATATCCTCCTCTCCTCCAACCCATTTGCCTTACTTTTGCGTTGTCGTGAGAACCAGAAAGTCATGAAAAGTAACAATGACCTAATGAGATTTTTTCATTTATCCTATAGGGAACGTTTCGCATCGTATCACAATATGGAGAGTCACAAAGCTACGGAGTTACGGTCAGCTTTCCGTGAGGCATGGAAAGCACTTCTTCTTTATGGACGAGAGGAAATGGGTCCGGAAGACTTCATCGCGGTGATGTCAAGTGAAATATCACGTGACATGAGCGGTTTCCGGAAGCGTATGATCGACATACAAGAAAGCCTTCTCGATTTGTTTGATATTAACGATGATGGTAAGATATCAGAGGAAGAATTCGTGGTCGTCTTAAAGTGTTGGGGCATGAAGGAATTTGATAATAAATTTATCGAGAAGTTTACCCAGTCCCCGGTAGGCTTCATTCCTAGGGACATTATGCGAGACGCATGGGTCGAATTTTACTGTAACGGAGATCCGAATAAGGTCAAAGAGGAGAAACCAATATTAGAAACACTAGGACTTCCTTTTTAATTAAATCGATTATTTAATAGTCAGGTATTTTTTAAATGACAAAATTGATAAATCATTGTCAGAACAGTTAAATGACTTACCATTTCTTCTTTCGTTTCGTAATTTAAAAGTATTTTATTTGTTGTTGTTTAAATTCGACAATGATCAGTAATAAGTTCAGTAATAATGCTTTAGTGACAAATGATCATTATTGGACGTAAAGTCATGTGTAAAGGCTGATGCCATCCTTGTATACTGAAAATTCGAAAGCTTCGGTTTAGAGCGTATGTTTACACGCTGTTAAATGAAAAATCTCAACTAAATTTACTAATTAAAAAGAGTTCCCATTCAAATAGTTCCATGTCTTTTTTCTTTTTTCCCCTTTACATTTTATTTTTCCAGGATCTAATCGCGTTTTCTCGGATGATATATTTGTTTCTTTTAGATAGCTTGCGGAAGGTGGTGATTTTGATTTTTCATATATATATACAGAATAACCTGATGATCTTCTCGAAGAAAATCGTCTGCATGTTAATCAAGAGAAGATTATGCTGATATATAACTGATTGTGATTATAAAATATTTATTTGTTTGTATACAGCAGTTAGAATGAGATGGACAAGTTTACTTGAACCAAGCCTTTCTGTATTCCCTATCGCATTTTCAAATTGAGATTAAAAAAAAAAAAAAAAAAAAAAAAAAGAAAAAGACGACAGTGTTGAAACATCTGTATTCTCAAGTCAAGTCATTTCTAAAATGAATACTTTTGATCTTTTTTGAACGATATTTTAATATAGTATTTGTGAAGGTTCCCGTTTTTATGTGAAATGCAATCAAATGTTCTGTAGAGGAATCGAGGTTTGCGGTCCATTGACGACAAGACACATGAAAGGTTGCCATCGAAGGAGAAACAGTGTGGATTAAAGAAAAAGGAAACGACGTTAGACAACCATATTAAATGTAAGCACTTGGAAAGTCGCTCCGCTATGGCTCCGCTTCGGTTATATCGAGTAAATTGTCAGAAATGAACTAGAACTATTTCATTAATGGTTACGTCATTGTAGAGCTTCACTTCTGCTTAGACGATGAAGTAAAAAAGGAACGTATTGTTTTAACCGCAATAAACGATAAACGATAAAGTTATAACGCATGTATTAGTTTTTCACACCTTTTCGCTATGATTTCATTACAATGAATCATCCAACTTGGATCTGGGGGCTGTTTCATCAAATCATTTAAGACGTATTTTTGTCTTACCTATGACTTACAACATATTTAGTTCAAAAAGCATATAACAGCAATCTATTAATACCTATGTTAAGTGATTTTTAATGTTACTGAATCGAAAATCATCAGTATGACAAAAATATGTCCTAAATGGTTTGATGAAACTGGCCCCTGGAATCTTGAAATTGAGGGATCAGTGCAATACCGTTGTAAGTGCCTATAATTTATAGGAACTTACAATAGTATTGCACTGAACCGTAGAAATGTCAACGTTGTCAGCATTCCAATGAGTATGGTCTGCATATCTTTGATATTAAATTTATTTAACATTAACTAAAAATGTATAGATTTCATATTTATAATAATAAAGAAATTTCTTATTTGATAATGACAAATATTGGCGGTGGATTTATTTTGGCGCATTTTAGCTTGACCGCTAATATAGCCAAAATAAAACCACCGCCAAAATTACCCCGTTTACAGTATTTGTCGAAGGCTTCCTACATTGCCACATTTTAAACGTTGACTTATTTAAGAGAAATTAGCCTACAAGCTGTGTGGGATTTCTTATTTTTCATTAAAATTGTTACATAGAATCACACGACCGTCAAATGGCTGATTATTAAGAGCTACGGTTGTAGTATAGAGCAAAGAATAACAACTAATTTAAATTCAGGGGAGACAATTTATTTGAAAAAGTTTGCTTAACAGAACAGAGTTTATAAATATGTAACCAGTTTCTCAAAGAGGAGATTCAGCCGGATGCCGTATTAAAATAAAAAAATAATAGAAATAATTATTTTGAAATGTAGCAAGATATTGATTCAGAATATCTACAAAAGGTGAATTATTCCATCCCTTACCAGCCTCTACATTCTGCGCAGTCTGAACAGGAATGAAAATACCCCAACAACACAAGGTTGATCTTAAGGCCGATGAAAATCAAAACCTAGTTAAAATTTCAATTCAAATTTGTGCAACCGGCATCTTGAATATTTGGATTTTCATGTTTCAATGGAATAGTCTAGGAGGCAAAAATTGAAAATTACGATCCGTTCAACATACCTGCCAGAAAAGGTTTGACTGTAAAAATGGAAAGATCCATCATACTACAACACATTCAGGCACGTTGTAATGTCAAATTGTGGTAGCAGTTTTGTGTTAGATGGCTATGTTTGAACCAACCCTCCTCGAAAATATTCACAAGCCGTAATACCTCATTTTGCAAATAGTTGTCCAAATATCATAATCAAAACGACTTATTGTAGCGTTTTCTATCGTATTTATTTGAGATAGAGTGTGAATAAGATGATAATTCAACCAATAAACAAATAAATTCGTTTAATCATTTATTTGGCAGCAAAGAATTACCCCACCCACCAATTTAACATGGACCTACAGAATAACTTCTTATTAGTCTAATTTATAAGTCTGGGCAACCTTCCTGATGTATTTATGCCATAACCATAGTATGCAGTTATAACAGTCTGTCATATTAATCTTTTGGGGATACTAATTCACAACAACAACAATCACAACAACAACAATAACAACAAAACCTAGCGTCTAAGAATTACTACTCAAATGCAACACATACTTACACACTTTCAATTCAATATTAACTGTGCCTAATTAAACTTGCAAAATGAATTTTTCATTGAAGTTTATTTAAATACAGATGGAAATTAAATACTGATGCCTGTGCGTAGAGTTTGAGGTCGGACCCCGCTCCCCCCTCCCCCAAAAAGCACTTGTTTCTACCCGGCCTTAATCGCAAAGCCTAGAACTTTCATATTTGACATGTCATGCAGAATTGTTATTGTTAGCTTATACCATCATCTTTATCTTAATTCACTGTTCCAAAATACAACATAAAACGTCTTTATTTATATAACATTTATATATATATATATTTTAAGCCAACTCATTGTATAAGGCTTATTTATCATGTACAGAGTCCCTGTGCTTTTTTCACTCTGAATGACTTCTAGGCCAATAAAAATAGTCGTTGAATGCGGTTTATCGACCATAAATTTCGAGCTGTTAGCTTGTTTTAATTTTTTTTATCATTTAAAGAAAAGGAATTGAGCAAAGGATTGGGTGAATTGAATGAAGAACATGAGTTTGTATGCAAAAAAAGAGAGAAAAAATAACAAACCGACATATGGTGGTGGAAACGGAAAAAAGCTCGTTCTTTATTTGCACTTAGTTGCGTGATCGTAGATTCAGTGTGTATGACAGTCAAAATATATTTTTTCAATAGTAATTTAATGATAAACAAATAAATCAAACAGATAAAATGAAGTGTTTCTGCAATTATGAGTTTGTATGAATTTTTGAGTGGATGAATGTTGATGGTATGAGTGCGCGTGACTAAGTTGAGTGTAATTGGAGACTGCTAGAGGAATTTTGTATCATGCATTATTTAAAATGAGTATTTGTAAAAGTCTTGTTGGGATAAATTGTAAGCATATGAAATATTAAAAATGTTCTCATTAGAAATCATCCAGCAATTAAATCATACACGTAGGATTGGCTTATGGTTCTCAGATTAGATACTTGAATTTACATATCAAATTGAAAAAAAAATGGCATTGGTAACTATGGTGTGTTCATCGTACTTTACTTGAAAATAGAGAAGGAAGTTTTTAGAAACTTATGTCTAAAACCTTTCGGCCTATAGCCTTAAGATTTAGATCGCAGAATTATAATGAATTCCTTACAAAGATACTTGAAATGATTTCCGTTGCTTTAGAGAACTCCAAAAGGTTTATACATCTTTTAATTTAAAAAGAAATCAACAAAAAAGAAAAACAAGAAATCTTTGAAACTGTTTCACAAACAACTTTCAATGTCGGCAAGTAGCAGTTTCTTATGAGTCTATACATTTTTTTTGTCCCGAAATCTAATTTAGCCGATTACCGTGAGATCCTTAACTTAGATACCTTAGATACTATATATTGTAGCTTGAAAGGTTTCTAATCAATATTTTGCTATTTTCGACTCGGATGACTGTTTCCACACTTTTCTTCCACTCTACGCACTTGCGAACATGAAACATGTTTGACGGGACAACATAATGTGTAACACTTCGGTGTGTAACGACAATTTGAACTGCTTCACTAACTGGAAGCTTGTTTTTTTACAGACTCGTTAGGTTTTGTGTGGGCCTACATGGTTTCCAGGGAAGCGTTTGGTGCATTCTGCGGACTAGCCATTCTTAATTTGCTTTATTGCATAGCACGAATTTCGCGAATGTAAGTGACGGTCAAGGATGGTATCTTTATTCGCGAAATTACCGAAATCTACGTGGCTAACGTGGATTCCAAGGTTCAGTGGTTAGGACGGTGGCGTTGGGATCGGACGGTCCCGGTATCGAACCCCGACTAGACCACGGGAATTTTCTGGGAAAAATCTATCTCCACTCAGGTGTAAAAGTTGGAACACTTAAGAGCCGAAAACGAATGTACTGTCGCTGCAAATGGCGCCAAGAATTTACAGCCGGCACGGTGTTTCTAAATTATTGAAGGGTAAATGTAAAGTCGCTGCGCGAACCATTAGTTTAGAGCAAACTATAGATTTAACTTTGTAGCTTTTTTATTGCCTACTC
This sequence comes from Fragum whitleyi, assembly GCA_948146395.1. Classification (NCBI taxonomy): domain Eukaryota; kingdom Metazoa; phylum Mollusca; class Bivalvia; order Cardiida; family Cardiidae; genus Fragum; species Fragum whitleyi. Next base: position 29,324,222 of record OX411557.1, on the reverse strand, counting down.
AAACCGACGTCCGAAAGACGGAGGAAGTTCGAAACAAAGTGGTTATACCTTAATCTGATTGTGTTGGTGGTTATTTTATTGAAACGGACGGTTATGCCAATTGTCAATAATTAGCTTTAACGTGAACGAGATTTTGTCCAATTACGATTGGCGACAAACCGTGAACGTCTCCCTATAGCTCACAATGACCATATTCCAGCCTGAAATGGTGAATGGCAAAGAATTACTTAACGGCTTCACACAGATTTGATTTGAAGCATGTAAATACTATATTGCATAAATAGAGGAAACATTAAATCTTTACATTTTAATTTGATACAAACAGCAAAATAATATGACTTCAGGCTTCTTATTTATACAACTTTTCCATTTAAAATGTTTTAAGCGAAACTTTCTCTTGTTATGTTGCTTTATATTAAGACTTAGTTATTACCGAATTCTGTCACAGTATTTTAGACGCATTGAACAGAAAAATGACCGTTAAATCGAAGGGCATTATCAAGATAAAAATCAAAATGATAATCGAAAACTCTCTTGTCCGATATATACACTGCGAACAGCAACGTCGCTTCTTCTGCCTTTTGTTAATAAAGGGATTAGAAATATCTATTATTTAAACCAGCTTCTGCTCTCTTTGAAAATTAAATTAGTAAAAGCATGCGTTAACTAATGGCGAAAAGAATAAAACTTTAATGCTAAGAGTTAGTTACTTTTGGGATCCCTTTTTGCCTAGCATGTCGTAAGTTCATTAAAAGTACCTTTTTGCCCGATATGTCATGTACAACTGATCGGTAAAAAAAGAAGAAGAAGAAGAAGAAATAACGATGTATTGATTTAAAAAATAAATAAATAAATATGTGAAAGTGTGATTTCCTAAAGCACGCGCTCATAAAATGTTGAACTACTTCTTATTTGAGCTCTATCAACTGACATAATTTAAATAAATCCCCCTTTCAGAAAAACAATTTCGACCCAACGCTCCATATGATTATTGCATGGATCTGTATGAGCCTTTCCGCAAGCTATCCACTATTTCCGATAAAATGTGATCATTACTTAATAAGATAAATGAATTATTCCAGAATCAGAGTAATATTGCATCCGTTTTATTAATTTAATTCTGAGATTTGAATCGCTTGCCAATTTAAGTTCTCTGCGTACACCAAACATACTTAGGATCAATTCTTATATCAACGACCCTAACAGTATAGTAAAGCGTTATCGAATAACATTTCTGAAATCACCTTGACCTAATACAATGTTATATGTTGTACAAAATATTAGTCGGAAAGAGGAATTTTCGCTTTTTATGATAAAGTGTTTTTCATATAACAGCTTCTAAGAGGTTTGGATGAAGATCTCAGCCCAAATTATGTGCAAAAGAAAGAATTATATCTAAAATATAATGAAAATGTTTCTGGTTGCTATCATAGATAAGAAGGGGGAAAACAAATCGCCGATAAAATATCTTCCAGCTCGTGTAATAATAGTATTACTAAATAGCCTATAGATACTTCTCTGCGTACACTTTACCACCATACTTTTACATAACATTAGCTTTGGACAACACTTAAGGTTCTAGAAGTGATTAAGTAGAATAGAGTAATGATTATGTTAAGGAGTAAAACAGTAAAATACATTATTAAAAGATATCTCCAAATACACGAATCATTGAGTATTAAAATTGTAATTTGAGGTTTTGTCAGTATTTCTCTGCGTACACTACACAAATGCTTAATTAAATTTATTTCGAAAAGATAACAGAGCCTGATAAATTACCAATTGACTTTAAATGCGATTATTAGGTAAATACGTTAATGCATTTTTTCAGAAAGTTACGAAAAGTCACGTAGTCGTTATAAGGTGGTGGGTGGGGTAAATTAACAGATGAAAAAGAGCGTTTGCCATGATATAAACGTAGTTAGAATTGTATATATTATCGCTTTATCTACAATTCTCAATAACCAATGATAAGATCTCATAAATATGTCTCAGAAATTTCTTACATGGTATTTATAATGAGTACTTGGGTTCGTAAGTCACTATTTTTCTCTTATGATTAGCGCATAGGGTATGACTAAAAAGGGACCCGTAACAAAAATTGTATACCACAATTTGATATTACAACGTGGCTGGCCGTGTCCAGGAAGGTTTAAAGATTGCATATCAACAGTCAGACCTTTTCTGGCAGGTATGTTGAACCAAGTCGAAAAATAAGCCTCGTACAGAAAATGCCGCCTAGTCTAGAATAGTTTGAGGTCGTTAAAACGGTACATGTACTGCCATTACATCCTTTCTTAGCCTCCAGATGCTATCCCACATAGGTCTACTATTATCGACCCATTGTTGGGAGACAAATAGTTGCAAAGGATGAGTGCCATCGTCGGGGATCGAACCCGGGATCTCTAGAATGACAGAAACGCGCTGCCAACTGAGCTATGACGGTTTTTGTTCAAATTTTTTGCTGCGTATATAAAATATCTTTTTTGGTGACTGAAATATCGTTAGCACAATCCATTTTAGCAACGACATAGCTTATACACAATGTCTCCCCTCAATTTAAGAATCGACTCCCCCGATTTACTAATCATTATTAAAGGGAGTGGACCCGTTATAGTTCCGCATCATTTCGAAATTTTACAATGTTAAACGAGGATTCCTTTAAAATCATAAAGAAACCTAGGTTTACACTTTTAAAATTTTATGACTTCTAAAACGTTGCAAAACTAACATGGGCTCACTATGTCCACTGTTAAGCAATGAAAAAGGCAATTAAGACTAAAGGACCTAGCGCAATTACATTTGAAACCATTCCGAGTTTTTTTATATCGAGTGTATAGAATTTCGTTTCTTATCAAAATAGTGTAACGAAAGATTTTATTCAACGCTTTAACCAAATGAGATTCTACTCGTAAAAACAATCAAAATTTGTGCTTCCTGTTTCCAATTTTTTATCCATTAAAATTCGAACCGGCTCTACGCATCGGCGGACCGAACATTTTGTTTTAATTTATTTTTTGAGTGATAATTTTAAGCGTGAAAGAAATAACAAATTCAAATTTGGTTTGAAGTAAAGTATTTTATAGCAAGGAAGCAAATATCGCGTTCATATGAAGTTTGAAAGACAGTACATCTTTAAACGGAAAAAACATGAAATCAGCGCACCGAATGGCTTTTTCATATCAATCCAAAATCTTCTCGATTTCGAAATTCGTTGTTTGAAACCAAATACCGGAAAGTATTCTCTACAACTTCATTCAAGCATCAGACTTGACATTTTGATCGGGAAACTATTTTTGACCCATTCTCTAGGAAAACCTGCAAAAATGACAACAATCTGTAACTTCAGCTGTCTAACACAGATTCGACGAAACAATTATTTAAGATTAACTGATTTCAAAAAACTGCAGACTTTAATTCAATGTTCATAAAGATGAAAAAAGACTGTAAAATATTAAAGAAAACATTGAGAAAAGAGAGCAATTGTTTGAGACAATCAATTTCTACTTTTTTCGCCATGTTTTTCCTATTAATTACTTTTTGTGCATAAAAATCTCGGTTCGTGGGAAAATGGTATAGAAACGGGTCAAAATATTTATGTATATATTCGCCTTTGCTAGCCAAGGCTGGTGCCCACTACGTGTTCTATTTATTATGTGAATAGAACACGTAGTGGGCATCACCCCTGGCTAGCGATGATGATATATATTGGGAAACAATAAATTCTTCTTCTCTGGCGAATAACAAATATTGAATTTAGTCCATATTAGGATCTTAGGACAATTGTCAAGTTTATCAACATTTAGGCAGGTTTTCCTGGTAAACGGATCTAATTATTTTCTTATTTGGAGATACTACCTTGATAGTAAATCAGGGGATTCGTTATTTTAATCAGTGCTCGCAGTGTGGGCAGATCCATCGAAACCTAGCATTGCATAGCCCTCTCCCAACATTCGGAGAACTCAGATCAATGACTCGATTCAGACTGATGTAGAGTCGCTGATTTTGTCCAAGAAATCCGTTGTCGGGCTGGTTATTCAGGGCGTACAAACAATTATTGCAGTAGTCGTAGAACGGTCCGGCACCCTTATTATACCAGATCTGCTTATCGCTGATAGTAATTACGACATGACTGTTGGCGTCACACCCATCAGATATCGTGGCAAGGTTTGTCAAGTTGCACTTGGCGCTCTGGTAAATGCTCAAGTCTGGATGTAAGCATTGGGCTTCGGCATTGTTCTCTTGGTCGCCATCATCCCCACCTTTAAAAAGGAGTAAGAAATTGTGTTAAATCTTTCTTTATCAAGACCGGCTTCTAACTGTCTGTATGCAATGATTTAACTCTGTTTTATTCTGATTTCGTCTGTCTGCCTTTCGATCTGTCTATGTGTCTGTCTATTGACGTGTCATAAAATATATCCGTCTATATAAAACAATCTTAATTTCAATATCGGAAATAATTAATCTGAAATCGATTTCCTTGCATAATTTTTTAATTCGTCTAAATATAGTTTAAAACGATTAATTGAATGAAAAATCGCTGATGCGTTTTTGGAAAGAACAAACGGTTGATCGTACAAATCTAAGTATATTTATCAAAAAAGATGTGAAAAAATATACTTAGTTCCAAAAGAAAGTGTGCACTTTCACTATTTGGTTTTCCTTATTTTTCGCAAAGTTGGGGAAACTCTTGCTTGTAAATTCTGTTGTATGTTTTAGACCTGACCCTTTAGATACGAGGCATAAAATCTGATTTCGAAAAAAGTTGCGTATACTGTGGGCACTTGTTCAGCACATATGGTGTTGAGATTGGCCCTCCTAGAATTTCTTTTCTGGTAAAGAGAAATTTGCTTATATGGTATTTCCTAGTTTCACTAGGGACTCTCTACCATTTCCAAACAGAAGTTTGAGTTTACGTACAGACGTCAAACCTGCGTCAACGTTAGAAATTGCAACATTAAACGGTCAATGACGTCAGACACAACGGTGTTATAGCGTTATACAATATTAGTTGATACGTAACAGAGGAAGCTCTTGCGGATACATACGATTTCTATTGGAGTATGAGTGCTAATTTAATTTTATAGACAAATTTCTTCGCACGGGGTTAATTTTCGCCCACACACGAAATTTGTACGTCAACCTACGTTGTTTTATAGTGTATAATTGTCATTTAGATGTGAATTTATTACAAGATAGGACGCAGGGATTGGACTAACTGCGATTTCAAATGAGTTATTCATCAGCTGTGGGGGGTAAAAAAGCAAATCACTCAAAATCAAAGATCCTTTACTAGCCTGAAGTAAATGAGTTCCGTGTGCCTCATTTCTCAAAGTTTCGATGGTCAATAGTGTCGAAGTTTGTCATTCAAAATTTTGTGACAGTACATTAAGTAAGTTTCGAGATACTCGCGTTTTAAAAGTGCACACTTTCTTTTGGAACTGAGTATACATGAAATCCAGGGGTAGAGATTAATGACGTTTAAATGAAACGGAGTTATTCTGGTAAATTATTAAAATGTAATTCATTTATAGATTGATAAATTTATTGATTTTGGAAATACTGAATTCTATGTAGGATACGCTCTCTATCTCTCAGAATAGTCATCGCCATGGCGCAGTTTTAGCTCGTCGGACTGTCAATCTAGAGGTCCCGGGTTCCATCTACGATGGCGGTACTCCTCCTTTACTCCTTTACGACCATTTTGGTTGATAATGGTAGACCTTTGTGGGCTAGAAGCTTTGGGGGGAGGGGGCTAGGAAAGGATGTAATGGTGATACTGGTGTGAGAAATACTAGGAATCCCTGTTAGGTGCTCCAGCCGCCGCATTATATTTGAGAGGGTGTTAAAAGCGGCGTTGAATAAATTTCTAAGAAAGAGCAATCATTTATACTTGTCAATGGCCAAATTAAAGTAAGCCCGCCTATTCTTAAGAATGGTTTTATTCTCAAGAAAGGGTACAACATTCAAATTGGATTACATGAAGAAATGGTTTGTGAAAACAACAAATATTAATTTGTAATCGTGTGAATATCAGAAAGATATATTCATTGTTGATTTTAATTTAATGCTCAATGATAGAACCGTCTTCTTGACTCCGTTATATAAAAAGTGGTTTGTTCGCAATTACATTAAATGCGATTGTTTGGATATATATTTTATATTCGGTCAAATACTTAAAATATTCAAATACAATTTCAATTAGTATTTTTGTGAAAACAAAATTTAATAGCTCGGAATATAGGCAAAGATTGTATCAATTCGAATGTTAACACCTACGACGTTTGCGAATAATTATGTAGATCAATTAGAGCCTTAGGTTTCTTTTATTTCAAAGAAAATGTAACATACATGAAGATAAAATAGACTGAAATCCGTAGATCACCAAAACCTTGGCTCACTGAAAATTGATGACCTAAAGGCTTGTCCTTCGAAGTACATTATGTATAAAAAAAAGTCCAGCTGTACACCAACAATAAGCATATTAATAACTTCGAAAGAAAGACTCGAACTTTTAGAACGTGGAAAACCCTTTGTCTTTGCGGAGAAAGTTTGATGTGCCGAATAACTGGATCTTCAAATTTCGGAAGTTCAAAACACTGTCCGAAATTGATAGATAGCCCCAGGGAGATTGACCGTTTACAATAAATAGCCTCTTACGTTTGAACGTGACAGTGTGTCGAGTCCGGCTATCTCAATTCGTTTGCTCTGTGCGAAACAGTTGTAACTCCCTTTAAACATATAGGGAGTTACAACTGTTGCGCGCCGAGCAATCGAATTGGTAACGCGTTTGGATGTCAATTTTTGGATCGTGAGCTGGAATCTAACCGCTACCAACTTTCATCAAACATTTGACAAGGATTTGTCGCTGTGAAAAAAGCACTTGTCATAATGAATAGAAACTATCACCTATCAACCCTGCAATCATAATGCAAAACCGTTCACGAACGTTTGAAAATCGTGCCCCGTTTTGCACGTGAGCACACCAGCAAAACGGGGAAACATTTCTCAAACGTTCGCGAACGTTTTCAATTTACAACATGATCGTTTCAAAACTTCTGAATCCGTTTAATTACCGTCTCCGTCATTTGAAATGCTGTCACCAATATTGAAGATCCAGCCACTCGGGGTGGTACCCAGTTGGAATGACATTTGTAACATACGACGGCTGCATTTGGTTCCATTCAAGCATGTATAACAGTATCTTTTGCTGTCGCATGTCGGATACGGATTGAAGTCGACCTGTATTAATCAGCTACATGTTATTTTTTTCGTTATCGCATTTTTGTCACAAAGGTTATCGTTCAACTGACTTAAATATGCATTTATGACGAAAATTGGATAATGGAATAATCATTATTGCAATGAACAAGAATTATGCTTCATCATGAAATAACAATTTTTCAGTTTTTTGTGATGAGTTTCTTTACACTTTCAGTATATAGGTAATCACATTTGTAATAAAGTACCGTTATCTTAACCCTTTCCTGTTTTACAAAATTTTGGACCTGTCCAAATTCAAAGGTTTTGCAGATGAAAATTTAAAGTGGATTTAATTTGAAAAATAAACATTGAGTAGGGTAGAAAATGGTGTGGAAAAAGAAGAAATTGCTTGTCAGAAGCAATTTCTTCTTTTTTCACAATGTTTTCCCAATCATAAAATCACAGGCACGTAAAAAGCAGGGATTAAACAGCAAAGGGTTAAGATTCTTTTTAAGAATTCAGTTGAATACATCCCTACTGTATGGTTGTTAGTGTGCCATCAAAATATAATAATTTGGCTAAGTAGGTATTTCGTTTGAATCTTCCGAAACTCATCTAGATCTGCCATTACCTCGAGTTGACTCACAGTCAAAATTTAATAATACTTACAGAGATTAAAACCTGTGCTGTACAGGGCTCTTTGCTTGGAGTGAAAGAGACAATTTCCAGGCCAGGTATCGAACCCGTGACTGTATTTGCTTGGGTCTCTGTAATCATATCGGTGATATTCGTTTGATTCAGTATAAGATCGATGTTTATAATATGACCTACTTTGCGGGAGTGAAATAATCCCATTGAATATTTTTGATATAACACGGGCGTTATTACACTTTTAGAATAAATGAGCTAAGAAAGTTTAACGACGGTATATGTTCATTAGAAGACTGACGTTATAATATATACGATGACAAAAAGTGTTATGTGTAAGTAATTTGAATCTATAAATTTCTACAATTTCCTCGATTTGTCACAAAAATTCAGTTCAAATTATAAATAGAATCTCAAATTTTTGCTCATAAACACCAAATTTATTAAACTCGACATCTAAATCAAAAATAGATAAATAAAAAAATAATAAATAAAAAATTGAAACTGCCTCGTGATTTATCTGCTTATAGATATTTCGTTTGATAAATTCATAATTCAATGACCACTTATTCATTATTCTCTTTGTATTTTTATTGAGTGATCAACAAAAGCAAATTTTTACGATTAATAAATAAATAAAACAAGAGGACCATAATGTACCAGAAGTGTGGCTCCTAGAGAGTAAACAAAAGGGTCAATCCTTGTGGCCCGACAACGAATTTGAAAAAAAAAAGGTATCACAAAAAGTATAAACAAAAAACTCTTCATCAATGCCCCATTTCCTGTGGAATGGCAGGGATCCTCCCAATTTTCTTTATGTTACACCCTTGAGACCGACCATATTCTGACCAAGTTTAATGAAGATTGTGTCATATTTATGGCCTCTAGAGTGAAACAAAAATATTGTCATTAAGACCCATTTTCCTGTAATATGGCATAGATCCTTCCCATTTTCAAAAGGGTTCATCCTTGTGATCTGGACGTATTCTGGCCAACTTTCATGAAAATTGGTCTATATTTGTAACCTCTAGAATGTAAACAAGAAGTTTGTCAGTAAGGCCATTTTTTTATTGTTTTGGCATGGATCCCTCCCATTTTAAATAGGATTTATCCTTGCGACCTGTCCAATGTTCTGACCAATGCGTCAGATATGCTGCCGAAAGGGTAATAAGGATCAAAGATCTACACACCTTTAATATTTTGTCCTACATGTACATTAGTCGGGCACTCAGAAGACAAATGGACAGCAAAGTACGTATATTTCATATAAGGGAACAAAATTAGCGATATTTATTACCTCTCTTTAATTTCACCCAAAACTCACTCATTTAATACCATCCCATAATTATTCCAAAATCAATCATCTTGTCAAATTCTCGATGTTGTTAACTGTAAATCCTTAATATTTCCTATGGTCTTCGAAATATGATTAGAGTTGTGGCAATGTTCATAATTTAATGAAATAGAGGTATCAATTTAACAGGATGAAGGCGGTGTTCTATATTTTACCAAATTTGTGATATTTCGAATGGGACTATTTAGAGCGCAAGTTTACAAAATTGACATTGGGAGTCTAAAATTCTGTTCATTGAGACATTTTAGACAGTTTTGCCTTATATACTCTTCAAAAACGTTCTTTGACACCGATTAGAAATCGTTTTTTTTCTCGAATATGACATATATTTTTGTTATTGTTAAAATATATTTTCAATGCCAAAGAACTTTTTTTTGAAGAGAATTAATCAGAAAGGTCGTTTTTATAGACGGAGGGTAAACATTATGACCATTTTCAAATGTCAGCTTACGGTTTTCAACGTTAAGATTTATTCTGACCATATCCTCGTCGCAAGGGTCGCATTCACATTCTCCTGGGGGCTCAGTAGGGGGAGGTGTAGGCGTAGTTGTAGTCGTAGTACTAGTAGTGCTAGTAGAAGTACTAGAAGTGCTGGTTGAAGAGGTAGACGTAGTACCAGTAGTTGTGCTTGAAGTACTGTCAGTAGTTCGAGTTGTATCAGTTTCACCGTCCGTACGCGTTGTTGTTCGTGTAGTTTCACCACCCGTTCGCTCCGTTGTTTCACCTACAGTGCCTGTCAAAATGCATGGAATTAATTATTGCCCACAATGATTTTCCTTGATAATAGGTTAATGTCTTAAATGATTCCCCATGATGATTAGTTATTGTCCAAAATGGTTTCTTTTCTTGTCCGAAATGGTTTAAGGAAGTTCGCTCCTGAAATCAAAGTAATTCAGTTTTCCTGATTTTTTGATATGACGTAGCCAAACATTATTCTACTACAAAAATGAATTTTAAAGTAGGGGTCATTGGATTGGATTCTGAGAAAGTCGACTGTTTAAGTTGGTGGGGGGTCTACTTTTCTTGATTGTGAAGAATGTTTGTAAAAAAGACCCCCTCCATCTGTATTTAAAAAAAAGCGTGGCTATCAATTGAAAGAAGATAAAACTCTTATGTTTTTTTAAAAAAAGGTATCAAATTTGTTAAATGGTAGATAGATAAACCTTACATTATATTATAATGTTAATGAAAAAGCGATCATTTCAAAACAAATGATGGCCAACATTTTTCTCTTAAATTTATTTCCTATTATCATTCAATGAAAATGAAAATAACATAGGAATAGTAATACAGTCCTTATATTTTCTCCGTCAATTTTACACATGATGACGATTCTGGGAAAATCAGTAAATTATGGGCCCATTGAGTTGTTTTTTTCGATATTTTGACTTTTTCTTGGATTAAAGGGAGGTAATAAATGAGAAATACCATTTTTATATCATTATAAGAAAAAAATAATCAAAACTAGTAAATGGATAAATGATTTCCGAGGCCGACTTTAGAATAGCATTTCCAATTCACGTGACTTACTTTTTATTCTCTCATGACTAGATCTCCGAGGTCAAGGCCCCACTAGGAGGTCAAAAGTCAAAATCGGTTGAACATATTTAATACCACACCATATCTCTGGTATTCATGGATCGTTTTCAAAAATGCTTAGAATAAGTAATTACCATCACTGGACGATGTGTCATGTGTAATCTTTTTGATGTGAGGCTCAAAGGTCAAGGTCACACCAAGAGGTCAAAGTTAAAAAAAAGGTAAATTATTAATGTTCTCACAATATTTCAGATATACTTGAATGAGTTTTATGATCCCGTCGCATCTTTCACCAGTAATCTACACCATAGTTTGTTAAGTTGCCATTGGTAAGTTTAAAGTCTATAGCCCCAATGCCAATGTCATAGTTAAAGATCAAAGGTCAAAATCCGGGTTGTTTATTGAATAGTTCTAAAAGAACGTGGGTTTAAAATACACGAAACCTCAGTGACCATTTTAAAAGGTTAGGCCAAATTATATTAACAAATCACCATTTTTAAACCAACTACAAACAGAATTACAGTTAGGCTGCAATGTAAATAATGTGCATTTTTAGATAACGTTATTTGACGTCTAACAATGCGCGGGAACGTTCACGTCGCTTAAACGTTCTAAAACGACGTTTGCGCCACATCCTATTTGAGAAACAAAAAAGCTGTATTGGTTTATACGCTAACTAACGATACTTTTGCCGAAATATTGAAATAAACGGTTTCGTTTCGTATTTAACTCTGTCATAACATTAGTTTTAAGATTCGAAGTTTTTTTTTCCTTTTGATTGTTCTGTTTTTCAGCTTCCACATTGTATCATGTTTATTCGTTATCATGTGAATAATCTATAGAATGCTTGATTGAAAAAGTAGAAACTCTTTGCAAGAATCAAATTATATTTTCCTTTTATTTTTTTTTCTCAAATCCGAATTATGGGATTAACTTAGTTCACTATCGAAGTGAATTCAACAGAAATCAACCATAGCCGTTTTCTTACTAGTCACATTGGTCCCCATTTGGCTGCTTGGATAATTTAACTTTTAATTGTTAACGTTTAGTAAAGTTATATATATTATCAGCACGATTTCGCAACTGCAAATTGTCGATTAACGATAGATACTACAAACAGAGCTTATGGCGTCATAGTCGGATCACATGTGCTTAAATATGTGCTTCATGAAATTGCACATTCAGAGCAGTGCTTTTTTAATCCTTTCCTGTTTTACAAAATTTTGGACCTGTCCAAATTCAAAAGTTTTGCAGACGAAAATTTAAAGTGGATTTAATTTGAAAAATAACCATTCAGTAGGGTAGAAAATAGTGTGGAAAAAGAAGAAATTGCTTGTCAGAAGCAATTTCTTCTTTGTTCACAATGTTTTCTCAATCATAAAATCACAGGCACGTAAAAAGCAAGGTTTAAACAGCAATGGGTTAAAATTTCAGACTTTTATCACCTTAATATAAAAGTAACTGAAACCGTATTTAATGTTTTGCTAAATCCGTTCAGATAAATATTTCACAGTGTGCATTTGCTTCCTTCCCCGAAAACGTTTTGCAGGTCTCGATACAACCACAGGGAGTCATGATGCTAACTGTTTGAAACCGTCATACAGGACATCGAAAATTCAAAATTTACTTTCAGTTATAGTCCATGTAAGCCTTTATACAAAATAAAAACAAATTTTATCAAATTTCTAAAGCTCTTTGGACCTAGACGGATACAATACATTTATGATAATGTCTTATTTTGAATTTTGATTTAGCACGTACTCCGATAGGTTGGACAAACAATTCGAAAATGTAATATATGTATATTTCAAAATGCATGCCTTTATGCGACCTTTACAAAATCGGTTGTTAGGAAGCCCCAAATCCCTCTATTTTTTGCGTAACTCAATATGCGTACCCCATCAAGTCGAAAAACGTTTTTTTACTAACTAAAGACCTCAAAGGTTTTTGAAAAGCTTTTGGCCACCGTTTCAATCTATTTTATAACTTCTTGTAAATGAAAACTTAAATTGTGCATCCCAATTTGGAGAAATGAACATAAACTCCTTCTCATAAGCTATTGAGATTAGGGATATGCTGTAAAAAAGGATGACATGCACTGTGAAAAATATAATCTCCATAACAGAATGTGTCTGTTAGTTTTCAGGGCCAAAGATTATAAAAATTTTCTCATGCTCATCTGAGAATTTTATCAAATACTATTTTGGGTTCAAGCTTTGTTTCTGCTTGAATACTAAAATAAATTTGTAGGCATTAAAGAGAAAAGTAATAAGTTGCTATAAAGTACAACTTATCATTGTTATCTTTCATGTTCATTCATTCATTCGAATTCTAGGTTTGAGAAAAAATACAGTTCAGAATGAGAACATTTTTTTTTAAAATCTCAGGACCAGTTACTCGATTGCTTACCATCATTGGTCAGCCGAGCTTCAACGGATGAAAACAGCACAAAAGCAACTAGGAGAATATTCAGCTTTGCCAATAACATTGCTATTTCTTACAGATCGTCTGAAAAATTATGATACAAAAGAATCTGAAAAAAGCATGAAGAAGTATTTATATTAAGTATTTATATTATATTAATTACGTTCAGTATGAAAACGTTCACGAAACGCCTGAGAAATGTTATCCTGCTGTGCACGTGTTCTTACATGTAAATCGTGGTACCATTTCTTAAATGTTTCACGAACGATTTCATCGTGAACATAGGAGTGACATTTCGGAATTAATGAGAAGTAATTTACTGAAGATGTGACACTTGGCCTATGTCCGAAATAACCCCACCACCACCATATAGACTAAAAATATAAACATTATTAGTCTATGTGGTTGTGGTGGTGTGTGTGTGAGTGGGTGGGTGGGTGGGGGGTTATTTCGGACCCCTATGTTCTAAACCTCATTTTCAGCTCGACTTTTTAGTAACGGAAAGTCTGTACATTATCATGATCCTATAGGTATTTGTATCGACATAGCATAGAAAATGGCGGCAACAAAGCTAGTGTAACGCTCCGACGCGACGGCATCACCGATGCCTTTTTATGAAATCGGTGATAAGATCGACAACTAAACGCCGATATGTCGGCGATTGATCGGTGCATCGACTGCTTCAAAAATGGATTTTCAGAGTTCGGCGACGAGTGGGCCTTATTTTTCAAAGTCAAAGTTTTATCTTCATATTTAAACCTGTCGACTATTTGATGACGTCTTTTTGATTGGTGGAAGTCGGTAATGTATCGATGACTAATCGTTGGCGATTGGCCGTCTTCCGGTCGATTTTGTACCCATTGCGGACGTATTTTTTGTTTTGTCTGATTCTTTCACGTCCGCTTGATATCGGCGACTATTCTGCGACGCCTCACCGCCTCGCCACCGGTTAGTCGATGACATCTCGCCAGGGTATAGTCAGCACGCTCCGTTAAATCGACCATGAGTTCTGTATCACCACACTCGGAACATCGCTAGGATTTTCCGTAAACTTGAACGTACCTCGGACGTAAGTGTAGTAATTTTTGGTCCATTTGAGGTGATTCGGCTCCTGGTGGTACTTTGGTTAATACGCTTGAAGAAAGCAAATTCCTTTAATGCTTTCAGATCTGCTATGGAGATCATTTTGGCATATAATGATTTGAAAGCAAAACACAGTAAAACACTGCGTTTTGTTTTCAAATCAAAGTATGCCCAATTTTCACCTTACGTTGATTTTGTTTTTCGCAACGTCATTCTCAATTATATGTGTAACGTCATATAAACCCACGTGCGAATTGACGCGTTTTCATGGATGCGCACGTATTATTCCCAAGGTCTATTCCGTAGAATCGCCGAGGGTTCCCGATTGGTATCACCACTGGCCAAGGAATGATACATCGTCATTTCAGCCGGATTTTATGTGACTGCAAAATAATATTTTGTCCTAGAATAGCCGGCGCCTAATCGACGCAATTTTGTTACCAATCAGTCGAAGAAAATTAGATATCGACAAAGGGTCGGCGTCGCCGATTTTAATATGACTTTAGCATTAGCAATATCAAAGCTATTATTGGCGATCTTTGCTTGAAATTCTTCACAAAAGCAATCCTTACTATCAAGGGACTAACTCCAAATGTATTTTTTGTAAAATTTATGCTTCTTTTTTGAACTTGGATATTTCTCTGTCAATAACCTGCAATCTGATATGACAGGCAATTGAGGTGAAAATAGAAATTTTTGGTCAAGTAAGTCATTGTAGAAAAAGAAAATGGGCAAAATTCCGGGGTTATGCTTTAACTAAAATCAGTTCTACCAGGAAAAAAATAAACAAAAATTATTTTAACTGTCTTTAGATATAATAATCGGTTTTAGTAGCGTTGGTATTAAGTGTATCGACAACTTGCCTCGCATGGTGAATCAACAAGCCTCGAATACGGGGCTAGTTGATACACTGACAGTACTTGCAAAATAAGTTGAATATTATTGTAAAATCTATTTCCATGGTGTAAATTTGATTTTGCATAAGAAGACCATACATTTCTACCATAAAAATTAGAATAAGTCATTCAAAATTCAACAAGGGGGAATAAAAAATAGGCAAATGTAAAAAAATGCATCTACTAGCCCCGGTTTCCCCCACTTGCATCAAATTTGTGCGCCAATAAAAAAAACAAGATCAATAGCCGCTCCGATGAATGGAACTCTGGACCTTTTGTCGAAAAATGACTGTCTTGGAACTAAAACAAAATATTTTAGGTCAACAGGGTGTCGAATTTCAAAAAAACTCTTTCAAATGATAATGAAATTATCATTGTAAATTCAGAAAATCATTCACGTGCGAAAAGTGTTAAGCCTCGTCAGCCTGTGTAATCCGTTCTGTCTGACTTGGATCCACACTTCAAGCATCACCCACATGGTCTTTTTTGCCTGATAGGTCACAAAAATTCTTCTTAGTTTATGTGAACCGGCTAGAGAAAAGAATCCGACTTGGAACTCCGTAAACTGAATATTTGAAAAACGGATTAGAACCAGGAGGGTTCGCCCCCTGAGGGCACACATCCTTTCGAACTCCTTGTATCCCACCAACGGGCTAATAATTGTAGACCTATGTTGGATATTACCTGGAGGCTGCGAAGGGATGAAATCGCAGTATTGGTGTGAGAAATACATTTACCAGGATTACCCTGTTAGTTTTTCCAGCCGCCTTGATATAACTGAAAAATTGTAAAAAGTGGTTTTAAACCCCATGCGAAGAAACAAAGACAGGATCAGTAGAATTTAGAACTAAAACAAAAAATATTACAAAACAAACAAACAAACAAACAAAAAAACAGAACTCAACTCCCCTTAATACATGTATATAACAAGGTTATTATGAATTTACCTTAATGACTTCCAAACCAAACGAAAACTGGGAGACAATTGACGAAACACCGCGTGTATCAAAGTCAATTTTTCAATTGAAACTATTAGCTATCCAATCAAACAGGTTTCAAATGTCGCAAAGATCGAATGTTCTCTCGTGTTCGTTCATTATTGGTTCTTCTCAACTCAATAGCGCAGTTGGTAGTGCGTCGGACTATCAATTTAGAGGTCCCGGGTTCGATCACCGACGGCAGCACTCATTCTTTCAAACTACTGGTCTCTCACCAATGGGTTGATAATCGTAGACCTATATGAGATGTGATGGTTTTACTGGTGAGAGAAATAACAGGAATCCATTGTTACGTGCTCCAGTCCCCGCGAGATAACTGAAAAATGTTGAAAATTCAATAAATCAATCTTCTCAATTCAAATGTCATGACCTCATTCAACAAATCTAGCATTTATTTCAAAACCATTGGTTAGATTGATTAACATGCGTTGATTTGTTCATATGGAGCTTAACGCCGCTTTTAACATTATTTCTTATATTTACACAAATATCCGTGTGAAAACATCCCCTATAATTAAATCGGAGATTTATACCGGTTGCCAGAAATCCAGTCTGTTTGACCCAGTACATTTTTACCTTTATCTTCTGAGCAATGTGTTCAAACCAAATAATGTGTTTTCAAACACCGAAGAAACGGCCTTTTCAGTCACAATCTACAAACTTTGTTTTTATCTTATTTACTTTTCGACAAATAGAGAAGATGCTAATACAAAATTTGATGTAATTTTCGCTTTAAGTAATTACCAGTTAGTATTTTCAGTGTTTATAACAAGATTTTCGGTTGAGTAAAGGAGTTGAAACGTACAATAGGTTAACTGTAAAATAAATTTGTAGCACTTACAATATTACTACTCTGATTTTTTTCTCGAGCGGTCATTTACCAGTTGTAGGGCTGACAACCAATCAAATTCTGTTATGATTATCACTAGGTCAAAACCCACGCGTAAATTCACACCACGTGGAAGATGCAATAGACATCGTCTGCTCGAAATGTGTCAATTAAGTTGTTTGTCATTGGTCAATGGTCGTCTGCACTCTGACAGGGAGCGTGGGAAGTCTACTGGTGGAATGAGTACTGTTGACTATGTGTTAAATAGAAATAATTTTGTAATTTTGAAATATTTGATTTCAATGAGCACTCTGATCACGCTCCAATCCTATTTACAATAAATTTAAATTTGAGTATGAAGAAAAATTATTCAACAACAAATAAACCGACAAAAACATACGATAAACTGATATAGGATAGCAGTAAAAGAGATCTGTTTTTTAGAATAACTCATGAATAATCATAGAGTGCTGCTAGATTTAATCGATTGGTCAGAAACCAAAGATATAAATAGCATAGTTGCCGATTTCACGTGTTTCTTGAGGGAAAATGCATTTATAGTATTTGGGAAAACCCAATGCTTGAAAAACAAAAATGTTGGTAATCAAAATTGTACAAATAGTTTAATGAAAAATGTTTTGTTGCTAAACAGGCTTTTAAACTCTAGAGAGAGGAATAATATTATCAGACAAGCTTTTAGCTTGGCGTGTGCTCATTATAACAACGTAAAAAATCTGCTAAGAAATAATTTAGACTAGCAGAGGGCTATCGAATCAGCAAACTTTCAAAATCGGACCCACGAGGTTGGATGAGCTGGCGATGTCCTCGAAAAGATGAAGTGTTAAGACAAAAAACTCACAAATTGGGCAAATATTTTACCAACTTTTATTGTCCAAATTTGAGCCCTTTTGATTGGCGAACTATTGCACTATCCCAGCCTCTCAATGATGTCCGATTTACAGTGCTGACAGCACTTTGATATTTCTTTATGTTATCACATGGATATTTTTAGAACAAATATATAATGCGGTTATTTTCAGAAACTTACATTTCTGTTAGAAACATCGGTGAAAATAATGCAAATAGAGGTTATAAGATAAATATAATTCGTATGTAGTGTATTGTATGAAAAAAATCTAACTTTGTTGCGGGAATCGTTAATTGTCTCGTCAGAGACCCAACAATTATCAATTCCCCCAACTTCATTATATATTTTTTTCATACAAAACACTAGGTACGTATTATACTAGTATATATTTATAGTTGTGGTATAGGATAGAAAACGAGAGCCGTGGAATATGGGAAATAGACATGAGCTTCAGCGAGTGTCTATTTACCATATACCGTGGCACGAGATTTTCTATTTGACTTAGACCACGCTTTTCTAACATTGTCTGTATTTTTACTCGAACCTTTTAACATATGAAAAGATTAAAATTCGCTGTGATACGAATGTAAGCATGTGTAAGTTTGCTGAAATTACTTATGAATCCATTTACGTTACTTTTTGCAGATCTTTTACTTTTGCCATTGTAGAAAGTCTTTTTGGGAAAGGGCTATCATAAAGAATGCTCGCAATCTTTTTTTACATGACGCGGCAATCTTTTTTTACATGACGCGGCACACAAAACTTGTCGAGATTTACGTGCACGACATTCCACCATCGTATATTTGTAAGTATAGGTGTATTTTCAAAACTAAGCTCTGACCTAGGCGTTGAGTCCATTACCATAGGTTTATGAGTAAATCTTAAGATCTAAGACAAGGACTAAGTTTCATCTGAAAGGTAATTTGTAATTTTGTTATGACTGTTTTATCTATTTTGAAAGAATAGCATGGAAATTTAACCGTTATAAGTAGATTTCACGGCTCAACGCTCAAAATCTACCTATACAACGCTCGGAGTTGTATCTGCGTTATATATTTTTGCAATACTGCTCTCTGATTGGCCGATTCGCTTCAAGCGTGGTCTAATCGCAGTTATGTCACACGTGAATCTACCAAAGGTTTTCTGTCGTTTTTCACGTCGGTACACCCACAACATTTCACTTCACCAGCTGACCATACTCTCAGATGTACTATCTCTTGTGGTACACATATGGACAAATATTACTGTCGTTTCTGCTGTCTCCGGTTTGTTTATTTTTGTTTATATAGAGTATAAAGTTACTTTCAACATTATTGCAATTATATCAGGGTGGATGAGGCACCTATCTATGGTTTCCTGTCGTTTCTCACACCAGTACAGCCACAATATTTTACCGAGCCACCAACCTCTCATACACCGATTGGTGGTAAAACAAATGTCTCTTGTCACATTAACATTGTCGAATGTCGGACGAGAATTTGCCGAGTCGGGGCATTCGAAACATCGCTCGGACTTTTCCGTAAACTGGAAAGTACCTCGGACGTAAGTGTAGTAATCTTGGGTCATTTTTCAGGTAATTCGGCTTCTGGTGGTACTTTGGTCAGGTACGCTTGAAGAAAAAAATTAAAGCATTCCTACTGCGTTTTGTTATCAAATTATAAAATGCCAACTTTTAACCCTTTGTTGATTTTGTTTTTTTCGCAACGTCATCTTCAGTAATAATTGTGACGTCAAATAAACCCACGTGCGTAATAACGCGCTTTAATGTCTGCGCCCTCATTATTCCCGAGGTCTATTCCGTAGAATCGCCGAAGGTTCCCGAGTGGAGTCGGGGTTGATAGTTCTATGTGTTACGAATGAGCTAGCCGCCTTCAAACTTGTTCCAGTCTTACAGTTTGGACATATTTTCTGGTCCGTTGATTCAGTGGTTAGCGTGCTCGACTAGTTAACTGATGGTTGTGGTTTTGAGCCGCGCCGGATGAGGGTTGTGAATTTGGACAGGCCACTTCACAGACTGAGTCCTAGTCCATGTAGCTGTAAAAGTGGGTAGCAGTGGTTAGAATCAATTGCATCTATCTCTATGTGCATGATATGATCTTGGCCCGAGGTTATGAAACTTTTCTCAGACTCAACTGAGAATTTTCTCAAAATTTAAAATTTAAATAAATGTATGAAAATAAAAGATAATATAAATAAGTTGTTATTTATACATTAAAATGAGTATTAAAACAGAATTACGGATTTAATTTCGAATTGAAATTTGGGAACATTTTGAATTGAGAATGAGAAAAGTTTTACAACCCCGGACCCTGGTGAGAGTTAGGACCACGATGGCAAACGCTTTATCTTGTTTTCCTCGAGTAAAAAAGGGAAATTCACAAAAATAATTTTAACCATAGATTTTCAATGGGTAAATAACAGTAGGTCAAATACAAAAAAAAAAAAAAAAAAAAAAAAAAAAATCAAATCGAGGGATTGTTTCAAAATTATTGTAAGTGCTCATGTATTTATGTGTTCATAGAATAGTTTTGTCATTCACCTCTCAATTTAAAAAGCTGGTGCAACGCGCGATAAAAAAACTTAATTTAAAAGTAACATATGTCAGAGACAAATACTCTGAGGCCACGTTGACATACCGTCGGTTGGGGTTAAGTGCAAAATATCGTAACTAAAGCTTAGATAAAGCTGTAGGTACGATATTTTGTGTGACAGCTTAAGATATTCTCTCAATATCTGAATGTTTTTCAAAATTGCTATTATCAGCGTTGAAATTCCAGTTTTTTTTTTTTTTTTTTTTTTTTAGGTCTTCAAGATTTGAGAACGTGTCTACTCCTTTTAAATATACGCTAGTAGAGTCAGTTCATGTTTTTTTTCATGAACTTAACTGTTAACCAATCCGCCCGCTCCAAATGTTAGCTGTAATATCAGTCTTTATCGAAATTGTCGAAAGACGAAATTTGTAATTAATTAAAGTAAAACGTTGCAGTTTTTGGGCTTTTTTGCTCTTATGAGAATGAAAATTAGAAAAGTTACACTGGTTTACTTCCATAGATCTATCGGGTATGGAAGAAATTTTATGTTTGACCGGAAATTAAATCGTTTCTAAATTGTGAAAAGTCGAGTCTATCGGGGTTTTTCACCATGTCGTTGAATCAGCATGACACGAATTTCAATAGCAAAGTATATTGTTTACAAGCAGTCGAAAGTACGAGTATTTTGTTCTGTCCTCCGCACTCTCTAAAATCAAAGCACTGAAAGTACTGATGATGGACGTTTCTGTTGGCATACTAGAGTGATTCTTCCATTTGTTGAGAAAAGAGAAATTTAACATGTAAAATTACAATAAAAGGAAAGTGACCTGACCCAAGTTCACATTTTGCTTCAGATATATATTTCTCAACATAAATCGTCGATCGTCAACCAAAGTCCTGTAATTACACGGTTTCGATTACTTTCGGCATTATGCCGGGTGTAGTTTAAAGAGCGATTGTCTGATCCATTGGTTACAAAAGGAAAGAAATGACAATTAGATGATCTAGATTATTATCCTTTTTTAGTAATGCTAATCGATTCTCTGCAATCTCATAATTAAAATTATGGTGTTATCTGCTTAAAAAATTCAATAAAAGGATAAAAATTAATTGTTCCGCGATTTCCATTCTCAAAATAAAGAAAGAAAGGGTAAGTGTTAATATAAAGACGTAAAAATTGCAGACACTCGTCTCGAGATTGACTGTCGCGTGTTGAGAAGTAAAGCAAAAACTTTATCGTATGACCTGAATACTTTACTTTACCTGCTCGGGCTGTATCTGTATTTATGTGTATTCAGATATTTCCATTAATTGGCCTTTGTTTTATATACATTAGTAGTGTCAGGGGAGGTTACCATTCCAGTAATCCCATTCACAAAGTTTTCATGAGTGACCTCCCATAAACCAAGGGGAAACAAGGGGCAAATTACTCACTCTGCCTGAAAAGTAGTTCTACGCAAACAAAACATTCACCTGATCTCAGAATTGCATATGATTTCGCTCTTAAAAGATGTCTTTTAGGTTTGAACAAGTTATGTAGAATCCTTGTTTCACTCCATTTTTAAAATACATAGTTGCCAGACGGATACATATCTTGAAAAAGAGTAAATTGAATCTAAGAGAGCACTACTGTTTTGAAAACCTATTAACATCTGACAGGATTGTTCTTACGTGGTATTAACACTGGTGAACGTAAACATCCACCAAAAACCATACACAAAAAAGACGTGTTTGTTAAACACGAGTGCCCCCAGAACTCCCTTTTTTCGGAACAGTGGTTTGATAGATGAATATGGAAATTATGAATTTAAGTCTTTTGATTTTCGAAAACTACTGCTACATAACATTTTTCAACAGTCAGGGTCTTATCAATGAAAAAAATAATACATTATTTTAAAGTTTTAATGTCATCAATGAAAACCATCCACTAAATAACCTTGGACTTGATTAATGACATTCACTTAGTTATGCATGCACATGTCTGTCATGAGCAATACACATGCAATTAAAAATATGGCAAAAATTAGTTTTAATTTTACAAAAATTGACCTTGAAAATGACCTCGACCACAACATATTACTTTTAGGATGGTATCTCCTGAAAGGTCTTGTCACAGGCAACCAAGATGTGAAATAAAAAGGCTTTATCACTTAACTTTCAAAACCGATGTCCAATGTTCAATGTTTTAGGTTGAAAAATAGTGACCATAAGATTTTCACACCTATTGGGGATTAAGAGGGGTCCCATGGGGAACATAAATGTACGGTATAGGTATACAGTGCTGTCGTCTAATCCTGCGCACTTAAGAAAGTCAAGTACAAAATTCGTGTAAAGATATCGCATGTACTTAAAAAATAATACACGACTGAACCCATTTACCATTTTTGCTATGCAAAAGGCATTTTATCTAGAACAAAATGTAGCTACAATTACATAATCCGGTGGTGCCTAGAGGCACCGTCGTGTTTTATCAACTCAGATTTCGTCGGTTGTTTTGCTTTTATGATAAGCGGCCATTTTCTTAGTTTATATTACGTCATTTAGCTGTGCAGCTTTAGACGACGCGTAGGATTACTCGACGTGAGTGTAAATTATTATTAACCCGCAAATACTAAGAGTACCAAATGTATTATAGTAATTGAATTAAGTTGAAAATTCGTCGCTCTGAATGCTTATTATGAAAAGATATTGGAATGAAATATACGGAATAAAATGTTCATGTGTAAAAGTGTTCAGTATGAATATTGTAAAAAATGAAATTCAATAAACATAGGGGATGATGATGAACATTAATTCCGAACTATTCAGATGCCTGTTTTGTAAAAATAAAAGATCGAGTACAAAATAATAAGTAAATTTTGACTTTGTATTCAAAACAAAAGCAATATCTAGTTATAATTCTTAGGCTTTTATCATGGTTAGTTTGACGGTATGTCAGAAATAAAATTGCTGTTGTCGTAATTTCGATTACGAATATATGCACCAGAAATTAATTAGAAAAGATTTTTTCGAATCATTGAACAAGTCCCAAACACGAAAATTAAAGCAGAGTTCATTACGAACAGAACAGGAGGGCATACTTCAGCTCTTCATGGATACCTTTCTAGAATTGATACAAAGTGTTTCTGGCTGTCAGGAATGGAATAAAATTGAAAACAACGTCCCAACAAGATTTGGAAGAAACTACCACTATCATCCAGTCTTTCACGCCGCAGTGTTGCCAAACAATTATGCACTAAGTTACCAGAAAGTGCTAGTTACTTTTCCATACTATTTTCATTCCGGATTTTGCCGCCGTCATCGCGCAGTTGGTAGTGCGAGGGCTGTCAATCTGGAGTTACACCAGCCGCCGACGTAAAACTCCATTCAATCAATCAATCATTTGCTGTGAAATTGATTTAGATGAACTTATCTTGTGAATATGTATATATTTTATGAATAGAGAACGTATTTAATCTGATATATAATAAACATTTTATTTGAGGGGGGGTTTGGAAAGATCTTCCTTTTGAAAAGAGTAAAAATCTTGAATAAAGGCGTCTTCCTTTTCCATTAGTTTTATTTTTCTAAAGTAATAAATGTTAGCTAATAATTGAAATTTGTTCAATATTTCATATGAAATTAAAAAATGGTCCAGACTAAAATAGAAAAGATTTTTTTATGTATTTTAATAATATAATACAGGAGATAAGATGAAATATATTCTTTCATTTATTTAATTTCAGTCGACATTACATGCCTTTTTCTGGTCCCTAATCTGTTATTTCTTGATCGACGTTACCTTATTTGTACCACAATTTTCCCGATATTGAAAGGTGCGACTCGGCGTTCAGAGAATAAACCAAATCGACCTTGACTTTAGTATTTAAAGAACGATCTTGCCACAAGCAATACACATGTGACATATCTAGGCTCTATCACTTACCAATCAAAAGTAAATGCCATTGTCAAAGTTTTATGTTGAAAAATAGATACGTTGACAAATAACTTTGACCTTGACTTTAGTATTCACAGAAAGGTATTGTCACAAGCAATGCACATGTGAAATACCAAGGCTCTATCACGTATACTAATTCTTAGGTATGGCCGATATTAAAGTGTAAATTTTTCAAAAATATGACCTTGAAAAATGACATTGACCTTGACAAATGATCTTGGTATCTATAAAAAAAAGCCTTGTAACAAGCAATGCACATGTGAAAAATCGAGTATATGTTACTTGTCAATCAAAGGCTATGGTCAATGTTAAAGTTTTTGAAAAATAGTGACCTCGAAAAAATTCACATTACATTGACAGACGACCTTGGAAAATGGTCTTACTCTTGACACATGACCCTGAATTTAAATCTAAAGAAAAGTTTTGTCACAAGCAATGCACATATGAAATATCTAGTTTCTATCACTTACCAATCAAGCTATGGCCATTGTTAGAGTTTTTGTGTTAAAAAAGTGACTTTGAACAAAGTTACATTGACCTTGACAGATGACTTTGACTTTCGTATTCACAGAAAGGTCTCGTCACAAGCAAGGCACGTGTCAAATAGCTAGGTTTTATTAACTAACCAATCCAAAATTATCTGCTAATGCTAAAGTTTTATTTTTCACAAATTTAACCTTGAAATACGACCCTGAGCTTGGTAGCAAACAGAAAGGTCTTGTTCTAAGCAATGCACAAGTGAAACGTTAAGGCTCTATCACTTACCATTCAAAAGTTATGGCCAATGTTAAAGTTTTAGTTCGGATAAACGGACAAATAGAGAAACAGGTTGAAAAATAATCAGAAAAACACACAGGCCAAAAACAATATACCCCCGATCTATCGATGTAAGGGCATAATAAAAAAATCAACGTTCGGACATGTGAAGACTGACTAGGGTCGAAACTTATCGCAATTAGCTTATTTTCTGAATCTAGAATGATCAATCTACCTTCCCGCGAAAAAGAATTTGAAACGAGACCTCTTGTTGACCTATGCTGGTCCAAATATTCATTTTACAGCGTTCCCAGTTTGTCCCTTTTCGCGTGACGGGGAATATTTTTGTCTATGAGATATTCATTTTATATTATCTATTGGCCTTTTTTTTTATCTTATTTCCTTTTTGAGTATGTGTAAAAGAAAATTTGGTTAGATTTGCGAATACTTTGTCGTAACATTGCCATCATTGCATATTTGGAAAAACAACAACAACAACAACAACAACAACAACAAACTACAAAAAAGAAGAAAATGATATTGAAGGACATCGACGACATAAGACACGGCATGTTTCGTGAAATCCGAATATTTGTCGCATAGTCTTTTATTCCGAAACCACCCGGTTTCGTTGTGTACCATTTAGGGGTGTTATACAGGGGCTTTCATAATATTTGATTTACTTTTTTGTCGTTGAAGCACAGCATAGTGTAGACAGCTTACTTTTTGCATTGTACAAAAAGGGTAATATCGGCGTAACACTTTGAAAATTCTGACAATTTAGGATTGTTATGAAAATACTTGAGAGAAACAAATGACCAATCTTTTTACTTTGTATACTCATAAAAATGTTACATAAGAAATTTGAATGGGTTATCTTTTTTAATCTTGCAATATCGATTTGAAGTAATTATTATCTGTTCTTCATCCATTTCAAATGTAGATCAACCTTGTACATTTAGGGAACAAACAAAAATGAGCCTGTGCGTGACATTTCCAACAATTTGAAATGTTCGTGAGGTGCAAACACTAGATAGAGTAGACAGCCAAACACTGTAAATATAAAGTAACCTGTTGGTCTACAGATACTTGGAGACCTTATCTATCTACTAAACACAAAATGAAGACTCTGGTCAGACTGTGCGGATGCACAGGCTGGTCAGAGTCTTTGCTTTGCACAAAAATGAAAATGTTGGTTTTCTCACGCACAGGCTCAAATAGACTTTATTCTTGGACATATCAACGCGAAAATGAAATAATATCCATTATAACACGATCACAATTCTTAAATGAGTTTTATTACCCTTTTGTTTTATAACTTTTTCTGGATGTAGAATCAATGAGCAAGTAATAAAATACTGATCGATTTAATAGACGCAACAAAGTAAAATTGAATTTAGAGAACAAAAAATCTTTTGTTTTATCTAATTTTAGCTATTGTCATACCAAAGAAAATGATCTGCGTGGTCTTCTTAATCATTGCTCGATCTTACGCTTTGGTTTGTCCTAGGATAGCAATCTACTCATTAATCCTCTTTTATCATTATGTCTTTCACGGTAGATTGATTTCATTAAATCACAAGTATGGAGGATACATGACGATAGACATTTCAAAACCCGGTTAAAGAAATAAAATCAACCAACTCAATTTGAAACGATTGTGCTCTGAATCTAGTCTGTAACAAAGGCAAAACAGGTGCCTTTTATCTACCTTACAAAGCAATTCGCAAATTGGAAGTGCTAAATTGCCAGTATTAACCAACTTTCTTTCTATCTGACTTTAGAGTTTGATCTGATGCCATGATCATGACGAGTTTATTTTCAAAAAGTTTTACGACTTCCCAATATGGCGACATAATTTTTCATTTGCTGAATTATGGCGGGATCGCGAGATCTCGCGAGAATTTTGGATGGTAATGATTATTAACCCTTGTCATGCTGAATAAAAAAGCTTGGCAAAATTATATATAAATCAAAGTGCTGAAAGCTCCGTATTTCCAAATTGTGTGCCAGCATTTGATTTTGAAAATATAATTTCTGAAACTTTTCTGGTTTAAAAAGGAATAACAGGTTGTATGGACTAAGATCAGACTGCTCATATGTGCAGGCTGATGTTTGTCCATACCTCCTGCCAAAGCAGGAATATTCCGGGATCAGCATGACAAGGGTTAAACATGAATAACATAGAATATTCCAATTTATGTAAATAACATTTTTTATTACATCGGCAGTGAAATCTTGGGATTTCCCATTGTATAAATTTTGACGATACACTTTTCAGTTTGACAGGAGGAACTACTTTTTTTTCAAGTAGCTTGGTACCTGCTCAGACTTCTAAGATGATACATTGAAACTCAATCACAGATTCTGAAAATCTGCATAGAGGTTCAAACTTACAAATTTTGGGTTGGTTTTCTCGTAATTATGCAATTTTGATAGAATATCCATACGAAAGTGAAAATATTATGCTACATGTAGGAGTGTTGACTGAATCTCCTTTCCCTTCTCGATCAGCCGCTGAAGTTTCTGAGGCAAAGGTTATCGAGATAATCAACATGAACTAGGTTAACAGAAACTAAACGAAACAATCATGAACAGTAATATGAACGAGGAAACTTCCTGAAATAGTTCTCAAACAATAACTATCCAATCCGACTATTTCTGTTTTCTGTGACCTATTCGTTTTCAAACTCGAAATTCGATCACATTGCAGTGTAAGCGACAAAACCTCAATCCAATCCGAGTCTAAGGTGATTTAAAATGCTTATGTAAGGGAATTGAGTGATCAGAGACTGCACAATTCTTCCATCTCGGCACCCAATTGATTTTCAAAGAATCCCGATGTCCAATATTTACATCGTTGACAAAGTTGTCGTTTTTAAATCAATACACTATAAGATTCGCCAAAAATATTTTCCTTCCTCGTCTTAAAATTGTGTAATGTCCAAAGAAGGGATTTTATGCTTCAAAGTACTAGGGTGAATAAAAACTAACGTAGACTTACGATACAGAAACTTTGATTTAACAGATTTTCAAAATAAAACTACACTGTTATTGAATTGCGGCATTTTTCTGTTTATCATGTAAATAAAGTTGCAATCCAACAAGTTGTTCACATATCGCAACCATTTGAAAACATGTAGTTATTTCGTACCGGCGCAATTTCACGACGTCAATAAAACGTTACGGTATTGACTACTTCCCTTGACAGTCAGGACTTTTCAAAATACTCAGCTGAGCAATCAACACATTTTCTATGTCGCTTCATCGATTGGATAGGTACTATTTTCATACCATTCTTATCACAAGGGATGAACTAAAATGTATTACGTGTGTTTAAGATACTGCACTGATGTTGATCTGCAACAGCTACAGATCCACCGTTGAGGAGACGTTACGTATCTCCGAGTATCATCCCGTAGAAACTCTTTCCATTCTAAGAAGAATCCTTTAAAACCATTTAAAAAGAAGATATCCGCTTACTTTTAAAGACCTTTTAGCACATTTTGTCATTTTGATGCATCGGTAAGGTTTTCCAAAGGTCTAGAAAAACTTTATTGTTTCCAGGTTGTCTATACCTGCGCCGTTGCCATCATTTCGAAGTTCAAATATTGGCGCGTGTCATTAGCTTACTGACTTACTTTGAATTGGAAAATACCGAATGGATTATGCTTAAAAGTTAAATTACCTTCTAGGTTTTGTCAACACGTAAAAAGACGAAGTTTGGAATGGTTTGGTACAGATTGAGGCGAAAATTATTGGTAGTAACACTAGGAAGTAACGTTACGAATTTGGTTGCGCAGGTGTCGCCTTCTAAGGAATAACACACTTCAGATCTTTTTTTTATCAGAATCACAGCAAATTCTTGAAAATATTGTATAAAGTCAACATTAAATGACTTAAGATGTGTACAAACCGCTGAACGACAAAAATAACGCATCGCTTCAATTTTAAGATGTTACTTTTTTCATAATATAAAGTTTGAAAGAATGGTTATGTGAAAATAAACGTTGACCAATTATTAATTTTTGTCAAATAGGTCGACAACATTTACATATGCATTGAAGAGTTGCACACTCATAAAGGCGACAACCCCCAAAATGAAAAGAAATTGAAATTACAGAAGGTTTCCATTGCTCAGTAAAAGTCACTATTGCGTGAATCCATGTGCAAAATTGCACTCAAAGAATGTCTGACACGTGGATTTCTGAATTTTATCAAGATTAACTCCCAATACGGCTATCTATTAGCTGTGCGTGCTTCCTCAACCTGTCTCAAAACCTTCGGTTTTCGTGCTTTTTCTGACTGCCATTGCATGCTCGTATTTGACGTGCTAGATCTTGAGATAAGTCCAGTTAGTGAAAGATTTGATATTGGAATCACTTAAAAAGGTGTTCGCGAAGAAAGTCTATAGTTGCATGAGCTGAATGGACCATAACATTGACTTACTCATGGGGTGTTACATATGGCTATAGCTACTGAAGGATTAGATACTCAGCTCAGATCCATAATTATTTCACTGTCATCAATAGTCCACAATCAAAGTACTGAAAGTACTGATAAGTTGGAATGCGTTCAAGAGACGGTGACCTCAAGCCACTCACGAAGCTGACGCCTCCCGCCCACCGCCGAGGTGATCACATGATACGTCTCGTCTTTTAAAGGGCGTATATTAATCAATGTATTTCAACAACGAGAGACGCTTAAGTCCCTAAATCGCTATACAGGCTTGCATCTGAATAAAGAAAAATAATAAATAAGAAGAAATGAGAGAAAATAATTCTGTATTAGAAAAACCGTGAAAATATATTCGTGCTTACTTTAAATCAATGTACACACAGATGATATGATTACCATGCGCGAATCGAGGAGAAAAGAGCATAATTGTTCACGAGTATTGTAGGTATTCCAACGGGACCTTGGGTCTCTTTCAAGAAGAAAAATCGTACGATAGCTATTATACTTTAGGAGATATGCCCCGGACAAGTTTAGTGACGGAACCTCGGAACGATGAAACGACGGAATGACGGACGGACAATACGGACATTTTTTCCTTGAAGGAGGAGTTGTATTCAAAAGAATTTTGACATGAAGTCCCCTTTTTCCACGACGCGACGGAAATTCACTTAACTGCAACAACATGCAAAAATTCAGGTAACAATGAACATTTCGTAAAAAATCTTTAAAATAAGTCCATAAATAAAGGAGTTGCGTTCACAAGTATTTTAGAAGAAGGTCCCTTAACCATGACGTAATTGTAATTCACCAAACCGATATTATATAGGCAAGGTCAGGTGACTAGGAACATTTTGTGAAAGTTTCATCCGAATCATTCCATAAATGGAGGAGGAGTTGCGTTCACAATATTTTTTTTCAAGAAGGCCCCCTTTTTCCATGGCACGGCTAAAATTCATCAAACTGCGTTAAAATATGCGCTAGGTCAGGTGACTAGGAACGTTTTGTGAAAGTATCATCAAAATTGGTCCATAAATGGAGGAGGAGTTGTGTTCACAAGATTTTTCAAATGGAGGACCCTTTTCCATGACGCGGCTAATATTCACCAAACCTTGACAATATGCACTAGGTCAGGTGACTACAAACATTCTGTGAAACTGTCATCCAAATCGGTCCATAAATGAGGAAGGAATTGCGTTCACAAGATTTTTTTTACATGAAGGCCCCTTTTCCAAGACGCGGCTGAAATACACCAAACCGTGAGTTTATGCGCAAGGTCAGGTGACTAAGAACATTCTGTTAAAGTTTCATCCAAATCCAACCAGAAACTTTGGCGGAGTTGTGCTTTACAAGAAAAGTGGGCGTACATGCGTACGTATGCTTGCACAGTCCAAATCGCAAAATTCACTACTAGCCTTTATGTGTTGCAAATTTATGAGTAAAGCAAACAATACGACATGTTTCTTGAAAGCCAAAAATGTTTCTTGAAAGCCAATTTTAATCGTATGACTGTGATACGATCAAATTTCGGTCGTAGAACATTTCTTGAAAGAGGCCCCTGAATACAAAACACGTGAGGTTGGTTAACTCGTTCAGATATTTGATAAAAACCAAGGCTGTAGTAATCTTCAATGATATTTGAGGGATTGCGCACATGCGTATTTTTGCACAAGTGAATTTATGTCTAAGCAATTTTAAAGAAAATGGACAAAAGCAGAAAGAGAAGATAAATATTTGCCTAAAGACCCGCAATTTAGAGTGAGTGATCCAAGGTAAATTTTGTTTATACAGATGGAGACAAAATTGACCTTTAATCACTAACTTAAACTTGTGGATCTATACCTTCATCGATCCTTGCTGCGTCCACCATCAGCGAAATTTTCGCGCGATTCGGAAATGGGGTTCCGTTTTTTTTTTTTTTGTTTTTTTTGATTTGGAGAAGTATTAGAAAGAGAAAATTTGCTGGATCGGATTTTAATACAAATAAATAATCTGCAGATGTTGCGCGTTTCTAATGATGCTTTACGGAACAATTAGATACAAAAACATTTAAACTATTTTGTAGAAGTGTGTAAAAAGTTCGATCAGAAAGAGAAACTAGACCTCTAAAAGAAGCTGCAACATAATTCTACGAAAAACCGCTCGCGACATTACCATATAAGCGGATCACGTGATTGGCTTGTGCTATTTCCACAATTCAACGAAAAACAGGTCGCGACATTACCAAATAAGCAGATCACGTGATTGGCGATTGCCATTGTCAATAGCTGACTTTATTGGACTTGACTTATCACATGATTTCCAAATATGGTAATGCAAATATGTAATACTAGTAAATTCGTACGCAAGTTTCAATAAATATCGTTTAAAACATAAATTAGCGTGTTAATAATTTACATGAAGTGATAGTTGGGTAATTGTTCAACATTATTACTTCTTGATGAAATGAACTGCATGTCTATGTCAAGTTGAGATATACAAAATAGGCCGAAGTGTATTAACATCCTGTTCACGTGATATGTGTTATCAGAAAACCCGAAATGGAATTATCTTGTGTTCATTTTGCGGTTTTGTTAAATCTAAGTTGGAATTGCTCCGCATTCCAACTTAAAAACCTGAAAAATTGTGACATATAGAGCAAGGATTTCCGGTCATTTCATCTTATAATGTAGCCTCCTCATTGTGTCAGCATGCAAATTATGGCACCGAGAGCTGTTAAATTCGATGTTTAAACCTTACAATTGGCCAGTTATTGTCCCTCAAGGGATTTGCAAGTGTCCTTGATTTAATCAATCTGTTCAATATGACTATGCGAGATGGTGTTCCGAAATTCAATTTTTCTCTACCGCCAAACTCGAAGACTTTGTTTGATCTGATAAATGTCTACACTGTTATTCATTATCACCTTTATTTGCCGTAATACTCGACCAACTTTATTATCGTTAGATGCATTCGATCTGTTGCACGAGCAGAAAACATGTTTATCACATTCAAGTGTCTTTACTCAACTGAGTATGAGTTTAGGAATAAATTTTGTCACATTTTTGTACCTTGTGGCCGGCCATACTAAAGTAATCTCATATCAGTAAATTGATCGATTTCAGAATAAAATTATTTGTCATTGAAAAGTGATGCGTTATTTTTGTTGTTCAGAATATTATTCATTTCCCTCGGGAAATTGCAAAGTTGTTATATAAGTCCACGTTATTTTTTATTCACCCTCGTACATCTATCTGTATAAATCCTCGATCTTTTTAGCGATTATGGAAAACAGAATTTTCTGTGTATCATAATGCGAAATCTTAAAGGGCCGAGGACGATAGAAAATGACAAAAAAAAAACCCAAAAAACCCCACATTATTTAATAAATAAAGATAGAACTGTAGAGGGTGTAATAAATAGAATAATCAACTGGTTATGTCTGATATAAACCATATTTCACCCGGATACGTTATAAGGCTGTTAAAAAAACTCATTTTGCGGACTCGTTTTTAACGCCTTATGAAGCATTCTCGTGAAATATTTTCCATATGTGACATCCGTGTAACAAGTTGTTTATCCTAAATATTGAGATGAGTTAATAAACGACCAAGGTATGTTAAGGTATTAAAATGGTATTTGTAGCATGAATACAACTTGCAAGAGTTGCCCTCAAAGTGCCCGGAGTGAATCACAAGTTTTAAAGATGAACGACGTCGTATTCCCCCCACATCGTATTATCAAAGAAAGGATAGGTTATCGCATCTAGCATATACTATGGCTAAATGTCAAAATATACTTATTTTGAGAACACAAATTGTATCAGATTGAGAACACACATTGTATCAGATTATAGTAGTACAAAAGATTTTACCGAATATATATATATAACAAAACGAGATAGAGGAAAATACCAACGTAATACCTTTCTAAAACACTGGGTCCCTAAGGATGCATGAACACTGAATATTTGAAATTAATTTGAGATAATTTATATTCAAACAGTGTTAGTAGTTTGGATTATTGCTTAAAGCATAAATAACCCTAGCGCTTTCGAAACTCAATGTTTTTCATCAGTGGTTCAACGAGAACTGACAGTGAAAATGAAAATGGACAAAAAAAACCCCCTTTTTGTTAACATGTTGGAGAAAACTTGCTGGCGAAAAAATGCAATTAGAAAACCCACCACCAAAAATGTGATTAAAAAGTGTGTCATTTACATCCGGTGACATTGCAGATTAAAATGACAAAAAAACTTTCCTTCTGTTTGATTGAAGACGCTTTATTGAGGAACCCATTCTTATTATAGATGATAAAATATGTATTACATGTCTATTTGTATGCTTGTGTATGCTTAGTCTTTAAGAATTTGTCTCAAAACTAGTAAAATATATGTAACGTGTGACATCACTTAGGATCATCTGAAAGAAAGTCAAACGTTACTGGTTATTCTGTGCAATCTGAACAGTCTTACGGCGGTCGATGCATTTCGCTAATGGTTCCCCTTAGCCTTGGTATGAACACTTCAAATAAGACACAATAACTATAGCGCCTTCTCTCAATTCAATATTTCGATCCCCCGATTTACTCATTGATAAATTAATTGATCAAAAAATGCGACCCGTCCTGCGAAAAGGGACTATCTGGTAAAGTGTCGACCCCTGTCAGACTGTGCAGGCTGAACTTTTTAAGACAGTACACCCTCAGTAATGAGATGTATTGAAATAGGTGCGACAACGGTTTCAAAAGCCTGTCGACGCGCAGGTTTCAATAGAATAATTTCATAGATTCCCTCCATTGTTTCATGAACATATATTTCTGATTTCAAAAATCGTTTACGGACGACCCAAAAGTGGTATCTACACCTTTACCTCAAATAAGGGTGAACTACCCTAAGAGTAAATCAGGGGATTCTTGTATCTAATTAGTGCTCGCAGTTTGGACAAATCCATCGAAACTTAGCTTTGCAGAGCCCTCTCCCAACATTCGGAGAACTCGGATCAATGACTCGATTTAGACTGATATAGACACGTTGGTTTTGTCCAAGCGATCCGTTGTCGGGCTGGTTATTCAGGGCGTACAAACAATTATTGCAGTAGTCATATCTCGGTCCGTTGCCCTTTTTGTACCAAATTTGGTTATCGCTGATTGTGATTTCCACGTTGCTGTTGGCATCACACCCATCCGGTATCGTGGCAAGGTTAGTCAGGTTGCACTTCGCGCTCTGATAAATGCTCATGTCTGGATGTAAGCATTGCGTTTCCGCGTTGTTCTGCTGCTCGCCACCGTCCCCACCTGATAGAAAATAAAATCATATAAAATTCAATCGTTTAACTCTTTAAAAAAAACAGCCTCTATCGTATTGACATTTTCTTAACTTCTTTGCCTTATTCTTTGCCGAAATCAAATTGGTCAACAATTCACATATTTATTGACAATTTACTAAAATTTTTGTGTCACGTGATTCTCCGCTATAAAAAGTTAGATATTGCTTGTGAAAAGTGTATAAAACATCATGATTGATTTAAGATATCGGAAAGAAACATCAATACAAGATAGGTGGTGATATTTGTTCCCTTCATATATCACGTCAAATCAAGAGAGACAAAAACTAAAGTTAGTACCAAAAGATTACAGTACATATTTTCTGAAACACTATGTCTTTTCTGTTGAACCATGACATGTATTATATCTGGCTTTGATTGCCCAGATCTTTCAAAATATGAAGAGTTGAGGCGTCTTTTATTTACAAATTATCTACAAAATAAATGGCAAAAGTAACGGAGATACTAAAGGAACAGTTCCTTTCAGTTGAGGGGAGGGGAGGTAAATGCACAATTATCATGCTTTAAATTATCCTTAATTGCCATTACAAACAAACATTGAGCCACGAACCACCTTCTCATTGTCCGCCTTGAAAAAGAGTCCGCTGAAAAAAAAATAAATTGACTCATTTTTAAGAGCCGAGAAAGCTGAGTATACTTCTCGTCATTCTAGCTCTGTGGAAAGGATCACTAGAAGCAAGACATGGCTCAACAGTGAGAATTAGATCAAAACGGCGATCTCCGGTAATCCAATCAATGGTTTTTGAGAACGCCAAATATGCCATGATTTATCCGAATTTGTCTAGAAACCGAAAAGTGTTAGCTTCAGACGTGACCCGTAACCCGTCATCACTTTCTTAAGAGGTTATGGCCGTCACTGTTACCGGAAAACGGAGAGTGGTCGGTATGGGGAAATGGCACTCTGGAGAAATATACATCGACAGTGCCCACCTCCTAAAAGAAGGTCTTGTGGAGAATTGCAACCCTCAACATTGACTAACCCCTTTAAGAAAGCCTTCTTCAGAAGCCTGAAGCCTGAAGAACTGAACAACGCACAGTTTCAAACTCTCCGGAAACATGCCCTGGAAATGCCCGATTTATATCAGGGGAACAAAGTATAGTGAAGATTTGAACGACCTTGTTAATGAAGGAGCTAATATTCGTCACTCTACGATTAAACCAGATTATCAATCGGACCATTAAAGCTCTCGCGGCGTGAACACATCAGCAGCCCTGATACATTGGCTTCCTCTCATCTATCTATTGTCCCACTTAACCCAACCCCAAAGAGAGGAGATGTTAAGCTTTATGGAGAGAGATGGAAGGTCCCCGAGGAGCCAGAAAGGAAGAAAAAAATGTAGACCTAACCTTGGACGGAGGAGATAGCAAAGACAAGAGGAAGGTAGAAAGACAGTTAAAGAAGCAGTTGAAAACCTCGCCGGGAGGAACAGCAAAGAGAAAGGGAAAGAAAAAGGCGACAGAAAAGTCAAAGAGAAAAGCACTTTGACACAAGATCAATAGATACTCGAGATAAAGTACCAAAGGAGAAAATCAGACAGGGTGGGAGCCATCACCAAGCGACAATGTAACATAAACCCTACAGATATTAAAGATATCCATCAAGGACCCTACTCCAGTTGGAAGCATGTGCAACCAAATATCTCTGGGACTACTATGCAGAGGCAGTCGCGTCCATACCGATAAAGAGATCACTCGTCGGGATTGTCAGACTCAGGACTTGTTCCTCTACAAATGAATAGGCAAACATTGGATTTGATAGCCTATCTATTTGGATAGTCTGTGTTGGAGTCTGAACAACGAAGACTTGGAAGAAAGTATTTTATACCAGCATGCGAAGGGCTCGCCCAAAGTTGCAGTGAAATTTACCGGCGGAGTTATGATTTTCACAACACATTTCAGGTACATTAGACCCTAAATGTGGGAGTGGGAGTACATCCAAAGAAAGGAAAGGACTTGAAGCTCCTCGTTTTCAAAATCTCCAGAGCCTTCTACTCCAGCCCCGAGTTGTTGCATTCGCGGAGAATGGGTAAGACTACACGGATAATACTACTGACCGTGAGAAGCAACTAGCCCTGCTTGCAGAGCTCCTAGCACTCTGCTCCAAGCATTAAGTGTTGGTACTACATATCAGGGAAAGTAAAGGAACATTTTTCGGACCTTGCCTTTGGCGATTGTTTTCAGCTAGTAACAAATCAAGATTCAAAAGAGCATTGTTGTACGGGTGACGAAAACCAAAAGAAGAAATGCAAGGACGCATACCGTAACTGTTATTTTGGGTTTCACCGGTAAAGTGGCCCGATTTACTAGATTTACTAGACCTCAAAGAGATGCTGTCCGCCGCGTACCTTTGGAACGGTTACTCTTGGAAACAGATTCTTCCTTTCTGACAGTATAACCAAATCAAGGTTTTAGCTTTCCCACATACCTTGGACAAGTAGCTTCGCTCGTTTCAACATGCAGACAGGAACCTGCGAGACATATTCTTAAAAAAGATCGAACAGGATGGCCAACGACTAAATCCCCGTGGTTTATACAGTGAAGGGCAAAAGTAAAGTGGAAATCCATCTTGGACCATTTACCTCCCATGTAAATATACATCCTAACAGAAAACGCAAAACAACCATTCTATATCTGTAGACGGTCAGTTCCGCTGAAATGGCCATTGAGCATTGGGTCTATCGGACCAAGTTCTGCTTAAAAAAATCAACTAAAAAGTATATATGCTTTGGAAGAGAATGCACCAAGTTTAAGAAGAACTTCCATTATGCTGAACTATACAAGTGCATTGGATTCAACTTGGACCATGTTCTGTTTTAAATATCAACTACATCATTGGATCTATAAAAGGGACAGCACCAAGTTCGGATTCAATTGAACGGGGGGGGGGGGGGGGGGGGGTGTAGAATGAGATTGTGTATTACCAAACATTTCAGTTGTTACGCAATTATCGTAGCAGTATAAAGGGTGACAACCTACGGAATCAGTTAAATAAATATAAAGTACGTACTTACTGTTTTGAATAAAAAAATCTTACGAGGTTGGGAGAATTGATAAGTGTCGAGGCTCTGCCGAGATATTTATCTTATAACCACTATTTTCCTTGTTTTCGTCGATGTTTCAACAGAAATGCATGTTTCTAAAATTAAACACATTATATCAATGTTCGAAAAATAACTATGTGATATAAAATATATCATATGATATAATTTCGCTTATCGTTTTTTTTTCATTTTGAGCGAAAAAAAAAACCCCAGCTCGTAATCAATTAGGTATGTCCGTAAAACTTGGCCATCGAGTGCCTGACACCTTTCTTAATTTGAATGATTTGTGTTCGAGTGTTCCATAGATTATTATATTACATTGATTTCGAAGCGGTTGGGCCAACGGGGAGTTAGGAATGGAAACGACCGTTTTAAAATTGTACCGAAGTGTTCAGAACTCAAATGCTGTTGCTGGTCCTTATCCATACACCTGTATGTGAAAGATAATTACAATTACCACATTAAATAAATGTCAAGATGACTTTTGTCTGGCATTTGATGTGTTATGTTATTTAGTCACATATCCCGATCAAAATGGCGACTTTCCAACAGCGCCTCTAAATGATGTAGGTTGTAACCCCTGAATAGGAATGTATTGTAATGACGTCATCAATGACGCAATAATTTTAAAAGCAACATCCGAGGAAACACGTGTCATGCCAATTTCAATATTTTCCATTGAGGGGACTTCCTTAAAACTTTTTTTGAACATATTATTTGTACATTTTCCAGAATTGATCAACCAACAAGAAATCAAACCACTTCTTTGTAACGGTTCTGATGAAGCCTGGAATGTCTGTACTGCAAATTTAGGCTATTTATTTCATACTTTTTGACAGTTTATCGGTGAATGATTGCAGATTATTTCTTGATAAACTCACTGTTCTGAGCAGTGCGATTATCATTTTGATAAACTCACTGACCGGAACTACTTTTTTCCCCTCAAGGTACCCCAATGCAAATTGAGTTATTTCCCTTGATAATTACTTCCCTTGAATAAATTGTAAACAAACAATGCCGTCTGCTAGCTGTCAAACTGTCACAATGTCAGTGTTAGAAGAAGAAGAAAATCCATTTTTAGCAGACATTATTTCTGTCTTCAAGAGTGAAGACCATGGGCAATTCAACCTAACTGACCCTGATACTGATAGGCTGTTCAGGTGCATAGACCCTGATATTTTTTACAAGAAAATCAGAACAAAAACACCAAAAAGAAAACGGATAGCGATGTTAAGTTATTCCGCGAATTTTTGCTAAGTAAAAATGTATCAAGACACGCAGAATTATTGGATCCTGATACATTGAACGAGTTACTGTGTCAGTTTATCTTAGGCGTCACGAAGAAGGATGGGACAGAGTATGAGCTAACCACTATCCGAGGAATGATTTCCTCAATTGACAGATACCTGCGAAGTACAAACAGCAAAATGGAAATTTTCAAAGATATTGAATTTGCTAAATGTAGGGCAGTCTTGAAAAAGAAACAGCAGCAGCTGAAAAGTTTAGGTTTCGGAAACAAGCCTTAAACTGCAGAACAATTAACCGAAGACCATATTGCCACCATGATAGAACGTGGTACTCTGGGGGACAGCACTCCAAGGGCACAGCTCCATTCACTTTGGTTAATTTGCACCTCATACTTTGGAATGAGAACTGTTAGAAGGAATGTTATGACTTGTGCTGGGATGATGTACAGCTGTGTGTAGATGAAACCAACGGCACACAGTATCTAATATATAACAAAGAGCGCCAAACGAAAACAAGAACTGGTGTAAATCCAAGGGATACTCGGTATGCATTAACCCCAAACGGCAAAATTTTAAGGGGGTCCATTTCAAAAACTGCCACAAATGACAAAATGGAAGTTGTTAAATATAGGATTTGTGTAAAATATGGTATAGAAAATATCGAGAAAAAAGGAGAAACTGCTGGTTATCAGCAGTTTCTTCTTTCATTTCAATGTTTTTCTAAGGCTTTTCTACTAGGGACATCAAAACCAGGTCTTGTTTGGGAAAGGGTTAATAAACTGTTTTCTATTTCTTATTTTTTAATAGTTTATCGCGAATAATGGTAGATTATTTCTTGATAAACTCACTATTTTGAGCAGTGAGATAATAATTTTGATAAACTTACAGAACGGAATTACCAATGATTTAACCAATTACCAAACATCAAAATAATAGCCTAGCCAAACTCATAGGTATTGCAGAAGACAAGTTCCATTTAACAAAAAATAACATTTTTGGTCTTTCTTGGTAGATAACACTGTGGTAAAATGAAGAAATTGCTTGTCACAAGCAATTTCTTCATCTTCCACAATGTATTCCAAAGCCTTTATTTTGTGGGGCGTCCAAATGTGTCATGTTCACTCTGATGTTCACTCAATGAAATAAAACAATTGATATATCTAATAATTTATCAATTCCCTGCTCATCATTTTGTTCATAGATGTACAAACATTTTTTCTCACCAAAAAGCTGTCCATTTCCGGATATCAAAACAAAGCTAAATATTAAATTATTATTAGTATGAAATCAAAGACTTGTAACAAAACACTAAATGATGTAGGTTGTAACCCCTGAATAGGAATGTATTGTAATGGCGTCATCAATGACGCAATAACTTTAAAAGCAACATCCGAGGAAACACGTGTCATGCCAATTTTAATATTTTTTCCATTGAGGGGACTACATTAAAACTCTTTTTGAACATATTATTTGTACATCTTCCAGAATAGATAAAGAAACAAGAAATCAAACCACTTCTTTTTAACGGTTCTGATGAAGCCTGGAATGTCTTTGCATTGCACATTTAGGCTATATATTCAATGTATTTAATTATTTATTCATAAGATTACAGGGCTGATTCAATACAAGCGCCATGAATTACCGTTTCCGTCATTTGAGATACTGTCTCCTATCGTGAACACCCAACCAGTCGGATTGTTACCCACTTGGAATCCGATTTGTAACATACGCTCGCTGCATGTAGTACCATTTATGCATCTGTAACAGTATCTTCTGCTGTCGCAGGTCGGATACGGAAGGAATTCGACCTATAAAAGGATCATAAATTGGCATTTTTTTGACGATTTGTTTGTTTGAATGGGTTTTAGGTACCTTAAGATGTCATTGTGTTTTCCGAGAGAAAAACTTCTACAACGTGGTTTTCTTAGATAAAAGAAAGGTATGTTTTCTTTTTTTTTCTTTGCTGGAGTTTGACGTCCTTTTTAATACGCCCGAAGGGTCGTATTTTGTTATCGTCTGCATCGTCTGTTTGTCCGTCTGTCTGTCCGTTAGCAAATTCGTGTCCGGTCCATAACTTTCAAACTATAAGGCCTATGGTCTTGAAACTTCACAAGTGTATAGATCTCATAGCTAGGGTGTGCAGAGCGCAAGAACCACACCTCTACAATTTTTAATTTTTGAGTTATTGCCCTTTGTTTGATTCAGTAAGCAAATTCGTGTCCGGTCCATAACTTTGAAACTATAAGGCCCATGGCCTTGAAACTTTAACTTTAATTTAAACTTTAATTTTTGAGTTATTGCCCTTTGTTTGATTAAGTTAGTAGCCGCGGCAATAGCGCAGTTGGTAGCGCGCCGGACTTCTAATCCAGGGGTCTATATTCTCACGGGTTTGATCCCCGGACTTATCCTTTCCGACATTTGTCTTCCACCAATGGGTAGATAATCGTAAACCTATGTGGAATAGCAACTGGAGGCTAGGAAAGGGATGTGGTGGTAGTACTGGTGTGAGAAATACCAGGAATCCATCGTTAGGTGCTCCAGTCGTCGCGATATAACTGAGAGATTGTTGAAAGCGACTTAAAACCCCAATTCAAATCAAATTCAAATTGATTAAGTTAGCAAATTCGTGTCTGGTCCGTAACTTTGAAACTATAAGGCCTATGGTCTTGAAACTTCACATGTGAATAGATCTCATAGCTAGGATGTTCAGAGTGCGATAACCCTAACTCTACCATTTATATTTTTTGAGTTATTACCTTTTGTTTGATTCAGTTTGCAAATTCGTGTCTGGTCCATAACTTTCAAAATACAAGGACTACGATGTTGAAACTTCACATGTATGTATAAATACAATATACTATAGTGTTTGCCTGAAAATACATCCTAAGGACCAATAAAAAGTTCAAACATCACCCATTTATTTCTGAGCTTCGGGCGTATAATGCCACGCCCAGCGTTGCTCTTGTTTTCAGCCATATCGCGGAGGTTGAAGCAACTTAAAAAAGATATCTGATTTTTCTCGCATTATTACTTCCAAAACAC
The DNA here is from genome assembly GCA_948146395.1 of Fragum whitleyi. Taxonomy (NCBI): domain Eukaryota; kingdom Metazoa; phylum Mollusca; class Bivalvia; order Cardiida; family Cardiidae; genus Fragum; species Fragum whitleyi. The sequence continues at coordinate 29,282,047 of OX411557.1, read as the reverse complement.
ACTTTCCTTGAATCCAGGTGCTAACCCACATAGGTTTACGAAAATCTAACCATTGATGGGAAACAAAAGTTTGTTGACGAATAAATACATTATATGAAGCAATTTCATTAAGAACAGTGCTGTGCTTTTTATTCAATTTCTATACCTAAACGAAAATAAATAACTTTTCTCTCTCTCTGTATTATTATCAATCAGAATGGATCAAATATCGCGGACGGGGAGATTAGAATGCGTAAATGTTATACACATTATATTGAGGATAATTGTTTGTTCCAGATCAACATCGAAAGAGGGGCAAAACGCACCATATCCCGCAGTAAATTTTCGGTTTAAGTTTAACCAATAGTAAAACAGGGACATAAATTTATAACGAGATTACACGAATAAAGGATTGAAAAATAGTTTCATTTCGGCTTTTTTGCCTCATCCCGTGGATCAAAACGCATAAGTAAGCAGGGAATCGCGTCTATCAGTGTCTTCTAGTTAACATCGACTAGCATCTTGTCAAATGTACTAATACTTTTTGGTGACCCAATTCCTGAAGGTAAATGTAGATTACTTTTTTTTCACAATGATTTGATCTTAACATTCAAGCTTACACAGAATAAAGCAATACTGTTGAATAGATTAAAAATGATCAAAGCAATATCTCAGAACAGCTATGTTTTTTTTTGTTAATGTGTTATTTTCTGGATGTTTCGCTTATTAATAATCCATGTGTATCAGAGGAAAACAATGAAAAGTGAAAATTAGAGAGGCACAAAAACAGTGGTGAGCCTTTTGTCCAAACCAATCCTATCGTTTTGCCTCTCAACAAGCAAGATTATTCATTTTTCAAAGGACATTACAACTCAATATTTTCTGATTTTTATCCCTTTGGTCAAACGGTACTTTAGTTGATGGAAATTTGAGTTCTTTCGAACAAATTTGTAAATCTAATGAATGTGTTATAAAAAGTATACAGTACCAGATTCTCAAAATTAACTAAAGAAGCGAAAATATAAAAATATGAAAAACTACACAATTGTTAAGAATTACGACCGAAATTCTATCATATAGATAACAGGCTAAAATAAATCGAATAATATGATGCACAAAATCTTCATACATAGCGATTGACCATTTGTGGACGTTTTGCTCCACATGGACGTTTTACCCCAGTTTACCCCATCCTTCAATCAAAGAACTTAAGACGACATATTCTTACACGTGGCGGGACAAATGAAAGGTAAGCGACTTACACGAAAACGAATAATTATTTTTTTGTAGAAAAACGAGTTGAAATGTAGAAAATAGGACAATTTTATATCATTTTACGTGATAACTAGGCAGCGTCTTGTCAGCGGTTAAATATGACACAATATCCCACAAATTATTTTAGAATAAATGATGTCTCAGTTATATCACGGAGACTGGTGCACTTACCTATGGATTCCTGATTTCTCACTCCATTACGACATAAGTATTTAATCTGAGTCACCAACTGTGCACATGATCTGGCCATTGGTTGGAGACGAATGTATTATCTCACTATGCCTTTTGTTAAATGTCTTATCATAGTTAGCTGCGCCGGGGATCTAACTCAATCCCCCAAAAATCATTATCCAAATATGGATATCTACTATCTACTTATAATACTAATATATCTACTATGCCAGTCCCGGTCACGCACACATTTATTGTTACCAGAGGTACAGATAGAGGGGGTATTTTGGTTTTCAAATTTACATGTTTCTAAATATTATTGCTTAGGTATTTCTCACCGAGACTTTTCAAATGAGTACCACAACATAGGGTTTCATTGGGAAATAAAGATCTTAGACTGGCTTTATCCCCTCTTATCTCGACCCCTGCTTACAAACGAATGATTAAAATGGGTAATTATATACTTTTGAAAAAAGAAAAACTCAAGGTACAATGTCGCAGATACCTTTATTTGTATACTTTTGAAAAAAAATCAAGGGACTAAGCAGAACGATTTCGCAGATACCTTTATTTGAGTGTGTGCTAAATACTTGCAAGAGCTTACTATGTAATTACAGTTATTACTCAGATAGCCCCCTACAAATGATCATATCTTTATACAGTCTCATCAGATCTTAATTTTGCGATCTTTAAGAAGCTACATATGTTATGGACTTTACTTCATCACTCAAAAATTCTAGATGTACCATATGGTTATTTGTGATGCTCATTGTCTGCGTTTTTACGTACATATTAAATTGTAGAAAATTCTTTCGATGGCTCATTTTATGAAGAAACCGAAATATATAGACTACGTGTCCCCCGTACATCTTACGTGTCGATACAAAGTGAGAAACACACAATACCTACATAGAGTACGACCCGAGCGGTACATTCGTCCCTGTCTGGTGTAAATGAGACAATGTGCAGACCAGGTATTGAGCCAGTTGTTGCATTGGCAAGAGTCTCTGAAATAAAAGAATCTGCCTTATTTCAAACAAGTTTGTCCCAATTGGAGATTATTTGTCTTTTAGTTGTACTGCGTCTTGCAAATTAACACTTTGTCTTTTGAGTTCTTTGCATTTCTGATAATAGTTTATATGAAAATTGTACAATATCTGAAAAGAGATAATGTCAATTTAAGTTATGAATATTGATTTTATGTTTACGTTGATTGAGCAACAATTTTCTTCAGCGATTAATATTACTTTTTTGGCAACAAATTGCGACTTCAGAATACACAGCAAAGATCTTTCTCGAACGACTACTCACTGAATAGTCAAAAAGCGGTCGCAAAAAAAGAAAGGCAGTAAATCTTGAATGGCATTGTAACTACCTTTGGTATGACGACCACCTTAGTGACCTAATATTCTAATTTTACTTATTTTAGTAAATCGGCTATCTTGGAGTACTTAAGGACCCAGTATGCAGTAGAGTGTGAAATATTCATGGTCAAAATTGGAAACGATAGGCAAAGGCCTATATATATGAGTATATATTTGCATACACCAATGCAAAAAAGTTGCTTTAAATGATCCTGAGATGTAATTTTGAGACCATTTGTGAATTCAAAAATTATAGGTTAAGACCTTTTCACAGTTTGTCTGCAACTGGTGACACTTTTAACAAAAGGTGCTGGGGTTTTAGATTTTAGCCGGATGTACGGACCGAAACTAAAGGGTACGCAAATTCTTATGAAAAAAAGATGGTTGGAAAATACTTTGTGATACATCACCAGAATGTGCACGATTATTGCTTTACAGAAAACAAGGCTAACAAAGATTATCATTTCCTCTGCGGCGACCATTGATGTTTTGATTTTCACCAGTTTTCGCAACCAAAACAAATGATCGTGATCGGCTAATGATCTAGGGGAAGTAATTCAATTCCCGGCGATCTGTCAAAAATCTTTAGGGAAACTCCGGTCAATATACTCAAATGTTGAATGTGATCTCTGATTGGTCAATATTATTGAAATTCAAAATTATTTGAATATTATTTACGATTTATAATCTGTTGTTGAAAATAAAATCGAAAAATTAAAGATTTTACACTATTTTTCCTGTCCAATAGCTTTTTTTTTAAAAAAAAAAATATTTATATTTCTTTGAGGGGCTGGTAAAAACAGCTTCGTGGTAAGGGTCATCTCAAAAATAGACTGGTCCCACTGTCGACTATCATAAAAGCCGACAGGTAGTCACCAAATTACTGTCACACGGTATTGGCTTTTCAATAGTTGATGACGTACGCGCACCTAGCACTTCTGATTGGCTAATGAATTGTTTGTAAACAACAGGTCAGGAGGGGGCGCCATTTTGTCTTTCGCGCAAGTTTGTTTTTTAAGGCTTTGTCCTTAAAGAAAGTATACATTCATAAATAATCTATATCACCCTAAAGTTTTTTCGTCAGTATGTAATATTTTCACACATAGATTAATGAATAAACCCCATTATCGCTTTAACTTTGTAACGGACCGGAGCCTCGTTTTCATTTTTATAGACTAAAAAATCTGAAGGGATAGGTTTCTAGACTATGGACGAAGAAATCGGTGTATACCTGTCGGCTTCATACATGAGTCGACAGCAGAACCAGTCTATCTCAAAAATGGCCCAAAAAGTCGTAGAGAAAAGGGATCATGCCATACTAATTTATAATTCCTTTCATGCGCAAATGAACGGGCTTCAATTTAAGACCAGTTTGATCACTTTCGCATACTCTTAGATTGCGCTATGACCGGAAATGTTATAATGGCCGCCTACTGCAAATGAATTAGTTCCCCTAATGTGACATCTGTTTCATGCATGGATTAAATGTTTGGGTTTTCTTGGCAGCTTACACAATTAGCTTCGGGACAAAACAATATCATTCAAATGACCTGCAATGCTATCGCGCTCAAGAGAAAATGCATCTAGAAACCAATAACATTTTTTTGCGACTTCTAATGGTCGATTTTTTTTTTTTTTTTTTTTTTGGTCTTTTGCCCAATGTATTTTTATAATTAGATAGAGGCGCCTTCAAATCGACTCTCGATTTAATGCTACATATATGCTCTATTAGAAAATAAAAGAATCTGATGCCTCCTCGTCGACGTGTAGGATATCAGCTGGGGGCTAGGAAAGGATGTGATGGTGGTACTGGTGTGAGAAATGCAAGGAATCCATTGTGCTCAAGCCGCCGCTATTTAACAGAAAGATTGTCGAAAGCGGTGTAAAAACTCATTCAAAACAAAACTCCTCGCCGTTGGCGTTTTTTATCATAATAGGTTACCACTCTCACCACTGTCCTGCATAGCCTAGTAGGTTTAAATAAAATGTCTGACACCTGCGACAGGGAAGATCTTCTTTGGCTCAGTGGTAGAGCATTGGACTTGTTAACCAAAATATTTGAATATTGATGTCCCCGTTGGTTCGAGGCTGGCTCACGTCGGAAATTTTTCAGCTATATTTCGGTTGAGGCAAGTTCGTTTTTAACATGGGGGCTCGTCCGAGATTGGCCATTGAGCCATTTGTGTCGGCATTGTACCGACTTGGTTAGTTCAGAAAGCACATTACTGCCAAGATAGGCTCATCGTCATCAATATATGATTACTCTTAAGGGGGATCGTGTTATGGGAAACCACTCTCACCACTGTCCTGCATAGCCTCGTAGGTTTAAATTCCGCGTGGTTTCGAGGCTGGCTCACGACGGAGATTTTTCAGCTATGCTTCGGTTGAGGACAGTTCGTTTATAACACGTTCAAAACACAGATGACAAAACTTTAAAAAGATATTGCGCGTGCGTGCTATTGTTTGTTATTTTTTGTTACTGTGCAAAAATCCCATTTCCGAACAAGCAATTGGCTCTCTAAAAAGGGAATTATTTTTTCATAACAAGAGCAATCTATATTTAAAGAAAATTTCTGGTTTTTATTGGACAAAAAGCAGGTGGATGGACAACGGAATCTCCTTTTTTATCTATTTAGTCTAGTCAGGGTGCTTGGTTTATTTCGAAATAGTTAAAGAAACAATTTAATATTTAGAAAACTTGCAAATATTCTAGTTTATATTAATGTTCTTAAACAAAAGAATGAGTGTTCGAAAAAAAAGAGTATTTGTCATATTTTCAAAGTCGATTTATTTTGTCGCCAGTGTGCGATCTATTTAAACAGAAAAAGAGTGTGCAACGAAATAGTAAACAAAGTAAAATAACTTCAGTGGTAAATCCTATCAGCAGATGCGAATTTCTTCTTTTCTTTCCACTTTATGGCTGAGTAATAGGTGTTCAATATTGAAAAAAAAACCCATTTTTTTTCACGATGTGCCAATGCAAAACGCACTGGTCAGTGTATGTCGACATTGAGAGCGTCATCCAATCATGGTGCATTATAATTAGAGGGAAGTACTTTCAATTTTGTCAATGCTCTTTTTTTTGCAATTTCGCATTAGATTGTTGATTTGTCAATGTATGTCAATGATGTTACAGCTCGAATGATGATCACATTTAAACTTTTCATTTTAAAAACAACACGGATATAATTGATCTGCTCATAATTTTTCGCTCTTGAAAGTGATGCAAGCATTCCACAATGTTACCATTCACTTAATCTAGACTACGGTGGATTTAAAAAAGAAGATATTTTTTTTCTTTAGGTATGAAAAGAAGTCATACCGTATAAAAGCGCATAGCTTATCCATGTTTTGGGTTTTTATTGCCTAATCTCACAAAAATATCATTATTTCTATGTTCCCCGTAAAAAGATCTAGAAAGCATATAATCACCAGCCCGTGTTGCTATCATCCGTCTGTTATGAGTTCTAGGTTAATTGTAACAAATTTCAATGAACATTTACTTTTGAGAAAAAGCTAAAAGTACATTTTCAATTCCAATGTCCGGACTCGTCGCAGAAAAGTATGTCTTTTCGTTAAAGTTCAACCTTTACTTTCACCTTTTTTTATATACCACAAAGGTTTCTTGAAAGTTAATTTAAGATTTATATTGTAAACAAAAGGCCTAGACATTGTGCACACCATTTGTCGGTCAGGAATGTCATATTTAAAAAAAAGGCATATATTTCTTTTTATTTACCGTTATTGTTTTTGCCTCATATTTGAATTGATGATAGATCTCCTCAATATGAATCAGCATAAATCAAGTTCAAGGTTATCTGCTTCTGATATCACTTCAGGGTTTGTGCTAGATGTCTTTAATTAGAGGGTCATTGATCACTCAACCATTAAATTCTGGTGGTCAAAACAGATTTTTAAATGGGTTAAAAGACAAGAAAGAGCTAATCATGAGTAAGAATTTTACAGGTTAAAGAGTCATCTGACCTTTTCTTTTAGAGATATGAAGTAAGCAATTGACCTGTAAAATTTTAGATAGTATATCAGGCGCATCTTAAAAAGTTTTGACCCTTAGAAAATTCTCTCAAGGGCGTCACAATGACCCCCTTGGAAGACATTTCTTAGAGTCAAATTAAGATATTATCAATTTTCTGGGGACCAAAATCCTGATTTAAGGGTCAAACACGAGCCTTGCACTTCCAACATGAATCTTTATACAAATTTATCTGAATCTGTTTTTACCCTTTGAATTATTACTTGTTTGTGACAAGGCCTTATTCGCGGAGTATAACCCGTCTCCGACGGCTCTTGTTATGATCTAATTAAAGATATTATATGAAATATCTTAACTATTTTAAAGACTATTTAATGTAAGAATAAAAAGAAAATGACGAGCGCTCAAAAATCGTTCACGTAGGCACGAATAAAACTTTTTGGAAGCTTACGATTTTCTTCCTTAAGATCAATTATAAATCTCTCATTTACGCATGGATTGCATTCGCACTCTCCTGGCGGGTCTGAAGGGGGAGGCACAGGCGTGGTAGTAGTAGAAGTCGTGGTAGAAGAAGTAGTAGTGGTATCAGTGGTAGTGGAAGTTGTAGTAGTTTCCGTAGTTCGGGATGTTGTTTCGGATGTACCATCCGTTTGCTGTGTCCCCTCCGTTCGTGGTGTTGTTTCTTTAGTCGGCTCCCCTAAGGTACCTGTTAAAAATATATAAAATCAACTGTCCGCCACGCTGTTCTTCCGTCCATCTGCCAACTTATCAACTTAACCAAACAACTTAACATTGCCAATTACTTAAACCCTATTTAAGGTAAAAATGATCGTATTTGGCACGATGATAGATCACAATAATACGCATCTGCTGATACAAAAGTCAAGGTCATGTGACAAGGTTAGAAGTATCTGTCAATGTCAAATTACTCAAATTGTTAAACTGAACCCAAGATCTCAACAATGCAAATATCGTCAACCCTATTCAAGATAAAAGCCTCGTACTTGACATTGATAGATATCATTGATGTGCATCTGCTTATACCAAGGTTAAGGTCACATGCCAATTTCAAGGTCACCTGTCAAGGTCAAACTTCTCATGGTTGCCAAACATTGTCATTAGTTTCAAGCCTATTCAAGACACACGACTAATATTTGGCATGATGAAAGGTCTCTTTGATATGCATCCGTAGATCTCAATATTCAGGTTATGCTACAAGGTCAATGTCATCTGTGAATGTCAACATATTGAAAAAATGCTGTTATGGGGGCATTTGCGTATCACTTACACATCTTGTTCCTTTTAGATTGCTAGTAGAAACTACTGACGAAGTAAATTCGGCAGTGATTATATCTTTGTAGTGCATAAATGACGTAAATACCTTGGTACTTACGTCATTTCAGTTTTGCATAGACAATGACATAAAAACGCAAGATATAAAGGATCCGTTATGAAAGTTTCATTTCAATTGGATAAATGATAATAATAGGGCTTCTCACTAACTTCTAAATAGGTCTACGTGATAGGTTGTATAAATGTAATTAAAAATTGCGACTTCGGAAAAATGTCCTGTGGCCTTGTGGCGTGTTATCATTCAAACAGTAAGTGGCAGTTAGCCGTCAGATGCGCGTTCTTACCATCGGTTAGTATCTGGGCCACACTGGATGAAAACAGAGCTACCGCAACTAGAAGAATGTTAAGCTTTGTCAAAGCCATTGTTTTTTCCTCTTAGATATCCTGGAAAAAGAGAAAAAACATACAAAGTATTCGAAAGGACGCAAAAAGTTTTTCTTACAAAAAAAAAAAAAAAAAGAAAAAAAAAAGATTAGAAATGTGTCACAGACACGGATGCGGATGCACCTGAAAAAAAAACTCGATTTTAAACCACAAATTCATTTTTAAGCCAGGTATACTTTCAGTATACTGGCTTATTGCTGCCAGACGGGATGGAAATTGTTAGCCTCTTCACCGCAAAATCAAAAAAGTAGTTTCTCAGGTGCAAAGACCGAAAATCGCCATTTGCTGGATCATTACGGCTTTTACTTGACTGCCATTTTAGTAAAAACAAAAAAATGACAAGGCAATTTTTTTTTTTTGGGGGGGGGGGGGGGGGGGTCCGAAAACTATTTTTTAAACAATCGTAAATCGCGTATGGAAATATATAAACGAAAAGACGGACGTCCCGAAAATCTTGAAATTTATTTTCTTCAATCTCGTTTGAAATGAAATAAACCATAATGTTCAGGGAACATCAAAATGAAAACACCGAAAGACCGAAGTTGACAAAGGAATAGAGGTGAGTAGAACATATTTCTTCAAACTTGTTTCAGTCGAATTGTACGTTTTTCCTTGACAGATCGCAAGATGTTGAGCGGTCTTTTTCGACGTCGTTAGAAACGTAAACATAAAAGTAAAAAATCAAACAGTTTTAGATTGTCGTCTTTAATTTTAGCTCAGATACAAATATTTGAACATTTATAACTATTTGGGCTTTGAAATATAGTAAAACCTTGGTTTTTTATTCGATATTCGATGAAATATTACAAAATACCCCCTTCTCATATGACCTCATCTTAACAGTGATTGGTTGTTATTTATAGCAACAAATTAAAAATGTTCAAAACCCTAATTGAATATTTGCAAAATACTTCATTATCATACACTTGTTTATTAATTTTTAACTTGTTTATTTATTTAAATATGTTTTAAACAATTAAGATTTGTTCATTTTTTAAAATGAATTGCAATACTCGAGTTATGCTTACAGAAATAAATAAAGATATTAACCAGCTGTTGTCTCAAAAGTCGTCGTGGTTGTGGGAGTACGGTAGTCTTCATAAACATTTATGTGTCGGGATAGTGATATTGTGGGTTCGAAACCCGCTTCTGGCCCCTTTTTTTAAATTTTGCTTTTGTTTGGAAGATACATGATTTTTTTCTTCTAAATTTCATTTGATAATGAATAAAAGATTCTGTCTACCTTCAATTTTCAGAAGTAATTTTGGGTCATTTGACTGCCTAACCGCGTATTTTGATATCATCCAACATTTTCCTTTTATTTTCAGTAGTTAGAGAGTCTACTAGTATTTGATGACCAGTTTGGAAGAACTCCCTTCGCCTCTTAACAAACATCATCACAGGCGCCGATATTACATTACTGGAAATCTGACGATAGTGATAGTGGTGACGAGGGTGATGATCAAGATACGCAGCCGAAAGCAGACGACAGGGCAAGACGGTATTTAGACACACAAGACTCTGGAGATGAAGATGTAGAGGACAATAACCCTGATACTTTGTATGGTTAGCACATTATTGAAGATAATCCTGATATTATCAAAATATAAAATTAAACAGAGTCAGGCTGTAGTAGGGGTTGTAGTGATATTTTGAAGAAGGCAGATATTTATAATCACATTTTGAATGTCCATGAGATGGAAAAGTCGGATAAGGAACTGCACATTATGGCCAAAGTCGTGCAAGACCTTGACCATAAGTTAACAAAGCGGGCGAAGAAAAGAAAGTGTCCAAGGCAATCATTTGTGTTCCATGGTAGGCAGATTTGTAAAAAAGACATTTTTGCTTTTATTTGATAGATCTTTGCCATTTGTCTATTGGCTAGCACAGCGACCAATAAACAAACGATCTCAGATGAGCGTTTTGAGGTCCATGGACCTCTTGTTTTCAAACTGAAAGGCTTAGGGCAACCTACTTGTTGGAATTGTTCCCTTGAGTAAAGAAATAACTCAGTCCAGCGGGTCAGGGGTTATAAATAGGCTCATTTACTGAAAACTGCGTTACCTCTTTTGGTTCTGGTTAAAATGTGCACAGATTGTTTCAATTTATGGGAGCTTCAACCCATCACAAAAAGTCGAAAAAGGATCAAATATCTTGGAAAATGGAGTTGTTCAAAGTTTCAGCTTTTACTTTAAAATGTGTGTTTGTTATCATTAAATATTTAATTCCTATCTAATTGGTTTAAAACTTACACAGATTGTTTATATGAACAAGAGTATCCATTCCTTGAAAATTATCTATTATTACCATACAACTTGGGGACAAAAAGTATCATCAGCCAGTAGAGGATCTCAGGCCCTCTCGAGCCCCGTGTTCTCTGAGAAATAACTTGTGGATGATATGTGCCAATTGTTTTAATTACGTCTTATGTTCTTATTCTTAGAGTAAGAGGTATTGGTTAAGAAAAGAGATAAATATATGACCCATGTTTTATATTCAAAGTACATATTATTTAAATGTTGTCGATTGATCCTCCTAATTTGGATCAGTATCAAAATGTTACTTGGAGTAACGGGTTATGTGACCTCAAAAAAGAAACTTAAAGGAATCAACTCTATAAAGAACTGTGACTTGTATCACAATAAAAAGGGGACAAACTTCAAATACAACCTCCCAATGTATTGGTTAAATTTCTCTGGTTGTTATGTTAACAATGCCATCATTACCCTCTTTTACATTAGTCTTGTTATGCCTTCTAATACATGTATTTAAATTTGTTTTACGAAATAGTGTGCTCATAAATTACTGTCAAATAATCTGACGTGTGCAATTTTAATTTTGCATGTTACTTGAATAGCTTTGCGTTAAAGATATCTAGTCCGTTTTCACTTCATGGTACATGTACTCTGTAATGATATTAATAGCGTAGGACAAATGGAATCTAGTCATAGTTTACTTAATACATGTACTCACATGATTTTTAATTAAATTTTGGTGTGGGAGATGCATGTACTCAAGGTTACATGCACATTTAGCCATGATTTTGGGGAAATTAAAATAGTGTTTAATCCAAACCATTAATTATCTGAAAAAAAAAAAAACCTGCTACAATGTCAAAATTGAGGGGCGTCAAACTTCTTTTTAATTGTGTGAAGAAATCTAGGCTTAAAAATGTAAATATGTTAATTACTAATAAATAGGATCAGAGTTATGAGCCTGTATCTAAAGTAGATATCAAGTCATGGAAAGAAGTTTGTTAGCTCTTCAATGCCTAGATACATTTTACCATCCTGATTTGAACACATTTAGAACAATTAAACAAGAATTCAATGAATCTTTTTGTATTTGTATTTTTCAAAGCAGATAGTGTGTGATAATATTGAGGCAAAATCAGAAAATACTCATTAGGAGCATTTTTTATTTTGCATCAATCTATTCTAAAGTCGTCTGCTACAGGAAACAAAAACAAAAATGCGTTTGCTGGCGTTTAATCGTGAGTGGAGTGATATAGGGGTATCTCAACCATCTGAAATTAAAGGTAACAATTACTTTTTTAGACTTCATTATGTTTTGTAACTCCCTGTCAGGAGAACGAGTTCAACCATTTACTCAAGACCTGTCGTTCAGTACTGCCAGTATTTTGATTTACATTCCTACTATGCAGCCATATTGTATACTTGTATAGAATGTCGACGCTAGTGTAGCGACCCTGCCTTTCAATCACAGCCTGATCCTAGTCTTCACCTTTGCGTTGTCACTATCGCAAAAACTAAGTTCGTGGAATCATCGTTGAAATAGATATATACACGAACTTTGTTATCATCTGCTCCATTTGTCTATCATTTAAAGTATCCATCCACTTTATCTTATTACTCAGACTGTTTATATCGATACTTTCTGCATTTATTTTACACCTAAATGTTGAAGAAAAAGCGTAATTTCTCAGCTTGCTTTTCCCAGTATTGTTTACGGAAATAGTTGATTTGGATTACTCTGACCTCATCGTTAAGTCTATGTCCAAACGGTTGTGGGATTCTTCGGATAATTCCGTACTTCCGAAGAATCTCGGAGCACTTGACACATTTGACGTCATAACTGTTAGATGACGTCACTAACCCTCAATGCTATATAAGCCAGCGTTTTACTCCGAATCGGTGGTGTCGTTTCCAGACTCCACGCCGGTCAACTTCGTAATCCTTGGAACAAAACCATTTACTCCGAATATCCGACTTGGATCCCAACCATGCCTATGAAGGAAGAGGTAGTTGTCTAAAACTATTTTGAATCCAACCCGGATTCCAGAATCCCAGTCCCCAGTTCCAAGTCCGGCGAATGCCCTCGACACCCTCCATCTCCAGTACTAGGATTATTTATTATAGTTTTAATAACTAAGTTATCTAAGCTCCGATTCCGACCTTGCCTTACCAGCCAGTCCGAGTTCCGAGCTCTTACTATTACCCTTTGAGATACGCGCCGAATCCTGCATTTTAAAGTGTCTATTTCGTGAAATATTTTATAGATATAAGATTATTAAATTCAGTTGTTTTTAATTTTCAAAATGTACATTGAATCTTAAGTCTTCATTTCATCCTCTCTTTCGCGTTCCGATCAGGATCTACATTCGACTAGTCTGATTCTATGCACTGATATTTTGCACAGGACGAACCCGTAAAAATTATTTTGTAACCTGTTTCTCTCTTATTAAGTTCGCTCGATAAATGAACGACGAAGGCAATATGAGAACGACAGGGTAGCACGTTACAAAATTTGGTGGCAGCGGTGGGATATATATTGACTTGTTTTAATCAATTTTTCGAATTATTGAAATTCGTCCTGATTTTATGAATCATATCTTAATCGTGCTTTAAGACAAGTTTATTTCCTGTGTATAAGTATATCCCTGTGATTACCCAGAATGGACGATTCCAATGTGGTTACATTCCGTGACCAACCCCCGAGTGTAGATACGCACGTTTCCGAAGAGGATGAAATGTCAGATTCGCGCTCCGAGGGTAGTGAGCATTCAGATACGCACGAGCGTAACCCTAGTGCTGGTGATGGAGTAGGCAGTGCAAATACTATAGAGCAATGTATTAGCACTTTGGAGTCTAAAATTAAGTCAAATTTTCAGGCTTTAGAAACTCAAGTTCAGAGATCTTTGTATAGCTTTGAAAACAAATTGACTTCTTTGCAAAGGCAAATTGACCAGTCTGTGAGACCTTCTTTGAGCCATAGGGATTCCAGACCAAGTGGCAACCAAGATGATTTGAGTTCCCCGCGACATACCTTAAGAAGGGGGCCGCGTTCCTGTAGTACCCCTGACCTAGACGATATGCGTAATAGAAATGAAATGCGTGCGCGTAGCCATGACCGTGAGTCGAGCGACCAACGATTTAACCAATATAGCCGAACACATCCAAGTGTTTCCGATGGCCGGATCGATAGATCGGGACATAATAAGTTAAAACCGCAGACCTACGACGGTAGCGAAGATTTGGACGAATACCTTACCCAGTTTAATATTGTTTCCGACCTTAATGGATGGGATTATGAAACAAAATCCTTGTTTCTTGCGAGTAGTCTTATAGGCCCATGCCGTACCTTGTTGTGCGAGTTAGACCCGTTCGAAAGACGTGACTTTAAGGCTATCGTGTATTCCTTACAGAACCGTTATGGTTCGACCCAGAGAGCAGAGATTTACCGTTCTATGCTCCAAGGCAAAATGTTGGGTAAAAATGAAAGTATTCCCGAGTTAGCACAGGCTATCCGAAAATTGACCCGAAAAGCATACCCAAGTGCTTCTTCAGCGGTTTTAGAAATGCTAGCGCTAGATCATTTTATTGACGCAATGACTGATAAGGACATTAGGCTTCGATTAAGAGAAGTGGGTCCGAAGACCATAAGTGAGGCGGAGAGCATAGCCGTGCGCCTTGATGCTCACCGAAAAGCTGATACTAGTCGCGGACGTTACCAAGTGCGTAGCGTGACCGAAGACAGCGATAGTTCGAAAATTGACGATCTTACGAGACAAGTAAACGAGTTAAAACGCGAGTTAGAGTCTAGAAAGCAAAAAGAGCGTAAGGGTAATTACGGTAACCGTTCTAATAACCGTCGATCCAATAAGAATTCCAAGAACCAGGGAAACGACGACAGATCGAACGTGCGGACCGACGATCGATCTCAGGACAACGGTCCGATCCGAACGTAAAAGAGACGTGCGTTTTATCGAGAGACAATGGTTTATATGTCGATACGACAGTTTTTGGTAGTTCGATTTCCATGTTAATAGATACTGGTTCCAGTTGTACTATAGTGCGTCGTGCGATTTGGGAATCAATTCCAGATTCCTATCGACCCCGATTAGAACCTGTTAATATGACACTGCTCACCGCGACCGGTGAAAGTGCGCCTTTTCTTGGAAAAGCTTCGATAGATATCGAAATTGGTGGAACATCCTTTCCCCATACTGTATTAATTGCCGATATTCAAAATGACGGAATATTAGGTATTGATTTTCTGAATACGTATGATTGTGACGTCAATATGAAGAAGTGTAGACTCCGAATAAAGGGAGATAACATAAGCTGTAGAGTAAAAGATGACGACAAGAGTTCTCTTTCTTGTTGTAGAATCGCTATATGTGAAAATATTGAAATTCCGCCGTCGTCGGAAATGATTATTCCGGGCAAATTGTTGGGTTATATAGATAGCGACATTGGTTTAGTTGAGCCTAATCCGAAATTTTCCGAGAAAAAAAGTTTACTGGTGGCAAAATGCTTAGTTGACACGAGAAAAGGGGCGATACCTTTAAGAGTGGTGAATCTTAGCGATGATCCATGTACAGTGTACCGAAATACCATCGCCGCGACATTTGAAAGTGTAACCATACCAGACTCGGTACCGATGAAAAATGTCAATTCTATCGAGAAAACGACCTGCACTGATTTGCCCGAGCATTTAAAGAGTGTTTATGAATACGCTATGAAGTCTTTGCCCATTGAGCGAGCTGATCGGTTGAAAAACTTGTTGATTAAGTATTCCAGTGTTTTCTCTAAGGATAAAAGCGACCTTGGTCTGACCCATTTAGTCGAACATACCATTGATACAGGCAATGCCCGACCAATAAAAAGACCTCCTTATAGAGTCCCCCTTTCTAAACGACAAACTGCTGAAAAGGAAATACAGGATATGGCCGACCGAGGACTTATAGAACCAAGTAATAGTCCCTGGTGTAGCCCCATAGTCTTGATCGATAAGCCTGGTGGGGGCGGAGTACGTTTTTGCTGTGATTTCCGCGCCCTCAATTCAGTGACTATTAAAGATTGCCAGCCTTTACCTCGTATAGACGACACCCTGGATTCTCTTTCCGAAGCCGTTTGGTTTAGTTCCATGGACTGTAGGTCAGGATTTTGGCAAGTGGGTTTAGCCGAGAAAGATAGATGTAAGACAGCGTTTTCCATCCCAGGTAGCGGATTGTGGCAATTTAAAGTTATGCCTATGGGACTTTGTAATTCTCCGGCAACCTATGAGAGATTGATGGAACGTGTATTAGCTGGTCTCACCTGGAAAACGTGTCTCATATACCTTGATGACATCATAGTGTATTCCAAGACCTTTGAGGACCATATCATCGCACTGGAGGAGGTTCTTGTCCGAATGTTAGACGCCAATATTAAGCTTAATCCGAAAAAGTGCGAGCTTTTTCAAAAATCTGTCTCTTTCCTAGGACACATCATAAGTGACAACGGTGTGGCGACTGACCCAGAAAAGATCCAAGCCGTACGAGATTGGCCTACACCCACCTGCATTAAAGATGTTCGGAGTTTCGTAGGGCTCTGCTCTTATTACAGGAGATTTGTACCAAACTTTTCCACAATAGCGAAACCCTTGCACAAACTTACAGAGAAAAATGAAACTTTCTTTTGGACAACCGAGTGTGACAATGCCTTCCAATCCCTAAAGACCCGACTAACCGAGGCCCCAGTGTTGTCCTATCCCAGGGACAATGGAGTTTTTATACTGGATACTGACGCGAGTGGAGTGGGAGTAGGAAGCGTATTATCCCAAAACCAGAATAATATAGACAAAGTTATTTGCTATTACAGCAAATGTTTAACCAAAACAGAGAGACAATATTGTGTTACAAGACGCGAGTTGTTAGCCGTAGTTTTGTCCGTAAAACAATTTCACCATTACTTGTATGGTAGACATTTTATTGTGCGTAGTGACCATGGAGCCCTTAGATGGCTCACAAACTTCAAAAATCCTGAGGGACAAATGGCACGATGGCTAGAGATCCTGGCATCGTACGATTTTGAGATTTGCCATAGAGCCGGTAGAGTCCATTCCAATGCCGATGCCTTGTCCAGGAGGCCCTGTTATGCCAAAGATTGCCAATTTTGTGAAAGAATGGAACAGAAAGATTTGACTGTGCGTGCGGTCGCTGAAGTAAGCAGCCAGATTGATTGTTCAACGAGCCCAAAGATTAATTCGCGTATTGAGACCGAACTTTGTGGGAACATGAAAGACGTACTGGCTCCGAGTAATAATAGTGTTCGAGTTGACTTAGTATACACAAACAGCATCGCTCCGGGTATACAGACTGGAGTTTGTGTAAATTCAAGCCCTCGAACATTGATAAACAATAAGAGTACTCTGGGAAACGAAGCTGGTACTTTAGTAAAACCTAGATATACAGAAGGATCAAAACCGTTAGAGGTGAAAATTGTCAGCGACCAGTCAAGTATTCCAAACGATCCATGGGACGATTCCAAGGCCAGGAATCCATTCCTATGTGAAGGAGACTTGCAACCCGAAAGTACGCATAGTAATCGCATCTGTGAAGTAAATTACTGTGTAGATCGAGACCAGATTGCACAGCTTCAGAAATCCGATCCAATCCTATCAAAGCTTAGATTATGGGTAACATCTGGTATGAAACCAACTTGGCAAGATGTAGCTATGGAATCAATAGATTTAAAGTATTATTGGAATCGGATGGAGTCTTTTCAATTGAGAAATGATATCTTATATAGAATTTGGGTTAGTCCGGATGGAAAGACCGAGAAAGAGCTACTAGTTATCCCTAAATCCCTGGTATCAGAAATTTTGAAACAGCTACATGACAGTGTGACTGCTGGACACCTTGGTATTAAAAGAACCCTACAACGTGCCAAGCAAAGATTTACATGGTATAACATGAAAAATAGTGTACTTAAGTGGTGTCAAGAATGTGACATATGTGGATCCCACAAGGCACCACGAAGGAAAGCAAAAGCATCCATGAAGCAGTATAATGTTGGCGCCCCATTGGAGAGAATTGGAATTGACTTTATGGGACCCTTTCCGAGGAGTTACAACGGCCACAAATACATTTTGATGATTGCCGATTATTTCACTAAATGGCTGTGGATAATACCTGTACGCAACCAGGAGGCCACAACTGTTGTGAAGAAACTAGTTCAACACGTAATCAGTGTTTTTGGAATTCCTCTTCAGATACATTCTGACCAAGGGACCAACTTTGAGTCTTTGTTATTCAAAGAAGTGTGTCGGATACTCGGGTCTGAAAAGACTCGAACCACTGCCTATCGACCCCAGTCGGATGGCCTTGTTGAGCGAGCAAATAGAACTGTTGTTTCTATGTTGTCGAAATTTGTATCCGAGAATCAGCGAGACTGGGATGAATACATACCCCTGTTAAATCTTGCGTACAATTCCTCTGTGCATGAGAGCACAAGATTCTCCCCTGCCATGATGATGTTTGGTAGAGATTTGAATCTACCTATTGACCTTTGGAGTGGTCCAGCTTTCCCCAATAACCGCAACTTAAAATGCGATTATGCACTAGATCTTGAGCAAAGACTTCAGGATATCCATGAGTTTGCGCGCAAAAATATAAAGACCGCTAGCGATAACCAGAAACGCAGATATGACCATAGAGTTAACCAAAATGCGTTTTCGCGTGGCGACATGGTGTGGTTACTAAGTTCACGAAATCAGCCTGGTAAATGTTCGAAACTGTCTCCGTCTTGGATCGGTCCCTACGTTGTGGTAACCAAAATCAATGATGTTATATATCGTATTCAACAGAGTCCGCGTGCGAAACCCAAGGTGGTTCATCACGATCGTTTGAAGAAATACCATGGAACTCAAATCTCTTGGTTGACCCCAAACCTGTAAATATAAAAGGTTATATTGTTAATAAGAACTGTGATCGTTAAAAATATGTATAAATATTAAAGTTTAATAACTTTGAACAGTTCTTGATTATTGTTATGTTTATCTTTTCAGTATGAATGTCTCAAGTGCCCGAACATGCTATTTGGGAGGTACAATCGTGCAACCAGGCACGCCCAGGAAGTACATTCCGACTTTTTATACGAATGTGTTGGTTGCACCAGACGCTTTGCGAGAAGAAATTATGACCATGGTTGCAGCAAAACCAAGTTGCTGTATGACGACTTCATATTGATTGCCCCATCTGGAGAAAGGAGTGATGAAGCTTATATCCTGTTCCGGGCATGGAAGGACAACATCCAGCCCACTATTATAAGAGCTAAGGGACTAACCCAGACAGAAATGGAGGTTTTGGCTACCATTCCCCGGGCCATATCCCCCTTACCAGACCCTCCCAGAAAGGTGGTCCAGAAGGAGCCCGTTTCCAGGACTCCAACAGAAGACCTCAGTGACATCTCGGATGTAGAGCTGGAAGCCCCACCAGCTGAGCCTGAGAACCCACCACCCAAGAAGAAGGTTAAGACCATCCCAGTCCCTTCCATCTCCTCCTCCTCCTCATCATCATCATCTTCATCATCCTCGTCCTCAGCCAGTCCCGCCCAGGTGACCTCCCCTCAGCTCCCTAGCTTTCCTCCGCTAGAGAAGGTCACGGACAGCCCAAGAGCCACTAGACTAAAGAAACTCTTGCAAAGCCAAGAGGAGAGGATAACTTTATATATTGGAGGCCAGCGGTTCGAGACCAGCCGGGGAACCTTGTCCAATGATCCTGATGGTCTGTTCTACCAAATGATTACAGCCAGCAACAAAAAAGACTGGTTCATCGATCGGGACAATTCTCATTTCAGAGTAATATTAAACTTTCTGAGAAACGAATGTCGTTTGGACTCAAGAGCCCTACCAAGGGACCTTAGATATCTTTTTGAACTATTGGATGAAGCCCAGTACTACAACCTTCAAGGTCTTATCAAAATTATTAATGCAAAAATTGATGCACACAGCCAATAAATTATAAGGTACAATGGTTTTGTGTATTGTCAATTTATCCACAGGTGAAGTCATTCAACCTACCAGTTTGGAGACCAAATCCAACTAAGAAGGGGGCAATGTAGCGACCCTGCCTTTCAATCCCAGCCTGATCCTAGTCTTCACCTTTGCGTTGTCACTATCGCAAAAACTAAGTTCGTGGAATCATCGTTGAAATAGATATATACACGAACTTTGTTATCATCTGCTCCATTTGTCTATCATTTAAAGTATCCATCCACTTTATCTTATTACTCAGACTGTTTATATCGATACTTTCTGCATTTATTTTACACCTAAATGTTGAAGAAAAAGCGTAATTTCTCAGCTTGCTTTTCCCAGTATTGTTTACGGAAATAGTTGATTTGGATTACTCTGACCTCATCGTTAAGTCTATGTCCAAACGGTTGTGGGATTCTTCGGATAATTCCGTACTTCCGAAGAATCTCGGAGCACTTGACACATTTGACGTCATAACTGTTAGATGACGTCACTAACCCTCAATGCTATATAAGCCAGCGTTTTACTCCGAATCGGTGGTGTCGTTTCCAGACTCCACGCCGGTCAACTTCGTAATCCTTGGAACAAAACCATTTACTCCGAATATCCGACTTGGATCCCAACCATGCCTATGAAGGAAGAGGTAGTTGTCTAAAACTATTTTGAATCCAACCCGGATTCCAGAATCCCAGTCCCCAGTTCCAAGTCCGGCGAATGCCCTCGACACCCTCCATCTCCAGTACTAGGATTATTTATTATAGTTTTAATAACTAAGTTATCTAAGCTCCGATTCCGACCTTGCCTTACCAGCCAGTCCGAGTTCCGAGCTCTTACTATTACCCTTTGAGATACGCGCCGAATCCTGCATTTTAAAGTGTCTATTTCGTGAAATATTTTATAGATATAAGATTATTAAATTCAGTTGTTTTTAATTTTCAAAATGTACATTGAATCTTAAGTCTTCATTTCATCCTCTCTTTCGCGTTCCGATCAGGATCTACATTCGACTAGTCTGATTCTATGCACTGATATTTTGCACAGGACGAACCCGTAAAAATTATTTTGTAACCTGTTTCTCTCTTATTAAGTTCGCTCGATAAATGAACGACGAAGGCAATATGAGAACGACAGGGTAGCACGTTACACTAGAAACACGACTTAATTCTGAAAAAAAGGAAAATATAAGACGCTACTTCACTACTACGCGCAAACATGTCATTGTAACTCTTTGGAAAGTCGTCGTGCTATTTTTTACGCATAGTCATTTGGGTTAAGCTGTTTTAAGCTTCTGAATCCATAATCCCTTGTGTAACTTTCGTCCCCGTAGTATTTTCGCAACCTAGCTACGGATACATCATCCACGGAGTGATTTTTCATTCCTGAGTGTGAGTTGATTGGCTTATCCTTCTTCAACCGTTCCTCTCGCAAATGTTCCGTTATTATAGCATTTATCTCTTGCTTAGTCTTGCCTACATACTTTTTACACATGAAGCCATACATTATGTGTTGTGTATGGTGGTTAACGTCGTTTATAGTGCTGTAAGTTGAATGAACCCTTGTGTCTCGAATATCTCATCTGAAGATAAATGGACATATGTATACGAGGGTTGTTCAAATTTTATCCGGATTAAACCAATAAATTATTGGTTATACGGCGTTATGTGAAAAAAGTAAATGCATATTAACGGGACGTTTTATATGCTCAAACATGCTAAAAACTGAAGCACTATGAAAAATTATATTGATTTGACACGCAAACAAAAACGCATAGATATTCGGGGTCGGCGCACAGTACATGACGTTGGTAACGTTGTCGGAAATTAAGACTGTTGCTGTAGTGCAATTAAGCTTGTCACAGATCTTAAATTATGGACGAAGAAGGACTTGGATCTTCCTAAAAGATGCTGCACCTATCGTTGTTGGCCCCCTTACCCATATTATTAATCTTTCTCTTATCCAAGGTACAGTACCCGATGGCCTGAAAACTGCAAGAGTTGTCCCCCTTTTCAAGAAAAATGATAGGCTGTCCGTTGGTAATTATAGACCTGTATCTATACTCAATGTTTTCTCTAAAGTTCTTGAAAAAGTCGTTTTCGATCAAGTTGAATGCTATTTTAAAGAAAAACATTTGTTGTATAATTTTCAATCTGGTTTTAGGAGTACTTTCTCTACAGATACTTGTCTGATTTATTTAACGGACTACATAAAATTTGAAATAGATAAGGGTAACGTAGTTGGAATGGTACTTTTAGATCTGCAAAAGGCGTTTGATACAGTCGACCATAAAATTCTTTTGATGAAGCTGAAAGCATGTGGCCTAGGCGACAATATTTGCAACTGGTTTAAATCATACCTTGCTGACAGGCACCAACTTGTTGATGTGTCTGGAAACTTTTCTACAAGCTCCCCAATATCTTGTGGGGTTCCTCAAGGGTCGATACTATGTCCTTTACTTTTCTTGATTTATGTCAATGACATGCCAGGCGTTGTTAAAAACAAGCTGTTATTATATGCTGATGATTCCGCCATATTAGTCTCTGGCAAAAATGCCAGAGACGTTGAAGAGGCTCTGACTCATGATCTTCAAGAAGTCAGCCATTGGTTGGTAGATAATAAGTTATCTTTACACCTTGGTAAAACAGAATCCATACTTTTCGGTTCTAGACAGAAACTCAAGTCCCAACCATCTCTTTACGTATCTTGTAATGGTACGCCCATCAGTCAATCTTCTTCTGTGAATTACTTAGGTGTCACCATTGACCAATCCTTAACTTTTTCTTCACTAGCAGAGTCGGTTTTAAAGAAAGCAAACTCCCGCTTAAAGTTCTTGTTACGCAAGAAACAATTTTATGTCAACACACTAAGTAACTTTTGGTTACTTCTCTTATTCAGTGTCATTTCGACTACGCCTGTTCAGTATGGTTCCAGGGTCTCACGGCAGTGTATAAAAATAAGTTACAAACTACGCAAAACAGGTTAATTAGGTTTATATTTAACCTAGATGTAAGATCAAAAGTTACTATGGAACATTTTAGGCAATTAAACTGGTTACCTGTCCAGAGCAGAGTTGATCAAATAATGCTGTGTCATATCTTTAAAATCAACAATAATATGGCACCTGAATATCTGAAGCATTTTTTCGTATCGCAAGCCTCTGTCCATAACCACAACACAAGGCTAAGCTCAAAACGGGGCTATCGTATTCCAAGAGTTTAATCTTTTGGGTCAAAATCATTTTGTTATAATGCTTCCAAATTTTGGAATGCTCTTCCAGCGGACGTCATTAATATATCAAAGTACAGTCCTTTTAAGCAAGCAGTTAAACATGTTTTATTAAATGATCAAAGATATTTTAAAAAATAAAGACATTTCTTGTCTCTTTCTGTGATTCAAATACTGTGATATGTATAGCTTTAAACGTGTGATAATTTTATTACTGTGATGTCAATCTTTAAAACATGCTTTCTAAATTGATATATTGTTAAAAAATAACGTTGAACAAGCCTTTCATGGTGTCATGCCGCCCTTTCATTGTTTTTTGTTTTTGATCAGGACCACGATGGAAATAAGAGTTTTCTCTTTTTCGTGTTATCCTGGGTCTGGGTGCATATAGTGGGTAGTATCACTCTTTGAGATGCTTGTTATTTTTTAGGTATTTTAATAGTTACAACATTGTCTTACGTATGTATTTTAATATTGTAACTAAATTGTGTCATTTAAATTGGAATTGCATTTTGTTATCCTTATATTGTACTACTCTATTGTTGTATGTACTTTTTTACCGAAATAAATCTATCTATCTATCTATCTATCTTCCTGTCCTTAAGATGTGTTTTTATGGTTCGTACACTAATAGAATCGAATGGTACAGCATCAAATTCTCAGGATGGAACCCCTTTGTAAATCGCCATAGACTTAAAGTTGGCGTACGTAATACTTATTCCTGTTACTCATTAAAATTTTCAAGTTTTCAACTGACAGGGGAGAACAAATATTTACGAAAGAAGACCAAATCAGTGAGGTATTTTGTCTACTGCGCCGGTAACTCGTAACCATGGCATTGTATATGGCAAACGAGCGTGCGTTGTGTTCCTGAACATTATTGATTTTACATAGACATGCGTGGATTGAATTCCGAAATCGAATGATACAAAATTTAGTCAAAATGCTTTGAAAATGAAATTTTGCGAGACAAAATCCGTATAATTTTTTAACAACCCTCGTATAACCCCTTCTGAGCTGTCAGACGCTCTTATCCGCATCAACTCAACATTACGGCTACATAGTTAACGCGTCTGATATTTTTCTTTCTTTCTTCACAAATTTATGCAAAAATTTTCAGTTTTCATCAATCGTATGAGAGCAGATGGAAATTTCACTCTTCCGCTGTGTCCGTTTAGCATACACCTGGTATTAAGCAGATTAATACATACGTGTGATAATGTTTTTAGTTTCACACCTCTGTTTAATCTATTTATAGCCTATAGTTACATATCATGAATTTAGGTCTAAGGGAACTAATTCATTTCCAACCACTCTGGTAGAAAACTTTAGGGAAACTCCGGTCCATATACTCAAATGTTGAAGGTGATCTCTGATTGGTCAATATTATTGAAATTCAAAATTGTTTGAATATTTTTCAGCGATTATAATCTGTTGATGAAATACAATCGAAAAATTAAAGATTTTAAACTTTTTTCCCGGTCCAATAGCTATTTATAAACATTGGTATATTTGTTTGAGGGGCCGGTAAAAACCGCTTCGCGGTAAGGGTCATCTCAAAAATGGCCCAAAAATTCGTAGAGAAAAGGGATCATGCCATACTAATTTTCAATTCATTTCATGCGCAAATGAACGGGCCTCAATTTAAGACAGGTTTGAACACTCTCGCATTCTCTTGGACTGAGCTATGACCGGAAAGGTTATAATGGCCGATAACGGAAAATGAATTAGTTCCCTTATACCTAAAACAATTATTTAAAAAAATCCCCATATTAAGGTCAATTTGTTTAGGGTCTACTTTGTGCATATACATTTGAGAATAAACCTTTTTTTCAGCCGATTAGAATAAATACTGATTTGAATGACTAGAATTTAATGAAAAGGCGATAAAGAGACCAAAGAAATATCAAGCCCTGCATTCAGGATGACTTAACAGTACAAAACTATTTGCAAATTATACCCCACTTTGCAATTGCACTGTTGTGCAAAGCGGGGTACAATTTGCAAACAAAATTACACCGTTTTGCCATCCTAATATCGGGCAGCACTCGAGTAAATTACGTTTTAAGCGTGATACGAAACCCACAAATGAAATTGATAACAGAAAAAATCCAAAATGATACAAGAAACATTTGTATTTGAAAAAACAAACAAAACAAAAACCTATTGAACCTGGCTTTTCTGTTCGTCTGAAGAAGATCACGGCTGATCTAATTTGTTCAACCATTCTGAAGTATTGCATTTTGAAGGTAAATTAAAAAGAGTTTTCTTAAAAATCAAAATTGTTTATATAAAATGAAAAACAACGCCTCAAAATATACAGCTTCGAAGACTTGCCAAAATTTTAGTTTATACCAAGCTATTCTGTTTGATGAAAGCTTGAGCTTATAGAGTCTCTCTCAAAACTCAATCCAGATATGTTCACGTCCCCTAGTGGAATTTACAACACGAACATATTAAGTAAAGTAAATTGAAAGATTATACCAAAGCCTTAAGTTTATCTGAGAGAAAAAAAACGTTCTTGTTTATATATAGATAATAAGAAATCAAAGCACTGAAAGCACTGATGGTGAACGAACCTGATGGCATTCTAGAATGATATATTGAATTCAATTAAAAAAGAGAAATTATGAATGTTAAAATAATAAAAAAAGGGGGGGGGGGGGGGAATTGACTCGACAAAATTTCCGCTATTCGGAAATTTTACTGCAAATTCAAAGAAAGGGAAAGAGAGGAAAATTCCTGTTAGAAAAATATTTGTTTGAATATGAGTTGTTACTCTGTGAAAATTTCTTTTACACACTTGAAATAGGTACATTTATTAATTAAACATAAATGTAAATAAAGGATTTAATCCTATCTAAAACTGTCTTCGACCTATATCTAATGGTGTTTGTTTTTACAAAAGTAATTGTTATCATGTTTAAGCTCATTTCAAGTAAATTTGTTGTATTTGTTTTAACTTTTTTTTTATCTATCTTTGTTTCTTCTCAGAGGATGAAAAGGTCTTTGAGTACCAACCAAAGAATCACCTATGAATATCAGTCAGTCCTGAACTGTATTCATTGTGTAAAGTTATGATTTGTTAACTTATCACTAGTATTTTGAACCATAACCTGAGAGATTCATTTTTATCATGTCTGAAGCCAAAACCACTTCCGTGGTTGACATTTATGTCGTTATTCAATTTTATATCTCTGCAGGATGAGAAATATTTAGGTTTAGGTTAAAGTGTGTTTTTCCGTTTATTTATCGTCGCTACCGTAGCATAAGCTCATA
Organism: Fragum whitleyi; assembly: GCA_948146395.1. Classification (NCBI taxonomy): domain Eukaryota; kingdom Metazoa; phylum Mollusca; class Bivalvia; order Cardiida; family Cardiidae; genus Fragum; species Fragum whitleyi. The sequence continues at coordinate 29,255,767 of OX411557.1, read as the reverse complement.
TGAGCGACGCCCCCAGAAGACGGTTAGTTGTTACGGGGGATAGTGCAAGGATACATGACGAAACTACTGCTGAGTTCCGCCATGGTTCTGTAACGTACTCGGTGTAAAGCACCGTCTCACGGAGCTTCGGTTTAACGTCTCATTCGAAAGGCAATTAGTTTTTGTTAGTGTACCACCCCGGGAATCGAACCAAACCGGTCGAACTTCAATGGTTTTGAAGTCCGGTGCGCTAGGCATATATGCTATGGGGCATGGGAGAGAAAGAAGCGGATACAAGGAGATCCGGGTTCATACGCCCTTAGCTCTTCTACGAAAAGACCTCCTTGGTTCTTTATTGTGCCCATTGTAAAGCACCGATACACGCGAAGCTACCTCTGGGTTTCTTACCAGTTCACTTCTAGTTGGGCGGAGGATAGGAAGTATCCTTGGAAATTCCTGTCGCGTTCGGGATTCGAACCACGGACCTTAGGATTGGTAGTCTTGTGTTTTACCACTAGACCACCAAGCCCGTATAGGTTAAAGGAGGTCTAGTGCCCTAGTAGTATAATTCATTGATAATTTCTGTTTAAGGCGAATAAGCGAATAAGAATCTTATTTAAGAAGTTATTTTTTAAAGGGAGGTAATAATTGCAAGACTGTCTGACAAATAGTTTAAGTATATTACCCTGTTTTTTTCCTCCCGACTTTCCTTCCAATAAGAATTGAGAATCCTTACAATTGTCGGTTTATTTTTTTGCACGAGAACCTATTGTTTACCTTCAAGAGTTTGGATGCTTGTAAAATCACTCACTATCGATATCTTATTACAGTATTGCGGCTGATATTAGACTTTTCTTCTCGGAGCTAGTTTTTGCTTAATTTTGTAGTTAACCAATTCTTAATGTATTTGGGGAGGATGGAGCCAGTTTTTATTCATCGATTAAGATTTGTATAATTTCTGTAAAAAACGCAATGACTTTTCCAGAATAATTTAACAACTAAACCCGCCTGTCGAATTGTAAACAAGTGCATGACGGATCTGGTCCCCCCTTGACCACGGCAATATCTACTCGTCAATTGGAGTGGTATCTAGGCTTGAATATTTAGCTATCATTTATTTAATTTTCAAATAGAATTTTGAATTGATATGGTTTTACAGATTGAAAAAAAAGCAAAGTAGAATGGCCCCAATGAAATACCTTCCGTACCTGTCGCATTTGGTATTCGGCAATATTCGCTTCTGAGAAAGACGAATACGAAACGTTTTCGCTGGGAATAAGTTCACCGAATATTCGAGTGTATCCTTACAAGCCCTACTTCAGCCAACGCAATTTTACAGAAAAAACTTAATAGCGGCGTTCATCCCTATTCAAATAAAAGGTACAAGAAAGGTTGTACATGTAAAACACATGTCGAATCATTCTTAAAACCCGTCTCGAGACTGACTGTCGCTAGTTGAAAAGTTATGTAAAACCGCGTTACCGTTTCTAATGACACAATGTGTCTTGTGTGTCATTCGTCTCAACTCGGCCGATTCCTGTAACCTACATTTAACTCGGAGCCGTCGGAGATCGCCCGAGTATTACCGAATGTAAGTTCAAGAGGACATGACCTAGATAAACACGTATTTCCGGCTAATTACTACAAGTTGTACCAGCGAAGGCTTGGGTCAAAAACATAGTATCTGTCTCTACGGTGTTTAGACACAAACTTTGTTTTCGCTTTAAACTCTCGACAAGCTTACGCCGATCAAAAATTCCCTTGATAAACATTGCAATATCATTTTGTGTTTTTCAATGCGAATTTTTATTATCTTCACTTGATATAGAATACTAGTAACACGCCCTCAAAGAATTAAACAGTGATTTTGCGGAGAAAAATATTGAAAGATAATAAATTGAATTTTAAGAGGCGCTACTTTATTTCAAATGTATTAACATCCTACAGGATTTTCCTGACATGGTATATAACACTGGTGAACGACGTTCGTTCACCAAAAAACAATAACACTCAAAACAATGAGGATGATGTATTAATTCGAACAAAACAAATAAATCATATAATTGATATAAAATTACCTTTACTACTAAAATAACTTTGTATGTGCAAGATTTGGTCTCCAAACCAGAGTGAAATCGGAAGACAATTATTGAAATGCTACGTATTTCCATTGAAATCATCAGCTATCCAATCAAACAAATTTCAAATGTTGCAAAGATCATATGATCACTCGTGATCGATCACTATTGGCTATATTTAATTCAAATTTAAACGCCTCTTTTCTGAAATATAGACTGAGTTCAAGTACAACCTTTTTGATTGGTTGAGACACTGCGCATCAATTGATCGATCCAAAGTCATGTCCTAAAGTGAGGGCAAGCGCGTGCGGAAATTTTCGAACTCTCGTCCTAAATACGCTTTATGTGATTTTACAAACTTGTGATGTTTTATACTAGGTAACACCGTTGTAAAAGGACAAATACTAAACGCGATCTTGATCTCCCACAATTATTACTCTCAATGTGGTTTTATATAGATCTAATTTAAGCTGGCTTAATAGGACACTATCGTAAGTGTCTCTATCAAAAAAGTCACTAACAACATTTTTACGATGAGCCTTAGGTTTCCTTGCACTTCAAAATTCCGCCTTAAAGTGTTGGCGATATAATCCTTAGAAGTATACTTCAGGGCGTAACTCCCTTTACGCAAGTGCGTGAAAAATAACCCTCTGTTGAATAATATCGTTGATGAATGATCATAACTTCAGCTTATTGAAGCTATAGTTACGATGTTTTGATTTTCCCCAACTCTCAAATCATGAAAAGGGAGAGAACGGAGGATATTCATCTTTTGTCATAATCCTCATATCGCCTTTGTCCTATAAATGTATATTCTTTAATGTCGCCTTCTGAGTACGTATAAATTTCAAAGTCTTAGATACGCATATGATATTACCCTCTGCTTTAAGTCTTTTTCAGTATAAGTTTTATTTAAACCCCAATCTGATGCTGATGTGCGTTTGCGCTTTGTTGTTTTTTCTACCTCCACATAAAGCCTGTCCATCGTTCAGGATAGCTTGAAGCCCAAGCGCTCGCTAAGGCCCGGGGATCTCGCTTGTGTTTCCTAATCCTGAACGCAAGGTAGATTTTCCTTTTTTGCCAAGATTTCCCACAAAATGTGGGAAAGTATGAGGGTTGTCCGGAAAGTTCGTAGACAACATCTGTTACATACAAACTGTATGTCTATGGCTTTTAAATACTACACGTAAATATTCAATATTATTCAAAGAGCCGTCATGCAAATTTAAAAGGAGATTCCCTAAAAAATAATGAAATTACATTGAATTTTCTAAAGGTATGTGAGTTGGTGCGGAGCTCCAGATGACGTTGTAACGCAAATAAGACGTCGAGGTAAAAATACGGCTTCTCCAAGTCGAAGCTACTGTGAAATAACTATTTCTGTTATTCGTCGATTTTTGCCTATTTTTCAACCTGCTCGTTGTATTATATCATGATTTTAAAAGAGCAAGCCTTGTCCACTCTTAGAAAGAGTGTATATTGCTAATAGCCAGGTGGGAAATGAATGCAAAATTTTGCCGCTTTGATTTACAATCTTATTTCATTAATCAAAAAGAAAAGAAATTAATTCGACCCAGTTTCAAGATATCACACCATAGATGTTTCAACCATTGCAGGTATCTGAGGTAAAATAAGGTCGTGTGTATCCTGGGTTCAGGTTAGTACTGTAGCGTTCGTTGCCTTAAAAGACCAAAACGCACATAACTCATTTCTCTGTATTGTTCAATTATTTTCATTAATTAAAAAAAAATCAATTAATAAATAAAAAAACTCATCTTCTATTGTGTTTATCGACTATCATCTATCCCAAATGTTCTCAAATCACTCTTCAGCTACTACCAAACTTCGATCTCAAAGCCCTTTTTAATCGAACGGCGTTTCGTCATAATGACGTTCCAGCTTAAGCAGAGACTTCGCATTAAAGCAGAATTATTTTAGTGCTAGTTATGGAAAATTTTAACTGAAAAATACCATATGTTGAGACTGATTTGCGATTTGAAATCCTGTATCTGATAGAATATGTTTGGAGGTATATTTCTTCGCGTTGCCCGGATTACAAAGGAATATGCAGATTAGACGCTGCTCCGCTCCGACGTCATTTTCCGTTCTCTCTCGCGCACGGGTTGCTTAAATATTCTTCATTCATTCGAGTATTTATGAAGCGATCACTTTGAACATATCACCAGATAAAACTCATAAATTGGGCACAATAAATACATGTTAATTAGGATATTCTCATAAGATCAATCCCTTGAAAAATCGCTTTAGTATTCAATCGTAATCGGTAAATATTTATAATTTCGACGTGATCCGGGTACCGGTAGGTGGGGTTGCTAAGGCAACTGTCATATTCTTGTCAATAAAAATTTTGAACATTTTCCTGCTAGTATGAAGTAAGGGATATATTTAGGGTAGCGATTAACACAAGGATTATGAATAAATTGAAATTAATTAATGAGAATTTCAGACTGTCTACGAACTTTCCGGACCACCCTCGTATGTGTATTGTTGTTCTAACTCGAGGGACCACCATAATCATCGACAACTTTCAAAATGGTATAGTTAACAATGGGAGTTATATCGGAATGAATTTGAATGAGTGGAATGGGCGAGTTTTTAATCAAAGATGTTATCGTTAATTTCGTTCAAATGGACGAAATAAGCGATATTTTATTTTATCTTATAACTATACAAATATCCGTATGATAACAACCCGTATGATATTTTTTATGATATCACATAGTTATTTTTAGAACAATAATATCATACAGTTATTTTTAGAAACTAGCATTTAAGTTAGAAACATCGACTAAAACAAGACAAAAAGAGGTTATAAGATAAATATAATACGTACTAAGTGTATTGTATGAAAAAATATCTAACTCGGTTGTGAGAATTGGTAATTGTCTCGGCAGAGCCTCGACAATGATCAATTCTCCCAACCTCGTTAGATATTTTTTTCCATACAAAACACTAAGTACGTATTATATATACCGCATTTTAAATTTAAAAAAAAAAAAAACCTACCCGTTTTACTCTGTGCGTCAAATTTCTTGACGGGCGGTATTCCAGTTCATTTCCCAGCTCAACAGCAAAAATTAGGTAGAACGACTTCTTGTTGAAGTTGCCCCACATTCAAGCACAAGTTCCAGCTCAACGACAAACCATGCAAGACGACTTCAGCAGATGAGACGTGAAACCGAGGCGCCGTGTATCGAAGCTTTATATCGGGCATGTTAAAGAAACAGGCAGATATCAACATTTGTTTCCTCATCGCTTGTTCTAATATATTGCTATTTGGGGGCGTCGATCATGAGAGATGCTCTTTTAACGACAATTAAATATACGGAAATAAAAAGCAATACAACTGAATACATTTATGAAATGTATGAATAATGGACTTGGATAGTCTCACAGTCTCACAGTTTTGATATACTGTATTTTGTCAGTATATGTACATGGGCAATAAGCAGTGGTTAAATTTCAAGCCACTAATTTGAACATTGGACCAAAAATGTTGTAAGTGCTTATGAGTATATACGGACACTTATCGTACATTTGTCACTCACCCAGCACTTGAAAAGGCTGTTACAATCCGCGTTGATTAAAGAGTAACATATGCTACAGAGAAGTACTGTAAAGTCACGTTGACATATCGTCGGTAGGGGGGGGGGGCAAAACATCGTAAATACAGCTTGAATAAAGTTGTAGCTGCGATATTTTAGTCGTCCGCGATGGAAATTTACTAGTGTGTGTCTCAATATACATATATACAATTTATTCAAAATGTTCATTATCCACGTTGAAAATCTAGGTTTCAGGCCTACTAGATGTTCAACGAGTCAACTGCTTGTTACATTGGCTGAAATGGTTGTTATTTGGTTATGGGTCTTCAAATAATGCCCATCCGTACACTCAAACGATAGTTGTTAAATTCGTCTCAGTTGAAATTTGTCAAAACTAAACAAAATGCACAATGAGTTCAGACTGCTCAGAACTACTTTCAGAATGTACTATATAGAACTGATATAGTCAGAAAGAATGCTGAATTAAGTAATCGCTTTTCGCATTTCTCAAATATTTCTGAATGATATCAACTTTCTACCAATGCCTTGATCCAGTTCAAGGGCGTAACTCCCATTACGCAATTTACGCAAGTGCGTAAAGGAAATTATAATTTGTTCTAGAATATCGTTGATGAATGATCTTTACATCGAAACTACAGCTTTTAGTAATGACTAAAGTAGAAGCAGAGATATAAATGATAAATATCAGCTGCTCTTATAACTAAACTAAGACTTCTAAATCTGAAAAGGCTTAAAATTTCATAAAATTAGATATCAGAGTAATAAATCTTTGTTTAGAGGCTGACATTTTGGTCACGGAAGCATATGCAATATTTAAAAACAATAGTTCCAGTAGAAACAGAGATATTAAAGATATATATCAGTTGCACGTAAAAACTTAACCAAGACTTCTAGATATAGCTTAAAATTTCACTAAGTTAAATATCAGAGTTATGAATCTTTGTTTAGAGGCTGACATTATGGTCACGGAAGCATATGCAATATTTCACAGCACTAGCTCCAAAACAGAGTTTTTTCACAGTTTCACGTTAAACCTTAACCAATGCTTTACGCCGACGCTAACGCCAATACCGTTGCCTAGTTACCGGAACCCCCCCCCCCATATTCTACAAAAGATAGAGCTAAAATCTATTGCAAATTACTTAATCATTGCCACTACGAGTCAAAGTTTAGCTAATTTTGTCAATTTGGCTGTGTTCTTGTATATAGAGATGTTTACTTGTCCAAAATATTCTTCTTTTCATTTCTAACTTGGATCTCTTATTGTCCACTCAGTTGCGCTCTTGTCCACTGGACTGTGTTCCTTGCCATTGTACTTTGCTCGTATCCGATAAGTTGTGTTTTTGTAGTAATTTCAGGTGTTTTGCCCCATACGCGTTGTTGTTATTCACGGAACTTGGTCCATTGAATGGTGATCTTGTTAACTGAAATGTATTTTTGTCGAAAGAGATGAGTTCTTATTGACAGAGCTGTGTAAACGGATTGGCAATCGAAACTCTCATCGCGTTGACTCATATCGATGTCTCAGCGAAAAACCGTCGTAACTGCCTACATGTTTATAGGCAGTTACAACTATTTTGCACTGAACCATCGATATTTGCACATACACATACTATTTTACAATACAAAGAAAAGTGATTTTTGTTTAGGTAGCCCGACACCATTAGGCATTTGCTCCAATCTTAACAAAAAAAACATATTTCGTAGAGTGTACCATTTCGATAATTTGATCAAAGAATCAGCATAGCTTTCCACACAATTTTCGGACAAAATTGAGATTTTTGAAAATATCATTTTTTTTTTTTTTGCCAAAAAAGGACGATAAGAAGCTTAATGAAAACCTTCAATGTTAGTGAGTTGGAATACAAGATTCATTGAATACAAGGAATTGTAAAATATTTATAGGTAACATTTACACGACGAAAATATAGGCTAAAAGGTTCTCGAAAAAAACAACAAACACTTTTATTCACCGAAATCTATTTTTTATTTTTACATCAATAAAAAACATACACCTGCATTTTAGCTGATCTTTCACAGATTGTGAAAATGTCATTTTTGAAAGTTTGTGTAGAATTAATCGGAAATTATGACTTCATCGTGTAGAAATATGGGGGAAATAAAGAATATATAATATTTGCTGTGATACAAAATGATGAACCTCATCTATATTTATATACCTGCTATTTAAGTTTCAATTACTGATAATCCAGACACATAGGAAGCAATTCAGGGGGTGGGTGGGGTGGGGTTAGATGAAGACATAATCCTTTTGGGATTTTTTTCTTACATTACAAGACAAAATAAAATTTCGATTTCTACCCCTGTAATAATAATCGAGAAGGACGGGGCCTTTTTCTTCTATACCTTTACAAGGGGAAATGCATATGCCAGAAAAAAATATATATAAAATATCAGCCCAATAACCATGTATATCAGCCATAAGAAGATGCATTTCAGGCAACAAACTTTAAACGTCCATGACATACTAAATATCTCGGTGCCATTTGTTGAATCTTCTAGAAAAATGATTCAAATGACAAAATGCAGTTGAAAGGTAATGCAATGGCAGAGAAAGGTCAGGTTATAACATTATTAGAACAGGTAAAATTGCTCTCAACAAAAGTCTTCTAACTTTCCAACAAATTATACCGATTTTTCTAAACGCACGATATAAAAGAAAATAAACAATCGCCATAAAGGCTTCTGTGGCGGTGTTATCTTCCAAGTTTTATTCAAATTCAAACCCAGGCGGAACAAGTACTTGTAACGTTGGAAAGGAAAAATTGTCCATGAATCTACATTTAACGATTTTCAAGAGGATTTACAAATTTATTACCAAATGATTTTAACCTCAGTAGAAAATAAGGTTCATTCAATTGCATTATGGTTTCAAAACAAAATACAATAAAGTTAGAATACTAAAGCGCTCGAACTTTTAACTTAAGGTAGTGGACCCGTAATAGTTCCGCAAATTTTCAGAAGTAATGAACTTTATCAGTTTTAACCGATGTTTCCTAATGATTTTCATTAGGAAACCTCGGTTTACACTGTAAAAGAGCATACATTCCGAAATGTTGCGGAACTATTACGGGTCTACTACCTTAATATAAAAAATACCGAAATAGATAAACTTTTATTTAAGTCAGGTTATATGTTTTCGTTACTTTTGCTTATTCGAGTTAAGATTTCGAATGGTGTCTGATAGCCTTGAGTTTACCTATTTATGAGAGAGAGCAAATAACCACCGGTTGAGATATTACTAACATTTCTATTATTTCCTTTTAATAAAAGAAAAAATAACCAATACATAATGCTATAGGTAGATTTTGAGCGGTGAGCCGTGAAATCTACTTTTAACGGTTAAATTTACGTGCTATTCTTTCAAAATAGATAAAACAGACATAAAAAAGATACAAATTACCTTTCAAATGAAACTTAGTTTTTGTCTTAGATATTAAGGTTTACTCGTATACCTATGGCAATTGACTCAACGCCTAGATCAGAGCTCAGCTTTGAAATTATACCTATAGTGCTTTGAAAATAATAGACATGTATATATTTTATACTTATTTCTATTTGGCCATACTACGTGCAGAATAAGTATGTTTGTCTAGGTAACTTTTTTTTAATTCAAGAAAGATAAGTAGTATTTTATTCATAAAAATGACGACCTATATTTTCTTCCCTTTGTAAAATTCGTAAACAGATGGCCGTGCAAAAGGAAAATATATATATTCTAAATTATTTTTGTACCATTCTTAACAGCCATACATAATTCGGTATTATCGCGTTTACGTTCTTCCACCATCAAGGACGTAACTACCATTACGTATATTACGCAAGTGCGTAAAAAATAAGCCCTCTTTCGAAAATTGTCGTTGATGAATGAACATAACATCGAAACTACAGCTTATTCAAGCTGTATTTATATGTTTTGATCATTCACTCATGCTAAAAGCATAGAAAAGTTGAGCGGAGGGTAAATGATATTTCGAAATTGTCGTTGATGAATGATCATAACATCGAAACTACAGCTTATTCAAGCTGTATTTACGATGTTTTGATCATTCACCAACGCTCAAAACAAAAAAAAGTGGAGCGGAGGGTAAATGATATTTCGAAAATTGTCTTTGATGAATGATCATAACATCGAAACTACAGCTTATTCAAGCTGTATTTACGATGTTTTGAATGTTCACTAACGCTCAAAGCATAGAAAAGGGGAGCGGACGGACAATGATATTTCGAAAATTGTCTTTGATGAATGATCAAAACATCGAAACTACAGCTTATTCAAGCTGTATTTACGACGTTTTGATTATTCACCAACGCTAAAAGCATAGAAAATTGGAGCAGACGGACAATAATATTGACAATAATTCTGAGCTTTTTTTTTGTTGTGTTTTATAACTATACAAACATCAGTTTGATAACATCACATATGATATTTTTTACGATATCACATGGATATCTTTAGAACAATGACATAATGCGGTTATTTCTAGAAACTTAGAGGTTATAAGATAATAATAATAATAATAATAATAATAATAATAATAATTATAATAATAATAATAATAATAATGATGATGATGATGATGATAATAATGGTAATAATGATTATGATAACAATGATAATGATAATGATACTACTACTACTACCAATACTAATACTACTGATAACAATAATATTGAGTGAAATTTTATAAGTTTCTGTTCTTTTTGATTAATCGCTTTAGGTCAGAGATTTCAATTTCAAAAAAGGTTGTACTCTAAATTTCCATTTTTATTGCATGACCCGTGATCAGTAAAGGGGCGCCCATAAAGCTATTAAAAACATTGAATATGGGCTAAATAAAATTGAATGTATCATACTATACTACTCAAAATTTGATAAGGGCCTTTTACACGAGTTTGCTTTATTCTTATATGAGAATAAATGGTAAACACCTCTTGATTGTGAAAATGTGTTAAGGAAGTAGACCCGTAAAAGCCCCGCAACATTTCGGAACGCATGATCTTTCACAATGTTAACTAAGGATTCCTAATGAAAATCATTAGGAAACCTCGGTTAACAATGTAAAATGTCATGACTTCCGCAATGTTGTATATCTATAACGGGTCCTCTACCTTAATATGACTAAAAGTTTATGCTAAAAAGTGAATGATTTTATAAAGGTTGAAACCGGGCCAGCAACTTTATCTAATTAGGGGCAATCTTTCATGATAGCTTGGAATAGAACTCAAGCAAAACTTTTTCGAATAATAGAGGAAATCCAATAGATTTTGTCGTGAAATTCTTTTTTTATCCATTCTATTTCATCACGTAGGATCAGCCTCTAGGTTTTATAACGGTTTCTATTAGGATGCTTGAATGGGATATGAGTCGACTGATTCAGTGTTGCCTAACTTCACCTCTAAAACCGTTATTGGCTAAATAAACATTTCTTCCCATCGTTAATAAAGACGTTTCCAGTTACTCTTTGACCATCCCTGTCTCGAACGGAAGGGTATTTTCGTTCACCAAATGAAATAGGAACCTTGACAATAAGCGTGGAGGGGATTTTATCAAGCAATGAAGCGTGTTTAAGCCTGATGTGACCTGCCTGAATGCATGTAATGATATCAAACAGTACATTTTGACAAACGATTAGAATATTCAATATCTTTAACGGGACCACTTTCACATGAAAATCTTTGATTGTTTAGCCTTCATACGGTTTCAGCACTGAAAATTTATTCTAAAATAAATAGAATAATATGGTAGTGTCTTAAAAATAAAATCAATGTTATCTGGGCTCGACTAAAAGAAATTATCATGACTCGACAAAGCGTCGTCATGATAAAATCCTACAACCAAGACCAGATAACATACATGTATATATTTTGAGACACTGACATGTTATTCTTTTTTTCCAATGTTTCATTTGAACTAGATATAAGTCCGTTGGTTCTCTTAAACCCATCCACACCACGACTGAAACCCTGACAAAGAGTCGTGACCAATAACGAATACGAAAGGACTTTTTGAGAGAAGTCCTTACAAGTAAATCACTAAGGTACACTCAATCCAAGGAGTCGTCAATCATCGGAGATGTAGTCCATTCATTTAATGTCCGTCTATGGTTAAGTACATCGTGAAATTGACAAGATGAGTGATTTTGGAATGATATTGGAATGAAACTGAATGAGTGTGTGGAGTGAATTTAAAGGGGGTAATCCAATGTCGCTAATTTTGTTTGAGATGAACAAAATTAGTGATATGTATTACTTCCCTTTAATAAAAAATGCACACAGGTTCTTTTTGAACGCATAATAAGCTTACAAAATTCAATTATATCCGTGAACTCTAAGATTTTTTTTCTGTCGATTTTCAATTTGAATGTGGTTGTTGATTTTTTTCATTTTAAGTGATTTTGGAGTTTTTTTTTAATGCTTTGGGTGAGTGTTTAGAATGAATGAATGGAGCTTTGATAGAGCGATTTAGAAAAGTTTTTATTGGAATCATGGTTAATTTTCGATGATCTTAACTCCTCTTTGCTTTATTCAACACAGAATGTTTGATGCTAGCTTTACATGCGCCATCTGACTCAATATCTGACTTTCTGTCCAAACCAACCATGGATCTGGAGTTGCATCATGCGCCATTCCATCAGTCTTGTTTGTTCGAATGTCATCTTGAATAAGATTGGTAGGTTTGTTAGCAGTCTGAGAGGCTAGTCTTAGGTAAAAATCAAGGTGCAATCGCCAACACCAGCAATATTACACACCTTTCACACCTTCTTTAATGAATGCAAGTCACAAAATTATATTAAAAAGGATTCTTTTAGAACAACAAAATCGGCGTATAGACCGCTCAGGTGTATAGCCAGCAACAATGAAAATTTCATCTTTTTCAAAAATATATGCCTCGGCTTATCATACGGAATTTCTAAATGCTTTTTTTGTGGTTTATCGCAAAAGCAGTGAAATTATCAAAACATTATACCCTGCTTTTGTGCATTTTCCCCTATCTGGTGTTATCTATGCGGTGCGAAATAAGTGACGTCACAATGAACGTTGCATAGCAACCACGTGCAAAATGACTCGCTTTACGAAAATATGTCATGTGATAATCTACCATTACTTCTCGATAATCCGAAGAAAAAATATGAAATGAAGTATGATATTTGTTTCTTGTGGAAGAAATAAACTAAATCTTAAAAGCACCCAAACTGAGGCTGACGGCAGTACGTCGCATGATCTTTACATAGGTTCTAAACTAAAATTTAAATCATCGTTCGTCTAGATTTCTACAGATAATTTAACACGTTGTCAAGAACTTCCCATTGAATTCAATACATACCGCGGGCATATATAAACGAAACGACGTTAGAACGGAGACTGCACTTTACGAACTGAGCCTGTGCGTAACATTTCCAACAATTTGAAATGTTCGTGACGTGTTAAGATTGAGAGGCCCAGACAGTCAAAAACTGTAAGTATAAAGTTACCTGATGGTCTATTGATAGGTTTATACCATCTATCAACTTAGTGCATAATGAAGACTTTGGCTAGACTGTGCGGATGCACTGGCTGGTCAGAGTTTTTGCTTTGCCCATAGTTGAAATTGTCGGAAATCTCACGCGAAGTCTCAAATCCGTTTGTACATCGCATTCAGTTCACTCCCTTACTTTTAGCGTTCTGAAATTGTTCTTCTTTTATCACAAATCATATTTTTCTTCTTTTTGCACCGCAAGCATTGAAAAATAGAATATAAATTACAGCGAGGAAAATATCAAGAAGTCGTTTTCAGAATTCCTAATAAGTCTCCTTTTCTTGCGATCTTTTTTTCATTTTTAGTGATTATTTGATATACATTAAAAATTCATAATACGCTTTTTGAATAATATTCATTTAAAAAGCCTTGATTATAAAAGAAGGTCACCGGACCATACCAGATAAAAGTAATGAATAATTTATGACCAGTCACCTCTCACGAATTTACGTCAAAAAGAGAGAGTTTATGTATACTATTGGCATAAAGTTAAGTATTTTTCTGTAACCCATTTCGTTAATGTTTTCCAATAAAATATCGAGAAATATCGGTAGCTCATCACCTCGTAATTACACCAACTTTAGAATACCAGAGCTTCGTTTGATTATTCATACGAATAGTTCATTTGGCAAACTGTCTACTTGATACAATTCGCTGAATCTATCGTAGTTGACTCTCATCCGGTTGAACAGGTCACTCAATAAAGCTACCCATTTTTTTCGACTCTGTGGTGTGTGTTTGCTTTGTATAAGATTAGCTGTACAATGATGTAATATCATTTGTTTCCATCATTTGTCATTCCTTCTAGTTGGCTGAAAAAAAGAGTTTTTATTACTCAAGGAAAAACAACTTCAGTACGTAGCTATTTTTAAATATACGCGCCAAGTAGTCCCGTAAGAAATCAGTCTATCTATGGAGAAGTTCTAACATTTTGCTGCGTGTTATTATATTATAAGATAAAAAGTGGGTATATTCTTAATTTCATGAATGTATAAAACTAATAATATATTTTCACTAAAGTATGAATGCGCTTCGCGGGTTCATACAGTGCAATTAGGTTTTTAATTTTGTACCTCAATAAGGTAAGGTAAAGAATACCACCTTCATCTCTTAATTGAAACCAACGAATTGCACTAAAATGTGACTCGACGAGATCATATCCTACGCGGAAACGGCAACGTTGCCTAGCCCTGCAACGTCCGACGTCCGTCAATACTGCGCTATCGAGGTCACAAGGCGACGTTGTAGTGTCCGAGTAGGTTCAAAAATCCGGCAGAGTCAAAAGGACCACAATGGCTGAAAAGGACAGTATTCACTGCTTTGGTGATAGATTAGATATCATACGAATAACACATCTTAGTTTTCTAGTTCAAGAAATGAAAGAACGAAGGAGCTTTTATTATTTCCTTGACAAACAAAGGGTAAATTTGAGTGATAGATTTGAAAAGGAAAACGCATAAATAGTGTGTAAATAATAATACATTGGTCATTTGTTAATCTTTTATTTGCATTTATCTATGATTTGAAATGAAAATTAGAATTTAATATCTAATCTCCTATTAAGAAGGCATTTGGCGTAAAATTGGATACAACGGTGAAAGAAACGAATGAAACGCGCCTGAATATTACTCCTACGATGACAGAAAAGTGTCAGTTTTTTGTCCAATATTTGATTGTTGGACATACTGTGTGTTTGATGAAGAAGACTCTGAACTGTGACTCTCTCGGCCCTTCTTAACTTTGACGACCAACTTAAAAAAAAAATCCATCTTTCAGCTTTATATTTCCAATGACGTTCGAATTGTCCATGGGTGACTCCTGATCTGAGGAGAGCCGATGTACCTTCGTGCTCACTTTGGATAATTCAGTCATTTTCAATTGTTGATGTCGTTATTTACTTATGTACTACATGCATATAACAACTTCTGTACCTTGCAGCTATCTTTTTCTTAACTTCAGTGCCCGTGTTATTTTTCTATGGTTTTCTATACGAGATCAATTTACAATTTGAAAGGGTGTGTTTTTAAGGTTCTATTGAACTCTGTTTTAAGGCGTTTATATATAAATGTTTTTGTTTTTCATCGTATCTTTTATATCATTTTTACATAATTGTATTTTTCACATGTTTATTGTGTTTGCGCTTCCCGTTACAGAAATACATTCATTACCCCACCAGGCGAAAATAAACATCTGCGTGGTGCAAAAAGTGTCTGCTCTAGTCAGACTGGGTGTCTTGCACAAACTTACTAGGGAAGAAAATTTAAGCACTTGGCAGATTTCTTAAATCTAGAATGATCAGTCTACGTTTAATTTATTTTGAAATGCAACCTTTGCTTGACCTGTACGAGAAATAATCTTCTTTTCAAATACTTTATTTACCTACAGTGCTGAAATCAGATTTCTGTGAAATTGGTAACATGGTTAAACTGTTACAAATCAACACATTCCTTTTTGAATGAACAAATTTTTCTATTTTTATAATTTAGAAATTTTACATGTTTCAAGAATTGGAATTGAAATCTATACTGAGCGCAAAAAGTTTAGTCGTTTTCTCTTCGATGGGATATATTTCAGGATGGTATTCTTCTTTCACAAAATGAATGACATTAATTATAATTCTGTCCAATTTCCTCCCATAATCCAATAATTCTGTTATGTTAGACGAAAATGGCCAACCACAATAACATGATTTTGATCAGACCGGTAGAATGAAAAAGTCACACAGTTTAATTAAGGGACGTTACTTCCAATTTGTATCACAAAAAATGTTTCTTGTGATCAACATCATCTTCGGGTATCTTGTTTCAATAAAAAGGGTTGGTTAGAGTATGGGATCTTTTGGTGACTCTTCATCGTCATCTTTACACCTAACTCACAAAAATGCAACAATTGTTTTATCAGAGATAATTTTGCAGAATATTGTTAATCAGGAAGGAAAAAAGTTTCTTCTGTTTCTTTCTAACCTAAGAAATTGGGTAATTGAGCTTTTCTGGTGAAGCGATCACTAACGTTCGATTGACGGCACGGTGGCGTTAATTTAACTTGTTTACAGGTAGGTTCTTTTCAATAGGTTTCCATTGATAAAAAATAAGATTTGAATGATCCTTAGTGATTTTTTTACCAATTGCAATCAGTTGGGATAATGGAAGCATTCCATTTTTAACGTAACGTCATGACGTTCGGCTGCCCTCCTATTGTCGTTTAACAAGACCTGTAAAACGAAATTGGGTCATATTTTGTCAATATAAATTCGCAATGGACCGAGTGATAATAAAAACGATAGTCGCAGAAGCTAAATGTAATTTCATCACCTCCCAGATATACACACCGTATTTGATTTGTCCATGCGCTATCCATTTGATTTACGTCATGTCACAAGTTCGCTCTTTTTCGAAGGATGCAATGCATGTTAGTGTTTAATGTTTACGCGGAATAAGAGTAATCCAATAAAACAAAAAAGAACATTGATTCATTTGTTACACGCAGCTATCAACTTAGTACGTAAAACCCACATTTACGTCATGTCAGACGTATGTCTGAGAGTTAAATTAAAAAGGTTATGACAAAAAGTAAGCCAAAGGGATGGCAAATATATTTCAAATAGAAACTTTGGCTTCGTTACATTGGTTGACTTCTTTGTGGCGTTATAAAAAGTGCGACTAAACTTTTTGCGTTCAGTATATGTTCAACCTTATGCTCATTTGGGCAGATTTTCTTGTATAACGGATCATTATGATGAATACCACTATACGATCAAATACACTATTTCTCAGAAACAAGACCGTGGTTACAGCATATGTATTTAGATGATACTGAATGCGTGGTCATGGAATACCGAATTTATTAAACGAGTCATCTATAACAGATAAAAACGAAGCTGCGTCGAATTTCTATCTGTTTTAGATTACGAGTTTAAAAAATTCGGGATTTTATGAGCACAAATTTTGTATTCTATTTATAATATGACCCGAACTTTTAAGAAAAATTGTCAAAATTCTTGAAATTCAACATTTCAATTTTTTGCGAAACTTAAAACGCCGAAACTTATAACTGACGTTATAATATATATTATGACGTCATTTTAGCGTTTTCAAAATAGCGTTGCTATTCGCTCTGGGCTCATTTGCCTAATAATTCCACTAGTGTAATAACACCCATGTAATATAAAAAATATTCAACAGGGTTATTTTACTCACGCGACGTAGGTCATATTATAAACAGTTATAAAGAACTCAACTCATTCTTTTTGCTATATCGTTGTATTTATTTAAGTACCTAATCTCCTATGTGACATCGGTTAATTTCATTCAATTATACCAATACGGCTTATCTAAAAATATGATAAATCAAAAATATGCCCCCATTTTACCTGGTTCTATATGGAAATTTGTTAGACCCCTTAGGTCTGATACTCCCCTTATTTTTGAGTTTCAAATTTCTACTTATATATATCAACCATTTCCGACTGTTTCATTGTTTATCAAAATATCCGTCATGTGACCGGTAAACATTATGAATTGTTTCATTTATGCGCATGCGCAGCACTGAACTGTTGTCCGCTTGCAAAAAATGACGTCATCTTGATGTACGTGCAATAAACGTGCGGAGTGACGCTATTTTAGAATTTCATCCCAAAATCAACATTTCTTGTCCGAATGTCTCTTGTTGAAACATTTTTTAACGATAAACGAGATTTACAAAATAATGATCAGGTAATAAACAATTTATTTCATGGATATTCGTGTTACATTGAAAAAATGTTGCCCTCGTGCCGGGTATTACATTATGAAATGTTGCCCTCTGCCTTCGGCATTGGGCAACAGTTCAGAACATCATCCCCTCCACCTCGAGTCGAAAGTTTTCTCTGGTAAACTAAACACCATGAAATAAATAAACTGTTTGTCAATCTATATTTTCTCTCTCTCTCCTTTTCGTCATTTTAACCAACCTTCACTGTCCTTATGGTGTAAACGGAAAGTTTGGATGGTCAATCCCATTAACTTTTTATCGCGTCCAATCAACAAGGCAGTAATGCCCACGGGTACAGACGTTAATCAGATTTTTTGATCTACATAAAGAATCTAGCTAAAATCTTTACACGATGTTTCACTAATCTTGTCATTAGGAAAACAGCTGTTTTAAAAATTCGTGTGTTGTCTGAACTTGATTAAAAGAAACACCACTTACGGTAATGCCTACGAAAATTCTCAAACTTCAACTTGTCCTGCGTAAGGATAACAATGCCATCTTGATTATGCATGTTCTGTCTGGTATTTCAGCATCTCGAAGACACTAAAACAAAGGCTCCAAATAACTCAAAATAAAATGATCAGATATGTTCTTAATTTGGATTGTCGGCATCATATTTCCAATGATCATTTTGTTGAGCTAAATTGGTTACCAGTTGAAAGGCGTGTTAATCAAATTGTTCTATGTCATGTATATAAAATTTTCCATAAGTCTTCTCCCTCTTATTTACAAGAGCATTTTATCTTAGCGGATACCTTCCATGATCATTACACTAGATTTAGTTCCGAATCATGCTTCAGAATTCCCAAGGTCAAAGGTTTTGGTAAGAAATCATTTGCATACAACGGGTGCTCATTGTGGAATCAACTGCCATTTAACATAAAATCTTCCGATAACTTAGTTATATTTAAGGACTTGGTCAAAAAGTTTTACCTAAATTGATGTTTTTATATTTGATTTGTTGCTGTTATAATTTCTGTGATATTTGTTAAAAAACTGTGATCAAAATCTCATCAAACTTTTGCAACCTGAATGGAAGTAAACTTATTGTGTGCCCTGCTAGGACATGTCTTCGTTTATCTAAGGACCACAATGGAAACAAGGAAATCCCATTTCCTTTTTTGTGTTATCCTTGATAAATGAAAGCATGCCCTAGTACAAGATTAAATTAACTATTGTTTCATCTAAAAGTGCCAAATTTCTTATGCCATTTTAGTTTCATTCTTAATATGTAATTGTATTATGTCAGCTGTTTTACTTTAGATTCTTGTACTATGCATATGTTTTCATTTGTTGAATAAAATCTATCTATCTATCTACCAAAGTTGTGCAAACTATACGCAAATGTACGCAAGTGCATGTGCAGGGTGGGTATATTTTGCAACCAGTTTGAACCATTTTGTCATCCTAAACATAGGATTGATTTGGTATTATTTTGGTATTCCCACCCCTCACACATGGACTATAAAATAGCAATTACAATTAATATTAAGGCGAAACTAAGCAGGATGTTTGTCCAAGCATTGTCTTTTTCCTAATATTTTTCGATCATTATCCTTTTCAAGGTTAACCAGCTGTTGTTATTTTTTTATTCGACAAGTCATCATGAACTTCCCCTTTTTTGTTTGAAATTATTGTGAACCTCTGTGCTAATTCATCTTTCAAAAAACAATTATTTAAAATTATTGGTTTCCATCAATTTTTGTGCTTTCTGATTGACTGAAAAATTGGTTTTATTCCCCAATGAAAACAATTTTGGGTACACACCTGCTGTTTGAGCTTGTCCAAAAAGTAGTCCAGTAAGAAATCTATCTGATTATGGAGAAATTCTTCCATTTTTGTCTCATGGTATTAAAGCTGCCCTTTGACATTTCTTCATGGAAAAAATACAAAACTTGTTCTTAGATTCGGAAATTTGAATTTTCCCATGTTAAAGAAATGCAAATGGGTATGGCACTACCAACAACTCATTTCAAAGAATTTGTAGCTTGAATGGTCGAAGCGGCTGGGTCAGTGAGGGACCCTGTCTATGTATATCGAGTCTATAAATTACGAAATTGTTATTTTTCAATTATAATGTTTCATTTTTTGCATATATCGATATGTAGTTTCCCACTTGACAAGTACTTTGACCTTGACCTTTGATAGAGTGTGACAAACAGGTGGAATTGCATACTTAAATCGATGGCTAAAAATTTAAGAATATCTTTTTAGGCGTTAGTAGTTGCTTTATTTTCAGGGAGGAATTCCGCTTAATTCAGGAATATCTGTCTTTTTTCCATGCCTTTCCAGATCGAATCATATTATTGTAGAGTTTTCTACACGACAAAATCATAATTCTCGATCAAAAACCAAAAATCGCATTTTTCAAATCTGTGAAAGAGCAGCTTTAAATCATAAGATATGAAGTGAGTATTTTTGTTACTTTCATGGATGTTAGAAACTCAAGAAATAATAACACTCATGTATGAACCCGCGTCGCATATTTATACAGTGTGGTTAGTTTCTTAGTTTCATACCTCAATGAGCAAATACTCTCTTCATCTCTTTATTATAAAATTTAAACAAACATGTTTACATGAGGCTTATGAGCTAAAAGGATACGGTTTCCACGTCAGCGTTATTTTACGAAGGAAATCGAATCAATAGAGTGTTTTGGAATAGCTAGGCGTTAAAAAAGGAAAATAAAACAGAAATAAGATGATAAGCGATGGCGGTATTGCATGTAGTAAAACAGTTATCTGTGGACGTTCTTTTTGAGGTAAGCCTCCTTGCGTCCGTGCGTAAACTTTTCATTTAATAATCTTCTTCTCTGAAACTACTGGGCAGAATTTTCCCAAATTATACAGGAATGATCCATGGGGCATGCTCTTTCATATTCCTACGTTAAATTCTGATCGGGTTGATATCGTGGGGGCTACGGGCTGTCGAGTCGCAACAAAATAGACCCCAATTGTGAAACTTCTCTGAAACAACTTGTCAGACTTCAATCAAACTTAAACGAAATGGTCATCAAAACATATTCTTTGGAAATCCTGCGTTAAATATTGATCGGGTTGACAACATGGGCGCTACAGGCTGAAGTGTCATAAAAAGGGGTCCCAAAGCTAATATAAAAGAATCTTCTTCCCTGAAACTACAGAATACTCAGAATTAAAGCAAACTTTTTAGAAATGATCCCCAGGACATGCTCTTTCAAATTCTTTGTTACATTCTGATCGGGTTGATAACACGAGCGTTACAGGCTCACGCGTAACAAAAAAAAAACTTGAATGGTTAAATATATAATACGTACTTAGTGTATTACATGAAAAAAAAAATCTAACGAGGGTGGGAGAATTGAAAATTGTCGAGGCTCTGCCGAGACAATTATCAATTCTCATAACGGAGTTAGGTATTTTTTTCATACAATACACTAAGTATGTATTATATTTATCTTATAACCTCTATTTGTCTTCTTTCCTTCGATGTTTCTAACTGAAATGCAAGTTTCTAAAAATAACCTCATTATATCTTTGTTATAAAAATAACTATGTGATATCATAAAAAATATCATATGGGATGTTATCACACGAATATTTTTAAATTTATTAGATAAATGTTAAAAAAATAATTTTTTTTCTGAAATTACTGGAAGGATTTCAATCAAACTTCACCAGAATGATCCGTGACACATGCTCTTTCAGATTTCTTCGTTAAATTCTGATCGGATTGAAAAGATTGGTGCTACGGGCTGTCGCGACATAAAAATGGTCTCATATGGGGAATTTTTAGAGAAATCTAATCCTCTAAATTTTCCCGTTTGAATCCAACCTTACTTTACAGGAATTATTCTTGCAAAATGATCTTTCAAATGCATTCGTTAAATTCTTATTGGGTTGAAGGCATGGGTGGTTCGGGCTACCTCGTCATCGCTAAATGGGCCTTTTGTAAATTTCTCTGAAACTACTATTCAGAATTCAACTAAACTTCACTTAAATGTTTCTTTGAGTATGCTCTTTCATATCTCTTTATCAAAGTCTTATTTGGCAATGAACCTCGGTACTTGAGGCTTTCACGTCAGCAAAAAAGGGGCCAAAATGGAGATATAGAAAATGCTAAATATCTAAAACTAGGCATAAGATATTAATGATATTGTATAAGACTGTAAGTCAAAAATAAAGGTTGGTATATGATTGTCTTTGATTCTGACATCATGTTGAACCCTTGATCCAGATCTTGATCCTTGGTCTACTTTCTAAAATATTGAATAATAAGGTAAAGAACTTCATTATATTTCAAAATTGTTGGTAGATGATTGTCTTTGATTCTGTCATCATTTAATAACCTTTACCCGACCGTGATCTTTGGCCTAATTTCTAAATGGCTGTATTAAATCAATAATAAAGGAGAAAGTAGCAGATTGTCTTTGCTTCTGGCATCGCGATGGACTGTTAACCCAAATCTTGACTGTTGACCTACTTTCTTAAATATTGTATTAGGCCAGGGGCTGTATTAAGTCAATAATACTAGTCGGTAGATGATTTTTTTTACTATGGCAGCAAGTTGAACCCTTGGTCCATGCCTGGACCTTTGACCTTCTTTCTTAAATGTTGACTTATAATTTCACGAGCCTTAAAAAATCAATTATATAGGTGGGCAGATGTCTTTCATTCAAGCATCCTTTTGAAACCTGACCCCAACCTACTTTCTTTCACATCGATATTTTAGGTCTAGGACTGTATAAAGTCATTAACAAAGGTTTGTAGATGGCTGTCTTTGATTTTGGCATTGTGTTGAATGTTTGACCTCGATCTTGCCCTTTGACCTACTTTCTGAAATAATGAATTATCAGGACAAGAACTATATTTTAAAACTTAAAGGTGTTAGCAGATAATGTTTTTGTTCTGGCATCCTGTAGAACCATTGACCATGGCCATGACAGTTGACCTACTTTCATAAAACGTGAATCATTAGTTTTAGAACTGTATTAAATCAATATTAAAGGTTTGTAGATGATTTTTTTCCGATTCTGGTATTATATTGAACCCTTGACCCCGATCGAGACATTTGACCTACTTTCTTAAATATTTAATTTTAGGCCTAGAACTGTACTCAATTAATAATAAATATAAGTAGATAATTGTCTTTAATTCTTGCATCATGTTTAATATATGATCCAGGTTTAGAATTTTGACCTTCTTTCTGGAATATTCAATTGTTAGATCTAGTACTT
The DNA here is from genome assembly GCA_948146395.1 of Fragum whitleyi. NCBI lineage: Eukaryota > Metazoa > Mollusca > Bivalvia > Cardiida > Cardiidae > Fragum > Fragum whitleyi. Next base: position 29,232,619 of record OX411557.1, on the reverse strand, counting down.
TAATCTACTACTTATAAATCTTGGTAATGATTGTCACTGATTCTCGTATCATGTTCAATCTTTGACCCTGACAATAACCTTTGACCTACTCTCTTCACTTTAGAATAATATGGTCTAAGAATCTATTAAATCAATAGCAATATTTACATATACATAGACCTTGGATTGCTTTCTAAAATCTACATTTCACTTAAAGAAAAACTATGTTTCTTTTGGTTTTGTTCGGGGAAATTTCAGTGGAGCGATATTTGGACTTCTATGGCCTAAATTTCTTTTTGAAACCCAATCTTTTTTTCAAATAGTAATTGTACTGAGTTTCAAAGCCGCCATCATAGCGTAGTTGGTAGCGCGTCGGACTGTCAATCTAGAGGTCCCGTGTTCGATCCCCGACGGCGGCACTCATTCTTTCCGACTATTTGTCTCTCACAAATGGGTTGATAATCGTAGACCTATGTCAGATAGCAGCTGGAGGCTAGAAAAGGATGTGGTGGTTGAACTGGTGAGAGAAATGCCAGGAAACCTTTGTTAGGTGCTCCTGCCGACGCGATATAACTGAAAAAATATTGAAAGCGGCGTAAAACTCCATCTAATCAATCAATCAATCAATGTACTCAGTTTCAAGATGGTCCTTTTTCGAGTGACATTTCTCAATTATATATGAAGAAAATAATGAAAATGTGCAGATGTTCACATCTTTAATCCAATGAAAATCGATTAGAAGGTCAGAGACATATCATAGAGACAAATTATGATATTGTTTTGAAAAGAACAGAAGAAAATTTAGTGAACTTAATGTATGATTGACAAACATGTCACCTAGGATTATTTAATATCAAAATCTCGTTAATATAAACCATTCAATGAAGCAGCAGTACCGAGGATTTGGTAGCACATGAACGAGGTATGTTAAAAAATCATCCGGTTTACGACTTTTCGAAATATATTCACATGAGCGAAAATCAGCCTATGTATTTGAACTAAATTGATAATTTGTTAATTTCTTTGAGGCATGGAATCAAAAACCTAATCACACTGTATGAATACGATAAGCGAATTCATACGTGAGTGTGATAAGGTTTTATTTCATGTCTCAATGAAACCAACCAACTATCTCTCCATTTCTTATAATATAATATCATGAATCCAAAATAGAAGAATTTCTCCCCAATAAGTTAACTTTCTTGCGGGATTACTTACTTTTTGCGCAAAAAATAGCTGCGTATTCAATTTTTGTTGTTGTTATGGAATAAAACCATTTTTCATCCAATCATAATGTACAAAAATTGATGGAAACCAATTATACCAAATTATTTCCCCATAATTCTATGTGCAGAGTTACTGTCTGAGAGTTTCTTAAGTTTATATGCTATTTTTTAAATGTTTTAAGCTATCCATTAATTTTCATGGTGTAAAATTCCTACCAGAAAAGAAATGCCAAATTTTCACCAATTTGCGTTTTTTTCTTGATGTGTTCTACTATGTCATATGTGAATTGTAATACTTGTCACAGAAAATCGTGCTAAAACTTTGTAACGGTTTATCTAGATCAACGCTACAGAACAATGCCCAAACTTCCATCTAGCCGTACATGCCTAATTATTATGACATTTGTGTTTATCGAACATGAATTATGGCTGAATGACTTCTCAAAAAGGGGTAGATTGAAAACCAATATATCGTCGATATAATTCTGCAATATCGAAACTACAGCTTTAATCAAGCTGTAGTTACGATATTTTAGAATTACGTCGAAGATATGTCCAAACTCGACATGAATTCCTTTTATGTAAAAAACCCCAAAATGACTCGATCCATTACAACGCCCAACCCCATAGTGAGCGGTCATACATACCCGAACTAGGCTCGACCAAGCATGAAGTTTTTCAATAGAAAATCGTTAATAAATAGGATTGTGTGACCAATACCCCGGCGGCTACCAAAAAAGTGGGGGACAATTTACGGTTATAATTTATGTCGAAGTAACTGTGTGCTATTTTTGTTTGTTTCCAACAGAATATGTGACTGTTTTGATCGTAAATGATAATGGATATCCCGATGAAATACTTTTTCGGACTACAGTAGTGTTATATTATCGTTAAAAGTCTTTGATTTTATACATATTCTTTAAGAGGAATTAATAACGAGATATATAAATATTTGCGTGTTCGCTGAAGGGAGTAATCCGGATTTATTAAAAAAATGGTGAGTAAAATCTAAATCTTCTGTTTTCTTTTAACGATCAATCGGTCGTATTAGACTTTTTGCGGTCTTTTGAATTTCTTTTTATTCTACCGGTATATTTAACTAGTATGGAATGTTATAATATTGGCAAAAAGTAAGAAAAACTGAAAATAAATGTGTGGAAAAATGTCTACACAAGCTGGAACAGTCCAATTTGTGTACAGTTAACAACATCGTGAAATTGAGAAGGTGAATAATTTTTAAATGAAATTGAATGAGTGGGATGAGTGAGTTTTGAGTGAAATAAAAGGGGGGTAATCCAATACCGCTTATTTTGTTCAGGATGAACGAAATTAGCGGTATTTCTTGCCCCCCTTAAATAAAAAATGCAAACAAGATCTATAAACAGCTTCCTATTCCCCCAAGAACCAATCACACGATAACAATTTCAATAATGTCAGTGAAATCGCGTTTTTTTTCTCGTTATGTTCATTTTCTTCTTCTTCTTCTTCTTCTTCCGATTAAGAGCCGGGATCCTTCCGGAACGTATAGAGGCTCTGCGTGACTATGTACATGGTGAGTCGGATCAAAAGTTGTGCATTTAAAATAGTCTAAAAGCTGATAAAACTATATACACTACAGAGCATAGATTATGGTAGGTGGGCTGTCAGGCGCTGCCGGAATGCTCCAAGGGATTCCGTGGCGGTGACTGTTGCTGGCAACCGGTTCCAGGAGGCTACGGTCCGCGGGAAAAATGAATTTGCGTACAGTTGATTTGTAGTACGTTCTTGAAAGAAGCGTGTTCTAGTTCTGTTATCTCCGCGAAGATATGTTTCTCTATTGATGTCAACCAGAGAGTGATGGATTCTGAAGAGCATCATTAGCCTTATCTCATGGCGTCGTTGTTGTAAAGTGGTCCATTTCAATCCCTCCAACATAGCTGTCATTGATCCCGGTGTTCGTGATGTGTAGTCATTAGTGACAAACCTTGCCGCCCTTCTCTGGATCTGTTCCAGGCTTTGGATGTGTGTCTGAAGATGGGGATCCCACACAGTGCTGGCATATTCGAGGACGGGCCGCACTAAAGTTGTGTAGCTGGCTGTTTTGACCTTCGGGGTGCAATCCCTCAAGTTTCTCCTTAGAAAGCCAAGAGTCCTGTTCCCTTTTGCTGTCACATTCTGTATGTGTGTGTCCCATTTCAGGGAGTTGTGGACAGTGACTCCAAGGTACTTGCTGTGATTCACCGCCTCAAGGGGTTGTCCATGTAGGTGGTAAACATGCCTTGTGGGTGTTGTCCTGCCTCTGGATATGTGAATCACTTGACACTTGGAGGCGTTGAAGCTCATTTGCCATGTCTTTTCCCATCTTTCAAGGGCATCAAGGTCTGCCTGTAGGGTCAGGTTGTCTTGTTGAGTGTGTATTTGTCGATAAAGCAGGCTGTCATCAGCAAATAGTCTTACATCGGACGAAGAGCATTCTGGCATGTCATTTATGTAGGCCAGGAATAATAACGGGCCTAACACTGTTCCCTGTGGGACGCCAGAGACGACATCATCCTGTGTGGATTTTGCTCCATCGAGGACAACCTGCTGCTTCCTGTTGTGTAGGAATGACTCTATCCATCGATTTGTGGGTCCTCCTACGCCATAGTGGTCCAGTTTATACAACAGCCTCGAATGGGGGACTTTATCAAATGCTTTCTCGAAGTCTAGTAGGATGATGTCGACTTGGTCCTGTTTTTTTGAGAGTTGCCTAGCAATGGTGTCTATGGTGACTATGAGCTGTGTCTCGCAAGATCTCCGTTTTCTGAATCCATGTTGGCTATCATTTTGAAAGTTGATTTTAATTGTTTTATCATTTTGGGTCGTTTTTGAGTGGTTTGAGTGAGTGTTTGCAATAAATGGAGCCTTGAGTGAACGATTAAGAATGGTTTTGAGAGAGATGTATGTAAATTTCACGATGCTGTTAACCGTAATCGTTTACGGAAAGAGTGGAGAACGATTGAAGCTTCAATTTTTGGAATAGACAGATAGTCAGAAAGGACGAATGCCACCGTCGTACCTCTCCTACCAATGAACGTACGACGGCGGCACTCATCCTTTCTGACTATTTGTTTCCCACCAAAACGGTCGATAATTGTAGACCTATGTGGGATAGTAGCTTGAGACTAGGAAAAGATGTGATGGTAGTACAGGTACATGTACGAGAAATACCAGGAATCCATCGTTAGGTGCTTCGGCAGTCGCGATAAAACGAAAAGATTGTTGAAAGTGGCGTTAAACCCGATTAAAATACCAGTGGACGTAAGTAATATGCATAACCATGATAAGATGATGGTTCGCATGAAATGTTGTTGTCGAATTGGTGTAAGAAACGATATGAAACGATGGGTAGATGCGCATTCTATAATAAAACTGCAATAATGTTTAAAGTTGCGTTAACCTTATATAAGCAAACAACAACAAGAAACTAGAAGGGGTTACATAGCCTGTTTTGCCTCGTGCGACGGGGTCAAACGGCATCGTCTTGCGACCAAAATATCGTAATCTCCGCTTTATTTACGATGTTTTAGTTGATGGAGGGCTTTTTTAAGAGTCTCGTGTAGCCCGACGCGACCCCTTCGTCTTGGATATATCTCATATGTCGCCAATTCTTTTTTTAAAATGATCCCCTCGGTATTAATTTCAATGTAAAAACGATGGTGGCCTGGTCGCGACATTAGTGAATGTTTTACCTATCTCGTGAACTGTTCACTTTTAGATTATTTTGATCTTTGTATCTATATTCTTTTTTCAAACATAATAGAAAATAAAAAAAATCGAATTCTATGTCTAAACTATACCTGAAAATCGCTTGAAGACTACAATTAGAGTTACACTTATTTTAAGTCGTAGAACGGCTCAAAACAGAACTCTCTTTTTTGTTGAAAAAGTCCGACTTTAGACCCATGGTTAAAATATGTACTAGATTTATTTCAATTTCAATTTGTACACTATTGAGCAAGTTGGGTAAAAATATGGTGGTATCCCAGAGACGAATTTGTCCTTTTTTCAGAATGATTCCAAAACTTCGAATGTGCTCATGTAATGGCGGTCAAATGTTGTGTGTAAAAAGAAGTTCAGTACACGAGAAAATACACATGAATTCATGTTGAAATGCATTGAAAATGACCCTTAAGAAATATGTTCCCCCCCCCCCCCCCTCAAACAATTGAACATTATTTCATATGGTCATCCAAACAATACATATTGATTCGGCGCTTAAACAAATGTGTTAACATTGCTTCTCAAGGAATCTTATTTCGTATCTTTTTGTCAGCTGCGTCAAGGATAACAAAACTGTGCAAAACTGCAAATTATACCCCGCTTTGTACGTGCACTTTCGTGCAAAGTGGGCTAAACTCGGCAATCAGTTTGCACCGTTTTGTCATCCTTAACGTAGGACAGATCTTTGACGGGGCGTAAAACAGGAAAATGTTTAAATACTCTACTTCTAAACTAAAGACCGGCAAAGTTATGCATATATATTCCATTCGTTAGCGTAATAATGTTTTGTTTGAATGTAAACAATGAATGGTACATTTGTACCTCTCATAGTTCAATAATTGCATACACAATAGATTTTTAATGATTGGGGTAGGAATTGTTTAAATATATGTGACCCGTCACGCGAAAAGGGACCATCTGGGTTGTCCGTTAAGTGTCGATCCTAGTCAGACTGCGCGGACTGCGCAGACTGACTAGGGACGAAACTTTTCACAATCTACTGATTTTCTAAAATCTAGAATAATCAATCTACCTTCTTACGAAAAAATTTGGAAATGTGACCTTTGCTGCCTGTTCTAGAACCAAACTCTTTTTCATATGTTTATTTTACTGAGCTCCATAGATGGTCCCCTTTCGCGTGACGGTCACATATTCGTTTTCCAATCGAGCTCCTTCACACCATATAAAAAAGGCGCCCTTTTTAGGGTGGACAAAATAGCGAACGTTTAAGAAATGGCGCCCCGATTTGCAAAGCATCTTGCAGACGATTTCATTTTGTTCGCAGACATATAATATGGTCATGGAGATCATCCCTTTTCGTGCGTAAAAGCTTTTCTTTGATTAGATCTATCTTAAACTCAAAATGTCGAAATAATATGTAGCTATTTTTAGTAGTATTGTAGTATTTTTTTTCAAATACTAGATCTATAATAACTGATTGACCCTACATGCAAAAACGGTGGTTTGATTACTGATTTTTCGTCATTGTCCATTTCTGTTATTTTTAGCCTCCCTGTTTTCGGAGAAAATCCTAGATTTTATTATCACATTGGTGTCGTTGGCGTTGGCGTTGGTGTTGGCATTGGCGTTGTCGTGACTAACTTTAACTTCGGTCATATCTTGCTGTTATTGAAGATGTCTTCATGAAACTTGGCATGTGTGCTCACCATCATGCTCAACCTCTCAATCAAAATTGTAAAACTAGAGTCAGTTTTAATTGCTCGGTAAAAGTCTTTAGCGCGTGAGTTCATATGCGATATTGCTCAAGTAAAATTTATGATACGTGGATTTCGGAATTTTATCAAGAGTAACTCCCAACATGTCTATCCATTTGCCCTGTATTTCGCCTCAAAACGACTTAATACCTTGAATTTTCTCGCTCTTTTCTTTTTCAATGTATGCTGGTTTATGATATATTCGTTTTTGAGATAAGTCCAATGGGTGAAAGTGTAGGCATTGGTTAAACTTTAAGAAGGTGTGTGCGAACACAGTCCATATTGGCATGAGATGAATAGACCATTACATTGACTTGCTACCGGGGGTTACCTATGTCTATCTCAAGGGCGTAGCGCCCATTACGCACATTACGCAATTCCGTAATACAAATAAAACCTCTTTTGAAAAATCTCGTTGATGAATGATCATGACATCGAAACTACAGCTTATCTAAGCTGTAGTTACGATGTTTGATTATTCACAAACTCTCAAACCATATTAACGGGGAGCGGGTTTAGGACATAAGTCCTTAGTTATAGTCCACATATCGCATTTATCCTATATATACTCCTTGGTGGTCGATTTCGAAATGCGTAGGAATTCAAAACTCTAGCTACGCCTATGATCGCTTATGAAGAATTCGATACTCGACTCAGATACCTTGTCTTTTTGGTTCACTGTCATCATTAGTTCACGAAAGACTGAAAAACTGTGATCTAGAGAGTGAAGAATTTCCGATCGTAACACTTTACAATGCAGACTCCAAGTCCTGTCAGCATTCAGATTACAGTACCGAGAGTTGTTAGAATAACTGTTTAACCGTACAATGGCCGAGTTATGACACCCCATGACACGTGCAAGTGTCCTTCATTTTAATGACGTAAATCAATCAGGATAATATGACCATGCGCGCTGACGTTCAATTTCAATGGGCCAATTTATTTCTGGTCGGCTTTCGGGTCGGGTGTAGACTTGTCTCACTATCAAATACCAGAAAAGTCTTTTTTGAGCTATTTTTATGGTCGATATTTCACCAGTCTAGAGCTGGTAGCCCGCTATCTGAGAGATACTCTGATGTAGCGGGCAACAGTATCCGTCCAGGGTCAGAAATAAGTTGGCCCAATGTTTCGCTACCGCCAAATTCGAATACTTGGCTTGATCGAATAATTCTTTGCACTATTTTTCGTTACCTCCGTTGTATGCTGTATAAATTCGACTACTTTTAGGTTTGTACGATGCATTCGATTAGTTGCAAAGACAGAACACATAGAGGATAATCGTTTGTTTCAGTGTAAGATCGATTTATATTTCATTGAGTGAACAACAAAAGCTATATTTTCACAAGGTAAATATAGCTTTTGTTGTTCACGAAATGAAATATTAATCGATCTTACTCGAAAACAAACGATAATTCTATTTCTTTAATGCAAAAATGAGATAAAATGTGAAATTTCTAGGACATATTTTCGCAAAACGCGTCATTTTGCTTGTGATTGCTATGCAACGTTTATTGTGACATCACTTATTTCACCCCGCATAGATGACGTCAGATAGGATGAAATGCACAAAAGCAGGGTATAAGTTTTTGGTAATTTCACTGCTTTGATAATCTACCGTTATTTCTCGATAAACCACCGTAAAGCATTAAAGAAATGTTTAGCTTGTTCAAGTGTCTCTGTTTAAGTGAGTAAGAGTTCGGGAATAAATTTTATCACAATTGTGTAATTAGTGGTCGGTCAAAATAAACTAATGTATTTTCCCCAAATCTATCAATTTCAGGGCAGATCTATTTGTCATCGAAAGGTGATGCGTTATTTAATTTGTTCAGTATATTTGTCTACAGCTCCGGTAGAAATAAGAGCTTGTCACGGAATGTGACTTAATAACCCTGCAAGTGCTTTCAAGAAATGATTTACTTGTTGACAATGGGAACTCTAAGCAAGTTCTTTCAAGGAATGATTTACTAGTTGACAATGGGAACTCTAAGCAAGTTTTGAATGTTCACTGTTTCCTTTTAAATTTACTCTAATTTATACCCTTTGAGAGGTCCTGAACAACACATCACCCATTATTCTATTTTTCTTTGAAAGGTCAATAGGTCGTAGTTTTAAAGCTATTAAAGGAAAACTGAAGGAGTTTGTGACCCTAATTGTCTAGTTTATGTGTATAAAAAGAGAAAACATGTCTTAAGCTAATGGCAGATAATTCTTGAACCGGGGGGGGGGGGACCTCCAAATTGCGTCTTGCAGAAGTTCAAAATGTGGTATTTTTTTCTTCACAATTTCAAAGATTTGAAGAAAACTGAAGGATTAGTTTGCGACATAAAAATAACTAGTATATGTGTCCACAGACGGACGGACAGACAGATGGACGGACAGACAGGCTGATCCAGTATACCCCGAAATCATTCGTTTTGCGGGGGTATAATAATACTGGTTGAAGATTACAATAATTGTTCCACAAGGGGTATTATTTAATCAAACAAATAACACATCATAAAATATTCATAGGCGTGCCAGGTAATACTAATAAGTGGTTATTTCTTGGAACAAATTGACAAGAAATAGTCAACTGAGCGATAATATGTGTATGGAACACAGTTTGAAGTCACGGTACATTTATTTCGTATGAGTGTTTTCTATTTTTTCGTGTCCTTTCATCGAATTATTTTAAAGGTTTAGAGGGAGGCAATTCGTTGTTGGTATGCAAATGGGAGAACCCTTGCCTATGATAAATGGATAATGGTAGTCTTTAAAGTCAGAGTCGAGCCTTATACGGTTGAGGAGAGCATCGGCCAGCCTTGACGTCGACACAATCCTTTCTGCTACACGTTTAATAGCTAATGGGTGTACAATCGTAGAACTACATTTATAAAATGACCGACGTCGCGGGAGTGAAAAAAACCCATTGAATACTTTTGATATATCACGGGTGTTATTACACTAGTGGAATAACTATGCGATGAGCTCAGAGCGAATAGCAACGCGATTTTGTAACCGCGAAAATGACGGTATAATGTATATTTCGTGACGTCAGTTTTATACGGCGTTATATGTTTCACGGAAAATAGAATCTTTGAATTTCAAGATTTTTTGCGATTGTTCGCAAAAAATCGGGTCATGTTATAAATAGAATATAAAATTCGTGCCTTTGAAATACAGAATTTATTAAACTCGTTATCTATAAACAGATAAAAACTCGGCGTAGTCTCGTCTTTTTCTGTTTATATGACCGGAAAATCGTCAAAGGCGGCGTTGAATCTCATTTAAACAAACAAGCATACAACCGGAAAACTGCGTCAAAAATGACTACTAGACTTTTTACAGATGTTCTTTAAAATAATTGTGTTCATTGTTAAATCGAAGTTGGTTAAAACAAAATCGCGATTTCATGTCCATTGTTAAACCATGTTTAGTATATTAAACAAGAAATCGTCGCTTTCCTAAAATATGCTTAACAAAAACTGACTTAAAAGTTGTTTTATTAAATTTGATTTATTCGCACGGGTTCGATCCCCGGCCGCGGCACTTATCCTTTCCGACATTTGCCTTCCACCAATGGGTAGGTAGTCGTAAACCTATGTGGAATAGCAACTGAAGGCTAGGAAAGGGATGTGGTGGTAGTATTGGTGTGAGAAATACTAGGAATCCATCGTTAGGTGCTCCAGTCGTCGCGATATAACTGAGAGATTGTTGAAAGCGACGTAAAACCCCAATTAAAATCAAATCAAATTAAATTTTAATGTCTCAATGAAAATAGTTAAGGGGGTATCGTTGACGTTTAGGTATAAGGCCAAAGGATTGTGTGTATTCTCTTGAATAGCCAAGGATAACCTTCGGTCGGATGAACGCCTCTCTCTTGTTTACTTTTGAACAACTTTAACATACCATGAAATATATTTGATTATGAGAAATAGATTTTTGCACACAATTTTCATGAAATCACATATTAATCTGAAGTGTTCTTGTTGTGCCATTCTGAAAGTTTGATTCAAGTCGAGCATAACATTATATTTCCGTAATTTCACATGTTCAAGCCTAAATCCTTTTTAGCTTGACTGTTTTCGGAGAAAACCCGATGTATTATGATCACATTGGAGTCGTCAAGGCGTTGGTGTTAGCGTTGGTGTTGGTGCTGGATTTGGCATGACAACTTTTAACCCTGGTCACATGTTGTTTTTGGAGATATCTTCATGAAACTTGGCATGTGTGTGCACCATCACAAGAGCTACCCAGACTTTCAAGGGGAAAAACTCTGGTGGAAGCATTTTTGTAAGAATTATGCCTCTTTTCGACTTCGTATTTTAGCATTATTCAGCACCTGCGTCGCACCCGTAGGCGGTGCTCTTGTTTTCCTTCCTTTAAAAATAATATCACTAAAGAAACGCTAATGCATACACCACATCCTTCCAAATCTTTATGAAAATTGTAATTCATTAAGAAATTAGAACTTTTTTGTGTGAGAAAATTACGAAAAATATCATTATTTCGAACAAATTAGACTAACTACATCGGTACCCGCGTGAGTATTTTGATAGGAATTTGCATTCTACTTGAATTGACCTTACTTTTTTTTTAGAAAAAATGTTAAACATTCAATATAAATTGTTATTACAAAGTAAATGGTAATCGGATCTTCACTATTTAATCGGCCTGTTTCAACCCTTGTTAAACATTATCCTGCCCAATCCATATCATGCTTCAAACAAACTGCTACTTTTGGATTGATTCGTCATGGTCTAATTCTCGCCAATTTCGCCAATATCGTTGTGTGTCAATATGAAAGCTTTTGTCTAATGTCAGAGGATACTGATCTTTGTATATCGTGGATGTAATTCTAAAACCTCGTAACTACAGCTTAATCAAAGCTGTAGTTACGAGGTTTAAGAATAACAACGACGATATATAGGCGTATTTTCAAAACTGGGCTCTGAAATAGGCGCCGAGTCCATTTACATAGGTATATCTGTATCGGGTATATCTTAGAATCATATTTCAAGAATTGAATCTAATTCCTTGGTTTCGGTAATATAAGTACATGTATGAGTAAACCTTACGATTTAATACAATCAAAATCTTTCATTTGAAAGGTAATTTGTCAGTGATTTTTTAAAGTACTGCTTAAACTGTTTTATCTAAATCGAAAAAAAAAATGACACGGGAATCAAAGGTTAAACGTAGATCCACGGCTCGCCGCGCAAAATCTACCTATACTGTCCGTCAAATGTTTTTGTACCATAGGAATTTATTTGTGCGAAAAGGGTTAACAAAAGGACCGGTGTATTTCAGGTTGGGCGTGTGATTTGTTGCAATAGATCTTTCTGTAAATACGATTAATATAAGTTTTTTGTCATTTAATGATTTAAAGCGTTTTATCCATAATTATACCTTTCTTCTTTTTTCAATTTCTTTCGTTTGCGGCGAACGTGAGGGTACCATATTTGTCAAAATGACAGCTAAGTGTGGATACTTGAGCGCGTCTTTCTGAGCGTCCATTTGTCGGTCAGTCCATTCGGGTTTAATTTTTTTTGCAGATAACTACGCTTTTATTTATAAGACGGATTTCAAAATAAATTGACACAATTATTATCCATCATACGATTAATTACATCGTGAAATTGACAAAATGTATTATTTTAGAATGATTTTCGAATGAAATTGAATGAGTATGTAGAGCGACTTTTGAGTGAAATTAAAGGGAGGTTATCCAATATCACTAATTTTGTTCAAAATGAACAAATTAGTGATATGTATTACCTCACTCTAATAAAATATGCATACAGGTTCTTTGAGTAGCTTTCCAAGTCTTCATGAAAGCATGATACGCTAACAAAATTCAATTATATCAGTGAACTAGCGGATCTTTTTAACGTTTTTATTTAGAATGATCTTATCATTTTTTAGTGTTTTTGGAGCGTTTTTGAATGGGAATGAATGATTGAATGGGGCGTTGATTGAGCGATTTAGAATGGTTTTGATTGGAATGACAGTCAATTTCACGATGTTCTTAACTGTAGATATGCAATTTTATAGAAGGAAGGCATCGAGGTCCAGGCCACAGGTCAAGACCAATCGTAAAATTTAGTTTGTCCAGAGCATAGGTCCGGCATTTATGGATATACTTCAAAATACCAGTAGCTACTTTAAGCCCTCAAACAAATTTAAACATCGTTAAAAAAAACACAAAAAAAAAAACAAGATGATCGCCGCTGGCGTAGAATTGGGGTTGTCGTGACAAACTTTAATCTTGGTCATTTTTCTCTTATTATTGAAAATACCTTGGTACAACTTGGTATGTGTGTTCACCGTCAAAAGAGCTATCCAGACTCTGAAAGTATTCTTGTAGGAATAATGTCCCTAATTCTACTTAGATTTTTTGCATTACTAGTATTCAATACCTGCAGCAGAGCGTTGTCACTCTAGATTTTTTATTGTATATTTTTTCATTTTTGTGTGCTTGAAATTTACTCTAAACCGTAAAATTAAAACTCTCCAAAACAGATCATTCTCATCCATATTCGAGCTGTAACTTTTCTAAAAGCTAAATGACAAGAATTCTTCGTGAATTTAGCCTTTTTAACTGATTTCTTTCAGACCATTTTTTGCTTAAAACCAATGACACATGGCATTGTGCTTGTAAAATTTTAAAACCCCAGATTAAACTTTTCAAGCCAAGGTTCGGTGGGAATTTTTGATAGTATCTTCGACGTTTTTACTGGTTTCAATAGTAATCCACGCTATATGAGGGTTGATCCAGAATTTGGTAAAATGGGGTTATAAAACTTCAGAAAATTTGTCTATCGTAACAAAAATTATACAATCATTTAATGCAACATCTGTGTAATAAATGTAGAAATTTTTGAATGTGTAAGTTATACAGCATCTGTATATTGACTAATCTAAGACATATTCTCCGCATGAAGGCGGGGAGCAAGAGCGTCAAATGCGATGTCATTAATTACTCTTTTCTACATAGTATCCATTTGCTCGCATGCCTTTCTCTGCCTTATAAATCAACTCGCAGAAAGTATCCACATTCCATTTTGAATCCAAATTTGTGTACAATTTCTGTATCAAAAGTACAAATGTATTTCTATTGAAGTGTACACCCAGATGCAGGGCCTTTTTGTTTGGAAGAAATGGAAATCAATTGGAACGACTTCATTCTTTTGAATTCATTATACCGTTTTAAATCCTCTAATAAAGCCCGATCCTCTTTGAATATACGAGGTGGCCTCAGACAAAACTCCTCTTTTTGATATTATAACATTTTTTTAAATTATCTTAAATCTTTGGATTTGTGAATAAATCATGACTATATGATAAAATTCGGAAAAATAAACGGATTCACATTTTGATGCTGACGTAAGGTCAGTTTTCACTCGAAACGTTAGTCTTTTAAAAATATCCTGTGTTCGTAAAAACTCTTCAATAATTGTAAAAGTAAGACAATTTATTGTGTCTTATTTACTTATGGCGCGAAATTTTAAAGAAAATTTTCGAACACTTTCAGAAAATTTGATTTATATAACATTTTTTCGTTATATTTTTAAGCGCTCACCGGCCATAGCATTCATATGTTACTATGGTTACGTAATTTAAGGCTGCTCAATATGATTTCGCAAAAGAAATCATATTTGTGCTCTTCGTAGATACCGAACTGCGCACACATCAAATTATACACTGAACAAGCTAGAAATGCCAAAGTTAGGGGCCCATTGTACAAATTTCTGGATCATCCCTCGTACATAATTTCTGTTTGTTTGAATGATTGACAAGCACGCGCATTTGCATGCAAAGTGGGGTACAATTTACAAACAGTTTGCACCAATTGTCACCATAAACGCAGGAATGGATTGAGTTTTCAAGTGCGACCATGCATGGGAAAGCTTAAGCTAACGGTTATGTCGCACCCGAACAAATGTTAATTAGTATGAACTAAGCCGTTGTCTATCTACAGAGATCACAGTGAAAACTCCGTTCAGACTGTTCGGACACGCAGGCTGGCCAGAGACTTTGCTTTGCACATTTGAGAAATCTTTGAAAATGTCACACGCGAAAGCATTTGTAATTATTTTGATGCTACTTGTGATACTGGTGATAGCCGCCGCTGGCCCTCTAATGAACAAATGACCATTGACATCCATTAAGATTTTGCGCAACCCTCTTAATTTGAAATGACATAAAACAACCATCATTGCCTAAGGGCATATAGTAATCAAATGTTTTACAGTTTAATTGGTACTGGTGTTATCTTCTATAAATCGTTTCAACTTTTAGCCCCTTCGTTTTTGAAACTCGGCTGTTTGGAAACAAAATGTTTGCGACTTATTGTGATGGCATTGACGTCGTCGTCGTCGGCGAAGGTGTAGGTATTCTGCGTAATTAATGAACTGGCAGGGCGGGGCTTAACCGTGACGTAAATTGGCGAGTTTACTTTTCAATACTTTGGGTTCTTTCAAATTTTAGTCGGTAATCATAGTTAACACGTGCAAATAACTGTATCCTAAAACCTAAAGGATTCGCGTGCTTTCATCGTTTGGTTACCAAGGCCTCGTAACTTCAGCTTCATTAAGCTGAAGTTACGAGGATTTGGCTACCAATCTACGATTTAAGGTCTCGAGTTATTTTAGATAAAAGCTGATTTCCCTTAACCTTAAGTGCAACGACCCGTTCCTTAGGCTCCGCCCTGCCAGGGCATTAATCATGGATAATATTAGGCCCACAGTTTATATCATCATGAAATTGACCAAGATGTACGATTTTGGAATGGTATCGAAGGGGGTATGAATTATTTGTAGTCCTGAGCAAGTTCGAATCAAATTAATGGAAGGAGGTAATATATTACTTTGTAGTCCTGAGCAAGTTCGAATCAAATTAATGGAAGGAGGTCATATATTACTTCTATTACGAACCACGAACCACTTAAATATCCACACCAGACAATTAAATTGTGGAATGATTTTATCGATTTTTATGAAATCAACCGAATTGAACGATTTCTTGGCGTTTTAAACGATTTCGGAGCGCTTTTGAATGGTTTGAGTGAGTGATTTGTATTCGGAGTGAGTGTCAATTTCATGGTGTTTCTAACTGTAATGGTGACCTGAAAAAGTTTAACCCTCGCTAGACATCTCCTGTATTATTGAGGATATTTTCTTGAAACTTGACATGTACTAGAGCAATCCATAGTATCAAGAGTGATAACTCTAACAGCCTTTTTGTTAGATTTATTTCTTTTTTTTATTGAGATTTTTTCAGCATATAGAAACTCCAGTCGAACATCGCATCCGCTTGGCGTTTTTGTTTCAATCAGGAATACTTGAAAACAAAGTAGAGAGAGTGAAGTTTGTGTTCATTGCCAAATCTAAGTAAATTTGATGTTTCAAAATCTGATCTCGAGACGATGACCTGCGTCGATTTAGCGTTTAAGCTCACCTGTGGGTATTTGTAATCGATCAATGTCCAGCGTCCGTCTATTCACAATATTACAAAAACTCCTGATATGTATCAACGACCTGTGTTTGTCTATCAAAATACATGATACGTACTTAATTTGTAAGGTAAAATAAAAAAGAAATAGCCAGTTGTTGTGGAATCCCATAGCTTATTAGTCCCCTACCGGCGAAAGCCGAAGGGGACTTTAGGTTTGCGCTCCGTCCGTCTGTCCGTCTGTCCGTCCGTCCTTCCGTCCGTCCGTCCGTCTGTCAGTCCGGATTTCAGTTTTCCGGACTTTTTTTTCTTAACCCTTGGAGATATTGAGCTGATTTTTGGTATGTGCGTCCGCATCAATGAGTTACAGAACGAGTTTGAGTTTGGTTCCGGTCCATTGATTTTTGTGGAAGATACGGATGCTGGACTTAGAAAATTACCAGGAAATTTCAGTTTTCCGAACTTTTTTCTTAACCCTTCGAGATTTTGAGCTGATTTTTGGTATGTGAGTGTGCATCAATGAGTTACAGAACGAGTTTGAGTTTGGTTCCGGTCCATTGATTTTTGTGGATGATACGGATGCTGGACTTAGAAAATTACCAGGAAATTTCAGTTTTCCGGACTTATTTTCTTAACCCTTGGAGATTTTGAGCTGATTTTTGGTATGTGCGTCCGCATCAATGAGTTACAGAACGAGTTTGAGTTTGGTTCCAGTCCATTGATTTTTGTGGAAGATACGGATGCTGGACTTAGAAAATTACCAGGAAATTTCAGTTTTCCGGACTTTTTTTCTTAACCCTTGGAGATATTTAGCTGATTTTTGGTATGTGAGTCTGCATCAATGAGTGACAAAACGAGTTTGGGTTTGGTTCCAGTCCATTGATTTTTGTGGAAGATACGGATGCTGGACTTAGAAATTACCAGGAACTTTCAGTTTTTCGGACTTTTTTCTTATTCCTTGGAGATATTGAGCTGATTTTTGGTATGTGAGTCCGCATCAATGAGTTACAGAACGAGTTTGAGTTTGGTTCCAGTCCATTGATTTTTGTGGAAGATACGGATGCTGGACTTAGAAAATTACCAGGAAATTTCAGTTTTCCGGACTTTTTTTCTTAACCCTTGGAGATTTTGAGCTGATTTTTTGGTATGTGAGTCTGCATCAATGAGTTACAGATCAAGTTTTAATTTGGTTCCGGTCCATTGATTTTTGTGGAAGATATGGATGCTGGACTTAGAAAAGTACCAGGAAATTTCCAGATTTTTTTTATCCTCAGAGATATTGAGCTGATACATAAAATCTGATACAACTAATATTTTGGAGAGGTAGTTATACCTTTACCACCAAAAAAGATACTGCTCTAGGGATGTATTTATAAATCCGGTAGGGGACTTGGTATTGCCATGGAATACTTCCAAATGCTTGTATATAAATAAAGCACGTAGATCTTTAAAAAAAATATATACTAAGTCAAAAAAGTTTAGCAACACTTGATATTTTTTGCTAAATATTTTTGTGTAGAAGAAATATTGTACTCAAATGAAGCTAAACATTGACTTCAATCTCTACGCAATATATTCATGCTTTTCTTTTGTTCCAATGGTGACTCTACAGTCACAAAACATAGCCAAAACGGCGGGAGGGGCTGGTATAAAAAGTCACAGCCTTTCATTTTTTGTCCAGATTTCGGTTTCGCAATTCAAAATCACGCTGTTTGGAGCGACAAGAATTTAAGCCAATGTTATCATTGGCCGCCTTTCATACCAAAACGAATTTTCTGCGTGTTAACGTGTGGTTGACGTTACGTGATTAACGACTCCCGAAATTCTGAAGCTGTAGTTAACGTGGCAGATTTCAAATGATCAGGTCAAATGAAAGTGATCATGGGAAGGTTCGTGAGCAAATTTTCTCGTCTGCATCACCATTGACGTCACAGAAAATGGAAAATACAGAAATGCCGTTATGTGATCATCATCCTTTTATGACCCGGTCAATGTTCAGTTCGATGAATTGATTGGCTTTCTTTGAATTGATTTTGTATTCATTCAAAGTGATGTTTGACTTTTAATATGAAAGAGCCCGTCGGACTATCACTGTGGGCAAAGCGGGGTAAATTTTACAAACAGGTTGTACTGTTTTGCTGTCCTGAACATTGGGCTGATTTCTCTCAAACCAGTACAATAAATTCATTATATCTGAGCCTCGAGCTTCTCTTTGCTTCAACCCTTACGCTTTGAAAGTGTAGTTGCGCGAACAAGAGGTTATATTGCAAAACAGTTTGCACCGTGTTTTTTTTTTTTTTTTTTTTTTTCATCCTAAACGCAGGGCTGGTGATAATCCACCGCGACTTGTCAATGATCTATCAGAAAGCAATTATCAAAGTTCAATTAATTTATGAATTAGCTGCCAAGAAAACAATTAACGGCTCGAAACAGAAAAAAATGAATGACTGTTTATTTTTATTTTATTTATTTATTTTTTTTTTTTATTCAAAATTGCAATTAGCGAAATTTTTAAAAGTTCAGATACACATTTCGTTCGAATTCGCTTTGTCATGCGAAACACAGGACAGTCATATAGCTGAAATTTTGGAAATACAATACAGCTGAAAAGTTTTGAATCACTTAGATTTAGTAAAAAGATATAGGGCCAACTTATTCTGGCCCGCTTTTGGGTCGGGTGTAGACTGGTATCACTATCGAATATTAGAATAGCCTATTCTAGGCTATTCTGATAGTCAATATGTAGACCAGTCTAGAGCTGGTAGCCCGCTTTCTGAGATGAACTCTGATATGCGGGAAACAGTACCCGCCCAGGGTCAGAAATAAGTTGGCCCATAGTATATAAGTAGTGAAGCAGCATATTGTCACGAATAAGCCGTTGTTGCTACAAAGAACGCGCATGCCTGTTTATGGTAAAGTTCGAGCGATGTTCAGAATGACACGCTGCCTGTCCGAACATCGCTCGGAATCTTCCGAAAAAGTAGAAAAAGCCCCCGGCGTTTGGCTGTTTTTGGGAAAAAACCGATGTATCTTCATCACCTTGACATCATTGGTGTAGGTGTTTGCGTTGGCGAGAACAACTTTAACCGTAGTTATTTCTCTGTTTTGTCGATGATTCTATGAGACATGGCATGTGTTTTCAGTATCACAAGAGCTATCAAGACTATCAGTGGGGTTTACTCTGAAATCATTTTTGAACGAGTTATACCCCTTTATCGAATTAGATTTCACTATCACAAGAGCTATCAAGACTATCAAAGGGGGGGGGGTACTCTGAAAGCATTTTTGTAAGAGTTATGTCCCTTTATCAACCTAGATTCCAGCACATACGGAGCTATTTATCGCGTCTTATAATTTGATTACAAAAAGAAGTAAAACAACCTTTATTATTATGATTATTATTTCAATCAATTTTTAATATGCCCGATTAACAATGTAAATCGATCGTTGCCCCTACTCTACTCTTCTGGACGTCAAATTGAGCGGGATATACCCGTGTCACATAAAAAAAAAAACATTTATAGATATTTCATGACTGAAGCTCAAGTCACGACTTTAATGAAAGTATTGATATCATATTTCAAAGGTTTCCCTTTGAGATCGTCACTCCATATCCTCACAAATTCGAGTCAAACAAAAATAGTTTCTTTGTTTGTTTGAATGCGGTTTTACGCCGCTTTCAACAATCTTTCGCGGCGGCTGGATTCCTGGTATTTCTTACACCGTATTGGTCACCATCACATCCTTTCCTAGTGTCCAGCTGCAATCCTATATAGGCCTACGGTAATCAACCTATTGGTTGGAGAGAGATAGTCGGAAAGTTTGAGTTTTGAGATATGCACCGTACAAAAAAGGTCTACCGATGGTCGTACCGACCGACCGACCGACCGATCGACAAGTGAAAAGCAATATACCCCTCTTCTTCGAAGGGGGGCATACTCTGATAATAATTGTAGAATCCCTCTCCAGACAACTTTAGGCAACACACATGTTGATATTTTTGTCGACGTTCAAAGTATGCATATAAATCAAATGTTAAATAACTTTTTTGGAGAATTTATTATGGACAAGCATTGTCGATTGTATATATCATGTTTATTTAGTTTATTTGTTTACAAAAGGCTTACCACTCCTTTTAGTATTTTTGTAAAGTCAAATCTGGGCGGCGGGGGTACCTAACCATATATTCCCAGTATTTCTCTAACTATAACTACCACACATTCTATCTGAGCTTCCAGTTACTCACCCCGTACAGGTATACACTTGAACCCGAGTGTCGAGGTAAAAGTCCTAGGATCGCTGGTTTGAACTGAAAAAAATGTTGAAAGCGGCGGGAAACTCCATTCAATTAATCAATTGAACCCCGACTCGACCAACTGTCACCCAACATTTAAGGTAATGGGCCAGTAATAACTTCCGCAACACTTCGGAACACATGATCTTTAACAATGTTTACCGAGGTTTCCTAATGAAATTCATTAGGAAACCTCGGTTAATACTGTTAAAGTTCATTTCTTCCGAAATAGTATGAAACTATAACGAGGCCACTATCTTAATTAAATCAATGTGACACGAGTCATTTATCTCTCATCAATGGGCGTATGATAAGTTGTACGCCTAATTGGGATTAGTAACTGATGGCTCAGATATAATGTTGTGGTTTTACTTGCGTAAGGAACATTAAAACAATGTAAAAATCAATTTGATCAGTTAACTTTACATAGAACGGTATAGACAAGAACGCGACTTCACTTTTGTCATCGTTAAAGTGGGACAGCTCTAATCTTTTTAATCTATCATTCGTACGATCTTCATTTTTCTAAATATTTTTTTTTAAAATTAACACTGACGAAACCAGAAACATTATTCTTTCGTCCAGATATAAAATTATTATTGTGTAAACGGCCAAGTAATAAAGACAGCAAAATGAAAGACCTCGACCGGAGGAAAGTGTAACGCGGGACACGTCGTTTTTACATTATTTTTATACGTTTAGAAGGCAAAATAACCCATGCACATTCAGCAAATTACGGATCCTACCAAAAAATCGTGTAGAATGTTATTTGATGCAAAGTTTGGTGTATGTTCTCATAATTTCCGACGAAAAATAATCATTTTATCGCAATAACCAGCTAACAATATCAACGTTTTTTGTAAGGTGTCACCAGTATCTTGCGCAACGTCTAGACGATGAGATATTAATTCCTGCGCAAGGTTTGCGACTGCCCAGTGCATGTGCTTCTTGCAGATGTGTTCGTGTCATACAGTGTTTTAAGTTTTTGAGGTTCATACTTCCTTGAAAACAAAGCATTTTATTTTGAATTCAGATGGTATAATGACATCTCACCAAAATTCCATTAGATTTTAGTCATTTCTAATCAAACTTATTATTTATCAAAGAATAAGACGTTTGCATTCCCAAAATATTATTATGTTAATGGAGTGAGAAACATACACTGAAACGAACATCTGAACGGCCACTTAGTTTTATTTCATTTGGTATCCGAAATTGAATATAGTAGAATACAAGGGCGTAGCTCCAATTACGCACATTACGCAATTGCGTAATAAAAATAATTCCTTTTTCGAAAAATCTCAATGAGTTGATGAATGATCGTAACATCGAAACTACAGCTTATTAAAGCTGTAGTTACAATGTTTGATTATTCACCAACGCTCAAACCATATAAACGGGGAGCGGGTGGAGGGCATTAATCTTTGTCACAGTCAACACATCGCCTTAATGCTATATATTCTTTGGTGTAACTTCATAAGCGTAAAAATTCGAAATCCTAGCTACGCCAATGAAATAAGTTTAGTAAAATCATTCAGAGAGAAGCTTAATCTTGTCCCGAAAAATTTTGAGAAAAGCAACGAATTTGAAGGATATTCAAATACACCCCTGATTTCAAAATTAACAATGGTGGGTGGGGTAATTATTAAATTTTCACACTGTTGTTTTCTTCAATAGTTTGATATCGATGACGCAAAAGTAATCGAAATTGGTCATGTATTCGATTAAGTTCCAAGTATTTCTGGAAGTGAACTTTCGAAAATCCTCTAAAATGTGCAACTTTTATGACGTTTTTTTTTTAAAGTAGGGTTCTCGTGTTTGACCGCTTAAATCAGACACAAAAAACAACATTTCGGATCCAATCTATATTCTTGATAAGCCAAATTGAACAGTCATTCATATAAACATAAGGAAACTGTATTAGATGGTCACACATACGTTAAAATGTGACAAATGCAGGGTAGCCGTTTAGAACTTAGTTTCAGTGTAATTTTATGACAAAAAGAGAAGAAGAACGCTAGACATCGACAGATGAAACGCAGATTGAATTATTTTTTGTGGTCCTAACGATGTATGTAAACTATACATGGGGTGATCTTACATAAAATAAGGTCACCCTTCATAAAATATGATCTGACCTTAGGTTTCGGGCATCATTGACATGAATAAGGTATTCAAAAAGTCGTACGGTTTTCTTTCAAAGTTCTTTTTATTGCTTTCAAGTGACTTTATACGTAAACGTTTTCTTTTTTTATTGATTTCGCCGTTTGAAAAACATTAATGGGACACGAGTTATTTGTCTCCCATTAATTGGTGTGTGATAAGTAGTA
This sequence comes from Fragum whitleyi, assembly GCA_948146395.1. Taxonomy (NCBI): domain Eukaryota; kingdom Metazoa; phylum Mollusca; class Bivalvia; order Cardiida; family Cardiidae; genus Fragum; species Fragum whitleyi. The sequence continues at coordinate 29,209,902 of OX411557.1, read as the reverse complement.
CAAAATATCTTTTGGTTCATTCGGCGCTGTGTAGACACACACCATAGAACCGGTCGTATCGGACACCGTCCGGTTATCACGAACACAGTTGAATTATAACCGCAAACTGACAGTGGGTATTTATTGACAATTATTTACCGGTCTTAGAGTGTTCCTTTCCAAACCATCTCGAAGATATTGGTTCATGACATAATAAACTTCGTTCATATGAATTTTTAAATGCCTCTCATAATTGCCTTTCTCCAGAAAACGCCTCGTAGTTGCATTTTAGCGGTAATTTCACTTTCTCGGAACAATAACTAATTTTTTATGCGGTTCTTGGGAAAATGAAGCAAACGATTTTATTCTCCGTTCACTACCCCACCTCTATAAGAAGTTTTATGGAATAATTCCCCCAAACATAAAAAGTTTCAATGTTTAAAGTCGTCAAGTGAGAAAAAAAGTAGTGTATCCGAACACCGTTACGTTCGGGAGGTGGTTGACTCCGGACTGGTGTTCGAATACACTATTTTTTTCGCTAGACGACTTTAAACTTTCATAGTGATTCCGTTGAAGCGTTTTATCGCATGAAATTTCATACAATGGTAGGATAGTTAATGTAAAATAAAATCATGCATTTCTCTTTCCCCAGAATTGCATAGAAAAGTAGATATTGTTCCTAGAAAGTGAAGTTACCGCTAAAATGCAAGTACGAGGCGTTTTCTGGGGAAAAGCAATCATGTCTCGTTTTAAAAATTGAATCTGAGTCAAGTTTATTATTACTTTTACCAACATCTTCGAGGTGGTCTGGAAAGGAATACTCTAAGACTGGTAAATAACTGTACATAAACACCCACTGCCACTCAGCGGCAATAACTCAATTGTGTTCGGTATAACCGGATGGTGTCCGATACAACCGGTTCTATGTTGTGAGAAATAAATCATCTTCACGGTGTTATTAACTCGGACTGATTACTTATCATTTTCCGTTGATTTTCAATCTCAATGGTTTGCAAAAACTACTAACTTTAATGTTTTAAATGCTCGTACAACATGTAAGTAGCTACATTAGAAATGTTTGTAATAATGACGCATGAAAACATGTCTATATGCGTGTGAGTGTGTGTGTGTGTGCGTGTGCTTGTGAGGGTGTGTGTGTATGTATGTGTGCGAACCTTTTTTCACGTGTTATTAGTATATATTGTAATAGACGATGTATGTTATTTACAAGTCTGAATTAAGTGTTCTTCTTCTTGTACAAAAATAATAACGGGTTTGAACTTTTGAATTTGACGGTTTTTATACTGTAAATATGATCGTAGCTGATGAAGAGAAAAGTCTAAAGTCTTTGAAAAAATGTTTTAATGTAGTGGGCCCGTAATATTTCCGCAACATTTCGGAACTCACGATCTTTCACTATGTTGACCAAGGTTTCCTAATGAAAATCATTAGGAAACCTCGGTTAATCATTACTTCCGAAACGTTGCGGAACAATTACGAGTCCACTACCTTAGTTGACGACAGAGAAAAAATGTAAGTTCAGGCTTTAAACTTGATTAACAAGTTTACAGCTCGATCAAGATACGGCATGAAACAGCCATAACAAATTCCACGTTTCTTGATGACAAAAATTGAAAAACTGTAAAGGAAACAAAGGAAGGTAGTGAACGTTGAAAAAAGTAAAAGATCACACAAGTATGGTTGTATTTTATAGACCAATCCTTTAAATGACTTTAAAAAAATGATTTATAGTTTTATTTGCAAACAAAAAAGACTCAGAAGACAACTTCAAGAGCTTCTAAGTGTAATAAAACTCTTCAAATACACTTGGTGCAAGTTATAACTACCCCATTTTAAGATCTAGAGTATTCTACCTTGAATTAACAGACCTGTCTTCGTGATGTCAAAACGTTTGCAGACTTCAGAAAATGATACCTCGTTTTGCACGCAAGAACACGTGCAAAGCGGGGACTATTTCAAAGCTGTTTCTCGAACGTTTTCATTCAGAATGCCGCATAAATCTCGCCGAATCTTTTGCCTAGACCATCTCACCTATTGGCCCTGTCACACCACAACGTCTAAGCCAGCGTGTGTATAAAGAACATTTGTGACCCGTCACGCGATATGGTACCATCTAGGAACTCCGTTAAATAAATATTTGAAAAAGAGATTGGTCCAAGAACAGGTCAACCTACGGTCGCATTTGAAAAATTGTTTCATTAGAAGATAGATTAACCATTCTAGATTCAGAGAATTAGCAATGTGCGAAAAGTTTCGACCCTAGTCAGTCTGCGCAATTCGCGCAGTTGACCAGGGTCGACACTTTACACACTTTCAAATGGTCCTTTTTTTGCGTGACGGGTCACATTTGTATAGCGAGCACTGTAGGGTGTGAGTTTGTTTTCAATGCTTATTTCGACAGTGGCTACCATACATGTCCAATTGTTGTTACAGAAGTAAATATAAAGTGTTCATCTTTCGCTAGGAATTGAAACTGAAATAATGCATTTTGATTCCCTAGAAATATATTCCTTTGAATTTGAACAAGATTTCCAATCTTCTTTCATTTTGTTACCTTATCGTAAAGTCGGGCTTTCCCCACCAATTTGGAGACCTTTCGTAGTTGTTGACGTCAGGGCGTTCGTTTACGTTGGCGTTGACGTGGTACGTCGTTCTATTTTAAGGTCAATTCGCTTTTTTGAGGGGGCTAATATATACAGGTACCCCGAAAATGTTTTAACGCCCTCGTGCTTCGAATTTGGCGTTTGACCATTCTTCGGGTATCTGCAAATGTTAACACCCCTGTGTAAGCAAATCGGGGGTTGAGTGAAAGACCGTACTAAGTGTATATACTATGTATAAACACTTAGTACGGTGTTGTGCTAAACCATCGAAATGCTATCAACTGTATCTGTACAATTTCGAAAATATAGTAGGCATTATTTTGTCAAAAATGGTTACTCTACCTCAGGTTTATAGGTTTATCCTAGTTGTAGAGCAATCACTGGCGATTGTATCTCAACCTAATTTGCGTATTTAAGGTTATTATATAAGATTTCTTATTTAATCTTACACAGAGGACAATATATAGTTTCTCACTGATACAAAAATCAGCATGAAATAAATTTTATTACATGTACTTGGGGCCAATTTCACCAAAACATTTAAGACATATTCCTGTCTTACTACATATTTAGGACAAAATTATGTATCACCACCTATCTCAATACTTATGTAAAGTGATTGTTGTTTTTACTGTTTCCAAAGTCATCAGTAAGACAAAAATACGTCCTAAATGTGGGAACGCGACATTTCGTCGAACGACACTTCATCGAATGCGACACTTTGTCTAAAGTATTCGTTCGTTGAATATCAATTTCGTCGAAAGTCTTTTCATCGAATACGACACTTCGTCGAAAATTTACCCTTTTATTGCGACCAAATTATTGACACAATCCGACTTACTCAACCCGTAAGATAATTTTAAATTGATGTGGAATGGGTGGATGGAAAGAGTAATGTCTACGATCGGTCGTTGATTTGTGCATCGTCGCTTTCATACCATAATAGCAAAACACCACCCAAATATCTAAAAAATTATTGATAAATTGAAGGGTAAACAAGCCAGTGCGGAGACACTGTTTGAGCAAACGCTTGCCAACCATTTAAAAGTCATCGTGGAAAGTGCATATTGATATAAGATATTGATTACAATTCGAGAAAATGTTCATTTTAATAATATAAATTTTAATCATCAATTAAAGGTTATCATTATTACTTCTAAACGTTTTTATTGGTGTAATGTGTTAATATTCTAATAGCCCTTTTCTGGGCAGTGTACGCCAGTAGGCTACCTACTCCATCTCACGTGACTCCACTCTCGCGAGTCAATCATAAAAACGGCGCACTATGGCTTCGGATTTTTTTTCGTCGAATTCTTACGACCAAATAATTTTTAGACAAAGTAATTTTTCGACGAAATGAAATTTCGACCATCTGGCATTTCGACGAAAATGCTTTTTCGACGAAGTGTCGTTCGAAGATGCGTCGTACATCCCTAAATGTTTTGTTATAAATAGCCCCTGATTCCTTTTTCTCATTCTATTTTTCTAATATACTTTTAAAAAAATATGGGAGAGAGGGAGCGAGAAAAGTACATTTTTCTAATAAAATTGCGTCATTTTGCACGTTTATAACACAGGTGACACGTCATGCATGATAACATATTGATCATTACCTCGTACCTCATTTTTAAGAAGGCATTTTCGTTAGTAAGCTCTCATTACATTTTTGGTATAATGACTGCAAGGTGGCCTAGATTCTTTTAATCAAGATTTGTTTTTATGATTATTATGATTATTCCAATTTATATGGTCTTATCTGTGGTAGAAATTTATAGAAACATGAGAGAATATGAAATCTGTGGTATTTCTCCGCTATAAATGAGAAAACAAAGCATTCTTTTTAAATTGGAAAGTAGCCTTTAAGGTAGTGGACCCGTAATAGTTCCGCAACATTTCGGACCTCATAATCTTTCGCAATATTAACCGAGGTTTCCTAAGGAAAATCATTAGGAAACTTCGATTAACACTGTCAAAGTTCATTACTTTCGAAACGTTGTGGAACTATTACGGTTAACAAACCTGTTAAAGGGATCAAAGGCCCTTATAAAGATATGCAGCTTCTGCAATAACAACAACAACAACAACAACAATACTTTAAGCAAAGGAAATAATCATTGTCCAGAAAAACAACTCTAGATGGCGAAGAAATGTTTTATCGAACGACGAAGCCTGCACTAACTCGATGAAACATGCCTGATAGTATAAAATGATATCAGGTAGTCTATATTTCAGTGAAAACAATTTGCATATGCATTATCTTTAGCAAAACTATTTTCACTGAAATCCTGTAAAGTTAAGTGTTTACTAAAATTTAATTACTTGAAATGATTGTATATAAAATTGAATAATATGTTAGTGTCTCGAAAAAATAATGTTATCTGGTCTCGGCTGCAAGAAATTATCATGACTGGACAAAGCCTCGTCATGAAAAATTCTCCAAACCTCAACCTGATATTACATTTCAGAATCTAACATATCATTTCCTATTTATTAAGTTTCGAAACAGAATGAGCGAAGTATCTGGGATGGCTGGATGGAACAGTATATTTTTGATTCGTGAAAAGATAATCTCCATATTTTTAAGTATTTTTAATATTATATGACGAAATTAATAGCTTTGTAGGTTTTTGTATTTAAACAAGAAGCCTCTGAACTGTTGTCCATGTTTGCTTATAATCTAAGCTGTGTAGACGATCAATGTTAAGTATTGAAAATATTGTATTTCGATGTAAATAGAAACCCTTGTTATGTCAAAAAAGCATACACGCAAACACTCGTGACTCTTTAGGTGAAATAAAAACGTCCGCGAACTTAGTAAATGATCAGTTGCCCAGCCGCGCTTTCGGGAAATCGAAACGGTGCAAACTCTTTGTCAATTAAACCCGGCTTTGCACACAAATATTTTGCTAATCGGATTGAGTCATTGGTGTTTAACAGAACCAATTTTTAAAGGCACACTATTTGCCAATACTGGTATATCATATACCACAATGCATCTATTTATGAGCACAATCAGTTAAGCAACCTGATACTGCCATAGCTATAGTTTTATAGCCGAAACATTGTGGAAAATGGTAATTTTGTACAGAATAAGCAACTGCACGACTGTTGGCTCATATTTTAACAAAGTACAGTCTAAAGTACCCAGGTACTACTACAACCGTTGGTATAAAACCTGGGCCCAAAACGTAGCTATTCAAGAAATTCATTTTGACTTATTTTATGAACACATATGTCATATGTGTCATTCTAATTTTGTAAATGCTTAGATCTATGTAAGGTATGGTGTGTTATGACAACATTAATGGACATTGATAGTATATCAATTTCACCCGCAATTTCAAATGAGTGATCAAAGATCTATTTTACATTAAAAATGATAGGCGATGACGGTTTCTCGAACCTCACTCTTTCTTGCGGATCTATACCTGTAAGGTTGTTTAGCAATATATCAATTTCTATTTCACAAAAAGATTAATATTATAGTAATGTAGTCTCGATCATTGAATTGAAAAAAAACTATAATTTGAAATAAATCGCAGAAAATATTTCACAATATCATGGTGTGATGTTGCACCATACCTAGCATCTATTTTAAAAACAGACCAAACCGGTTCGACATGTATGTTGACAAAATAAATGGAAATTGATTGTTTCAAAAGAGAATTTTGAGACTGAGTTGTAGTAATACCTAGTAGGAACATTTGTCTACATTCTGATCAAATTTAAGCAAATTTTATTCAGCCGTAATGCAGTTGTTGGTTTTGAACAAAATATCCCTTTTCCATAAAGGTTTGGCTATTCTGTTATTTGATTGGGCCTATAATGTTGTGCAACGGCTTTTGCTCATCTACAGCTTAAATTTGATCTATTGTTTAGCTTGGCCAACTTTTTTTTAATAGAAGCAGCATTAAATATGATTCAAAAACTCTTTACATGAACCCAAAAGTATTGTTATTTGACACGAGTCGCGATACAAAGCCATGTTAGGTCAAATTGGCTACTACATGTAAGTTATCTCGTTTACACACCAACTTCAAACAAAAGTTAGACAACGCACGAAGCGAATCGGCCAATCAGAGAACAGTATTTCAAAAGTATATATCGCAGATTCAACTCCGAGCGTTGCATTTACAGATGTACGGTTGCAGTGTGTCTTGCAAGTGAATCTAGACAGGTTTTGGGGGCCGAGTCATTTAAAAGATTACGAGCATTTTATTCAGCTCTTTTTTCCTAAAGACTTTCGACAGTCGCAAACATTCAAAAGATGGGAAAATGGTAGCTGAAATTGATTCATAAGTGATTACAGCATATTCACACTTGATTAGCGTAATATCACAGCGATATTTATTTGAATACTACAGTTAAGGTCGTCTGTTAAGGTCAAAGTCATTTTTTGGGGGGTCACTATTTTTCAAAACAAAAACTTAAATATTGGCCATAACTTTTTATTGGGAAGTCATAGAGTCTTGATATTTCATATATGCATTGCTTGTGACAGGACCTTTTTTGTTGATACTGACCTCTCTGTTGATACAAAGCTAAAAGTCAGTTCTCAAGGTCGCTTTTCAAGGTCAATTGTATGAAAACTTAAGAGTTTAACATTGACAAAACTTTTGTTTAGTAGTTGATAGAGCTTAGATATTTCAATTGTTCACTGCTTGTGACAAGACCTTTTCTTATGATAACAACCGCAATGTCAGTTGTTTTGGTCAGGGTCATTTTAAGGTCGAATTTGTAATAAAATTAAAACTTAATCATTGGACATTACTTTTGATTTGTAAGTGATAGAGCCTTGACATTTCAAATGTGCATTGTTTGTGAGAAGCCCTTTCTGTAAATAATAAATGTTATGTTGTCTGTCAAGGTCAAGGTCTTTTTTTCAAGATCACTTTATTCAACATAGAATCTTTAATATTGGCCATTACTATGGATTGGTAATTGATAGAGCCTTGATATTTATCATGTGCATTGCATTGCAAACCACTGTTCCGAAAAAAAAAAGGCAAATGCGGGGGCATTGATGTTTAACAAACAAATATTGTTTTCACTTGGTCTTTACTTTTGATTTGTCGTTTGAAATTTCTCTAAAGATTGACCAGTGTAATATTTTATCGTCTGGTTAGGCTTTAATTTGACATATCATTTATCGTTTCAGATCAGACAACTAAGTCTCCTTATACGGCGGAAATACTGGTAAGCCTCACTCTTTATATGCTATCCGATAGATTATCGAGCTTAATCGATAAATTTTCACTTGGTAGTTTCATCGGTTGATCACTGAAATTATCAAAACGGTATAATCAGGTTTTTAATACATCAGACCCACTTCCTTTATAGCGGTGACACAATCATGATGCAACATAAATGAGCCTGTGCGTGAGATTTCCAACAACTTCAAATATGCGCAAAGCAAATACTCTGGCCAGCCTGTGCATCCGCACAGTCTGACCAGAGTCTTCACTTTGCGTTTAGTAAGTAGATAAGGTCTCAAGGTATCTGTAGACCATTAGATAACTTTATAGTTACAGTATGTGGCTGTATATGCTTCTTATTGTATGCACCTCACGGGCATTTCAAATTGTTGGAAATGTCACGCACAAGCTCAAATAATGTTGGAAATGAAAGAGCTATTAGAATTTTTATTTTACGATTATAAAATTTGTCTCCCTTGCAATGATAAATTAATCATAACACGGTGGTGCAAAAACGCATATAAGAAATGATAAGAAATTACACTATAGGGATGAGTGTCTTTTTCGCTGCGTTTATTGGGGTAGAAAGTGCAATTGCCTTAGCACATGGCAAATAACGCCCGTAGGGCGTTATGTTTAAGCCATGTGCTAAGGCAATTGCACTTTATACCCCAATAAACGCAGTGAAAAAGACACTCGTCCCTTATAATTGCAATCCTCTAGATCAAAGAAACTATTTTAATCCTTAAAGCTTCAAGTCTACTTTCTGCGCATATGGCTACAGGGAACCAATACAATCTCCCGCCACCTGTCACATTAACGGTGAAGTAAACAAAGATAAGGGCGGCCTCTGAATGGTCCATAATATATGATGATCAAATATGATAATTTATTTTTGGAGATTTACAATATTTCTACAAGTTAGATGTAAAATGGTAGAGGTGAGAATCTATTTCGGGTCTTGAGAGGCATTTTCAAGACATTGGGGTATTTTCCGGAGTAGGAAGAGTTATCTTAAAAATGACGTCATTACTCATTGATAAAAGGGCTCATGCTATATTTGAAATGGTCTTTTTGGATGCACGATAGATTTTTCTTTAATTTGATATAAGGCTTGACTTCCGATGAAATTTTGGGGATGAGCTATTCAAACTTTTGTTATAATGGTCGACAACGGGAAATGAATTGGTTCCCTCTTACCATAGATTACAGAATCTATTTTTAGATCGTGTATTTTTTCAAGGGTAAAACAAATGATACACAAATAAACGACAACTTTGAAATTCACAGAGGTACTTATGACAAAAAACTTGTTTTTGCCAAGTTAGTCTGTATTTTCAAAAGAAAACGGCGTGGTCGGTCTTAGTTCAGAAGGTTGCATGATTGTCTTTGTCGACTCGCTGTTTTCTAAGTTTACGTCGGCTCAGAATCAGCACTTCATGCTTGTAATCGTAAATTCTTTCAAAAATATCTTAATTTATGATAGATTAAATAACAATGTTGCGTTGATGAACGGGAACTAGGTTAATTCGAGTTCCTACAACACAGGACTTGCAGATCGAAGATCGGGGGTTTCCAAAAAGACCTATTGCATTTTATACAGAAATAAAGTGCAATTGATTTCCCCACGTGATGCGATTTAAACCAATCAGAATTCTTTATTTTATTGGATTGCAATTATAGAACTTTATTAGCAATAAAAGTCATATCTCATTGTTGTATTGTGTATACAAATAGCTCCGCCTATTCATTATAAACAGCGTTATCTTTTAGCGGCGTTGATGCTTTTGACGTCATTTACCCACGTGCTAAATGACGCGCTACGTTTTATGTAAATTTCTTCCATCATTAATATCATTACTAGTCCATTAATTTCAGAATAACTAATTTCTGAATTTTGATCGTTATATAATGGATTTAATTACATTTTGGCGTTGATGTGTCCATGAACAAAGTCTGATTGGGGAGGAGTTATATGAAAAGCAAAATCCGAGGGCGGCGCAAAATCCTCGGACTCCATCCTCGGATTTTACCTTTTGCATATAACTCCATCAGGTTTAATTCATGAACACATCAACGCTTCATAATCGGATTCTCTTTAATATCTTTTGTCTTATGAACAACAAAAGATCTATTTTCATGACCGACTGGCTCCGCCACTGATGAAAATTTAGCGTTTCTTGTTCACTCAGTGAAATATAGTTCGATCTGAAAACTGAAACAAGCAATTTTCTCTATCTTTTCATTCACATGCTTCCATTGTAAACAGGCAAAGAGTATAAACTTTTTTTTTCTCTCCATCAAGGAAAATCAATTTTGTAAAATATTTTCTTTCAGAATTTCACTGTCAATGTTATCTTTCATCGTTCCACTGCAGATTTTTTTCTCATAAAGAATGAATATAGATTACAAAATGTAATTATCTACAATGTATTGAGTTTTCAGTTGTGTATTACTGCATTGAATCTTTTCTCCAAAGAAAAAAGTTTGATTATAAGCAAAGATTATAAGATAGATAAAATCCTACAGTTTTTATTTCAAGTAAGGGGGATAAACGAAATATCACGTTGTGTTTATTTGCAGTAGAATTGTGCCCCTGAACGCTTTGCAGTTTATTACATTCTTTAAAATTAGGCCCGATTGCAAAGCAAAAAAATAGTGGCCACTTCGGGGTTATCCATTAAGGTAGTGGACCCTTAATAGTTCCGCAACATTTCGGAAATCATGTTCTTTCACAATGTTGACCGAGGTTTCCTAATGAAAATCATTAGGAAACCTCGGTCAACACTGTTAAAGTTCAATACCCCCGAAGCGTCACGGAACTATTATGGGTCTACTACCTTAAATAAAACACCGAGAATATAACTAAACGTTTGTTATGCAACCCTGCTAATTGCTTAAATCAAGTTTGTCTATCACCGTTTGAACTTTATTTCATACACCAATGAAAAAAGTCTCAATACATTTTTCCAGGATGTTTCTGATGATGTTGTGTATATTAGGGCTGATGACAATGAATTTCCCGTCTGGTACGACCAGAAAACGCCGATCTATATCGGACATGTATGCTGAGCTAAATATAGACAACATGCCATTCCAGGTTAGAGTAATTCTATCAAGGGCGTAACTCCCATTACGCAATTTACGCAAGTGCGTAAAAAATAATCCTATGTTGAAAAATTTAGTCGATGAATGATCATTCCATCGTAACTACAGCTTATTCAAGCTGTAGTTGCGATGTTTTGATTATTGACCAACGCTCAAATCATAAAAAGATAGCGGACGGAGGGCATCCATCTTTTGTCACAGTCCTCATATATCGCCTTTATCTACCCTTGTCTACCTTTATCTACCGATATTCTATAGTTGTCGCCTTCTGAGTGCGTACAAATTTCTAAGTCCTAGATACAACTATGTCTTAAGTCAAAATCTTCTGCTTAAGATTGGTCAGTTGAAAATGAAAAAGTGTTAAGAGTAGCATTAAACGACATCTATATCGGACATGTACGCCGAGCTAGATATAGACAACTTTCCATTCCTGGTTAGAGTAATTTGATTGCCAAAGTCTTCTTATTCCGAAGGGTCAGCTGAAAACGTGTTAAAAGCGGCATTAAACCACATTCAGATATATAAATCGAGGGGCAGCGCAAAATCATTTTAAGTGTCTTTACGTTTTTGGCATGAAATCTGGAAGAAAATTCGGTGGATGATTAGACTTCAGCTGTGTGCAATTTGAAATATCATTTATTGAGAGATAGGCGAAATATGAGAGCATAAAGTCTAATTTCATAACTTTTCATTCGAAACCTCCGAAATAATCAATGATTGTGGCCTTATTTGGGAGGGATATGAGTAAAGATTTATTCTTAAGAAGCGCTGAACACTTACACGATCATTTATCAACTTTAGAATACCAGAGCTTCGTTCATTTATTTACACGAATAAATTTATTTGACCTACCGACTCCTCGGCATAATTCTTCGATTCTGTCGTAGTTGACTCTCACCTGTCGTCGCCGCAACCGGTTGTACGGTGTGTTTATATGCACTTACAAAAGATTTGCGCTGACTCTTCGATTTATAAGGGTACAGGCAATGTCATGCACAGTTTTGAAATGATGTAACGTCGTATCATACTGGTAACTTTTGATATGCGTGCGGGAAATTACGGCGTCAAGATCAGACCTATATTTTTTTTTTTAAATTTGTTATATACTCTACTTGATTTAGAATCTCCATGCCACTTATGGAAGTACATCCATAATATTGGAAATTTGAAATCGTCATATTCATTCAGAAAAAGTTTGCAAAAATACTGATTTTGGTGGGTAAAAAAAGGTCGCCCTCTAAATAAAGTCACGATTTCAATTGAACGTACTTAAATTAATACCAATTTTAATTGCGCCATAGTTAATATGTACATTTTAAAGATAAACCTTCACAATTATTTTGAGATTTGAAGAAAAACGATAACTCCATCATTTTATATTTCCGCATTAACCCTATGCAGAAATGACGAAATCAAAGACGAAATGACTACGTCATTAACTAATTCGGGAGATTAAATTATAAAAAAATCACTAAAACTTCATTTTATTCTCTCTGCTTTTAACTCAACACGAAACTTCTTTCTCGTTTTTCTTTTCTTTTCTTATTTTCATGAATATGGCACTTAAAATTCTTTAGTTTTCATGCCTCGGCATCGAAGGTCTGTCTGTTTGTCCGGGTTTTTTTTCCGATTGTCTCCAATAAACCAAAAACAACTCATTTTGCATTTTACTATTTATTTTGATTTATAAATGGTAGAGTATTCATATTTCACATGAGTATTGCTTGTGATTAATCTTTCTGATTGTACCAGCTTGAAGGTCACAAATTAAGGTCAGGGGAATTTTTTCAAGGCCATATACATGTGTATATGAATAAATGAGTCAATGCATGACATATCCAACAATTTAACATGTGCACAAAGCAAAGCCTCTGGCTAGCCTGTGCCGCCGTACAGTCTGTCCAGAGTCTTCACTCTGTACTATGTAGATAGATGAGGTCTAAACCTTTCTCCAGACTGTCATTGAATTATCCTAATTGTATCGAGAGGTTGTCTTTGATATATTACTTGTTCATCACGTACGTGTGAAATTGTTGGAAATGTCACGCACAGGCTCAATTTATATTGACATTAAATATCGGCGTGAGGTTGATTACCGAATCGATTTTCGTTGCGCTCTTGCTTATTCTATTCTATCAATTTGCTGAATATGAAAAAAATGACAATGGCGGGTGCATTCGTGTTTAATAATCATATTTGGTTGAAACTTAAGTTATTACCTCCCCTTTCTAGGTTGTCACACGACCGGAAGTGAAGAGACCAGAGCCTATTCAGCACATAGCTTTTTTGAAAGTACATAAAACTGGTAGTTCTTCAGCACAGAACCTTTTCTTAAGGTAACGTCTTAGTTTCATTCTTTTCTCATTTTTATGCCCCCGCATCGAAAGATCGGGGGCATATTGTTTTACCGTTGTCCGTCTGTCCGTCTGTCTGTCCGTCCGTCCGTCTGTCTATCTGTCTGCCTGCAAAACTTAACCAAAAATCTTAACATTGCCAATATCTTCAAGCCTATTCAACATACAAGGCTCATATTTGGCATGATGATAGATCTCAATGATCCGCATCTGCTGATACCAAAGTCAAGGTCATGTGACAAGGTCAAGGTCATCTGTCAAGGCCAAACTTTGAAAAAAATGCTGTTACTGGGGCATTAGTGTTTCACAAACACATCTTGTGTGTTTGATTTTTTGTTATGTTTGTTTGAATGATTGTTTGTTTAACGTCGTTCTCAACAGCATTTATATAAATTTTGTATCGCGGAAGCTCGTGCACCTACTCATGGTTATGCTCTCGTTTCAGTCATCAGTCATCAAACACATTATTTCGTCTTTGCCACAAGCTGCCCGCCCCACTTTGGCGTCCTTTGGGCCTGTTTTACTAAACTTCTTACGAAAAAATTGACCGTAAGTCGAATTCACAAATCGTACCTGGTGCTTTTTTTCATTGTTAGATTCTGCCTCGCAATAATCGTCTTCTAAAGACGATTCGAATGTGACAATGCATTGCAGAATTCCATATTTAGTTACTAGTGTAGAAGCAACTTTAATTTCTGACTTACGCAAAAATGATCGGAAGATGTTTTGTAAAAAGAGCCCCTGCTGATCATAATGGAGGACAATGAAACGTGTTAAAATGACTTTTTATCATTTTTCAGATTTGGCTGGAAACGAAATTTAACATTTGTCCTATCTCCAGCAAAGAACAAGTTCCATTATCCAAATATCATCAGTTTAAACGAAGGGATGAACGTGAACAATACATTACCACCTCCTAAAGGAAAACACCACGAAATACTTTGTAATCACGTGGTATATGACCGGAAGGCTTTCCGATCTTACATGCCGAACGACACTTTCTACGTCGGCATTCTTCGTGAACCGTTCGAGATGTTTAAATCCACATTGAATTATCTACGACCCGGATATATCTACAATAAGATCAAAACCGAAAAACCCGCATCGGACTTTTTGAAAGATCCCCTAAAATATGAACCTAAAATGGTCGTTCGTTCTCTCACTAACAACCGGATGGCAATGGAATTCGGATGCAGTGAAGAAACGATCCTATCCAAAAAGCCCGACAAAATATTAGAATTTATTAAAGCGGTAGATAAAGATTTTAATTTAGTAATTATAGCAGAGCATTTCGAAGAATCAATTATTCTTTTGAGAAGATACTTAAACTGGTCAACTAAAGATATTTTATATGTTGATAAAAACATAGCATATAAAAAGAATGAAACTGCCTTAGTTGGTCCTTATGATAGACAATTATATAAAAGATACGCAAAAGTTGATTATGCTCTTTATGAGAACTTTTATCGAAGACTAAGAGAACAAATTCGTGAGGAGGGATTCGATTTTGATGATGAACTTTTACATTTTAAAGAAGTAAGGAAAATGACGGTAGAATTTTGTCGGCAAAAAACGATTGATCCGGGTACGAAGTTAGTCGTGGAAAAGTCAAAGTGGAGTGACAAATTTGAAATAACTAGGGAGGATTGCAATTTAATAAAGAAACCGGAAATGCAATTTGTACAGGACATAAGAGAGAAGCAGTATGGGTCACGTGACATCTAGATATGGCGGCTATTTTGTTCAACATTTGACGTTGTCAAAGTCGGCTCTTTGCGACCATTACCTCATAACAACAGTTTGTATTCGCTTTGGAATGCAAACCGTCTAAATGCTTTCTATAATCGGACTTTATCACGCTAAAGCTATATAGCAAATACTGTTTCCATACAAAAGACTTACAAGAGTAAGGTACGACTGGTGTGTTCGTAGTGTTTGTTAATGCCACTGAGTATTTAAATTTAAATTAAATTTTAAGCTCGCCTAAGGAGTAGTCAGCGAACAAGTGTATTATACTGAAATGTAATTAAGCTAGTTCCTGACTTGCGCGACAATAAGCCATTTCGGTGTTGTCAATCAAAAATGTGATTGCATAATGAAAACACTATGTTTGGCAGTTGAACTGCGACATTTTCTGCTACTTTGTTTTAAATCTTTTGCTAATGTGCGACTCCAACGCCGTAACTACAGCACGAATAAGTTGTCGTTACAACGTTTCGGTCGCCCTCGAATGATTTCCTGTTTATTTCATATCCATGACTATATATATTGTGCAAATTTCAGAAATCATTGTCTTAAGCAGTGATAACCGATGTTTCCTAATGAAATCATTCGGAAACCTCGGTTAACACTGTTAAAGTTCATGACTTCTGAAACTTTGTGGAACTATTACAGTTCCACTTCCTTAAACAACGTTTAGATATTTTATGTTGTGTCGTTTAGGATGTCGAGGGCTGGGTCGATCTTGTCGCTTGCTTTTTGCTGCCTTGATTTCAGGACCGATTTACTTTCATAGGAGCAAAAAATATTGTTATGTTTCCCTTTTCTGTCTTAAGGTAGTACATTCCTAATTAGAAATTTTGAAAACGTGTCGATGTCGGATCGTTTGGGTAGACACCGTTATATTTCGGTTTAATAAAACTTTTCCGCTTTTAGCTCGGCTGTTTTTCGGAGAAAACCCGAGGTATTGCTATAGCCTTCGTGTCGTCGTTGTCGTCGTCGTGCGAAAAGTTTGATATTTTGTGGTATCTCTGGTTCTACTGAAAGCATTTACTTGAAACTAGCAGACATGTTCACCATCAAAAGAGCAACCTATACTATCAAGGGGGATAACTCTAGATGAATTTTGAACAAAGTATGCCCCTTTTTCGACTTAGATTTTTCCCACCACCCAGCACTCAACAGCCGAGCGTAGGCACCCGTAGACGGTGCTCTTGTTTTAACTCATCGTAATTAGTAGTACTGAAATGATGAAAGTGTGTAAGCATGGCTCCCAGGCTATCAATTATTGTTAACTTAAAAATAAGTAAGGGACAGAACTAGTGTTTTACTATATCATTCCATCCAATTACCTCTCATATTCTCAAAAACTAACACTGATCGGTTATTCAAAGGATATAGGCTAATAAGAGTTTAATCGCTAATTTCACATTATTTTAGATAAGTGGGAAGGAGTCAGTCTATAAGTGTGCATACAATGAATATACACTGAAGATATTCGAGCAATGCAAAAACTCAACCAATAGAGAAATATCGACATTTTCTTTAATACTTTTTTGGTGGTTTATCGAGGAATAAAGGTAGATTATCATTTTGATAAAGACATCGCCTTAACAGTGAAATGATCAAACACCCATACCCTGCTTTCGTTCTTTCACCCAATCTGACGTCATCAAATCATAGTCCAAAAAGTGACATCATCGTGAACGTTGCATAGCAGTCACGTGCAAAATGGCTCGCTTTAAGAAATTTTCTCCTAAAATATCGCATTTTGTCTCATTTTTACATTAATAAATAGAATAATCGTTAGTTTCAGCGTAAGATCGATTGATTTTTCATTTCCTGAGCAACAGATGCTATATTTTCACTCGTGGCTCCGCCACTTGTGAAAATAAAGCTTTTGTTTTTCACTTAAATGAAATATTAATCGATCCTACACTGAAACGAAAGATAATCCTCTATATCTTCCGCATGCAATCTAAATGGAAAGAAAATTCATTCGAGAAAATACGGGTCATGTCCATTTCGAAATTTTTCATAAGAAGTAGCCGAACTACCTTGTATTATATTTGTTTTTAAATTTGTTTATTTTGTAAAATATATACCTGAAATCCACTAGTATTGCAGTATTAAACTGTCTACATTTATTAGATGAATAATCAATCAATCCATTCATTCATTCATCCATTCATTCATTCATTCATTCATTCATTCATTCAATCATTCATTCATTTGTTCATTAATTCAGCAAAATTGATAAATTGATTT
This sequence comes from Fragum whitleyi, assembly GCA_948146395.1. Taxonomy (NCBI): domain Eukaryota; kingdom Metazoa; phylum Mollusca; class Bivalvia; order Cardiida; family Cardiidae; genus Fragum; species Fragum whitleyi. The sequence continues at coordinate 29,192,655 of OX411557.1, read as the reverse complement.
TTTGTTTGATATTTTAGTACTACAATATTACACTGTTTGAATTCATTAACTCATTTATTTATTCATTCATTCATTCATTCATTCATTCACTCATTCATTCACTCAATCATTTTTCCAGTTGAATGATCGGATACGCAACCTTGAAGGGACATTGGAATGTTCTCGTTAATTTACTCTGCAACATTCAGACTAGTCTTAAAATGTTTCAGCAGTTTAAGAATAAAGTCCAAAAACAAATTGTTCATGCATTACCTCATTCACATTAAACTTTAGGGAAAAAAATAAATAGTGAGAGACGTCGCAGTAACGTCGGGCTATTTTATGAAAATCAGTCATATTTTTGTTTTAATTTGAAATAAAATCGCTGTATAGGCTAAAACAGCACAATATTGTACATCAATTTAAAGCTTTTGAAAAAGCTCTATTTTATAGACACTAAATTCTGATACCCATGGCTGTGGAAAAAAAATAATTTCGAATTTACTCTAAAAAAAATCGCCAAAAAGCGCATGTAACGCGTAACATGATTCTCTTTTACTACATGTTAAAGATGCCATAAAATCGCACATACGCTCATTATCGTCGTAAAACTTTACATATAGATACCTAGAATACTAGTCCTTATGCAGCGTGAATTTTGAAAGTTTCTAATATAATTTTGCGAAAATCTCTTCACGTAAAACTAAATAGCGGAAAGTGTAACGCTGCTGAAAATGAAGCAAAAAATGACGACTAAGAAATTTCAACGTAAAAATAAACACACAAGATGAAGGAAATTGTTAAATCTAAAAGCATTTAAGAAAAATGGTCAGATTTTTATTTCTTCGATTTGAATTTGGTTTATTTGCGTGTCTTAATTAAATTCAAAATTTTCGCGTGAAAAAGTCTGAAAAAATGTCACGCTTTTTGAAATAACGTCATATTTTTCGCACCATTTTCGCGAAGAGTAACTACACTCTAATTAAATGTCGATTAAATGAAATAAAAATCGAACTAGAAAAAATGGTCAGTCCATTATTTTCAAAAATATATAACAATCTTTATTTTGTGGATTTAGTGTTAAATGCGAGAATGCTGAAAAAGTCTGAAAAAATGTCACGCTTTCTCATTTTAAAGACGTTTTACGTTGCGAGTTTAGCGTTAAATAAATTATTTCAAAATCACTGGTAGAAAAATGATGTACTGAGCGGTTTAATTTGAATAAGAAATTTTCCTCGGTTTTGATTAGTTTATAGAAAAGCAAGACCAACAATATTAAGAATTTTATCTTTTTTATGTACCTTTTTAAGTTATTCGGAAATTCAATGCTTTTGTTTAAAAAATTGATTTGTCACGTAAATACAAAGATTCTACATCCTGAAAATAATTGATACAAACCTGAACATGATAGTAATTCACTTTTTCAGTCACCCCGTTTTGATATAATTCAGAATATGGCATATGGTTGTTTTAAATGAATCGCGTTTGTTTTCTCTCAAATTTAACGCTGCAAAAATAACGTCAAATAACGTTACGCTTTGTAGCCTCAGTTCGCTGCGACGTCTCTGAGTATTTGAATAATTATTGCTGTATAAAAACGCTGTCTTTCATTATGTTGTAAATTAAAATTGAAAAAAAAGATTAAAAATGTGTATGTAGAAAATTAGTGTTGTGAATTTATGCATAATTTTGTAGGTTTATTAAAGCTTTTTGATAATATTAATAGCGTTACGTTTTTTGTAAAGAGGATAATGATAGATGGGTTCCCTCTTGTGTAGCGACTTAATTAAATAGGTCATCTTTAAACTGTTAATGTTCAATCTGTGAATGAATACTTTTTTATACCTACAATATGGATCTAGTTCTACGATGAATTGATAAAAAATAATTAAAAGTATTTATCTCAAGAATAGAACTTTTTATTCCTTGATAAGAAAATAAATTTACACAGAAACCTTTTGATTTCATTAAAGGAAGAAGTTTAAATAAGGTAGCCGACACCTTATAGTTCCACATTATTTCAGGACTCATGATCTTTCACAATATTGGCCGAGGTTTTCTACGAGAAATCTTTTTGAGATCATAAGAAACCTTGGTTAACACTGTAAAACTTTATTACTTTTGAAACGTCGCAGAACTTTTACGGGTCCACTACCCTAATGAGGCACGTCGTCGCCGCAGTTGGTAGAGCGTCAGTCTTCCTATCTTGACAATAATGGCTACGAAGTTGTATTAGAAGACTAGGAAATATAGTGTACCTTTTGGCTCAAAAGTCAACTTAAAGTTGAGCGTGCCTAAAACAAACAAACATCCTTAAATTATATGGGTGCACCTAGGATTTTTTTGCGTGCGTCCCTGCATTTTTGGGGTGCACGTCCATATCATAGACGTGCATCCAAAAATTATTGTTGCACGTCAAAATTTACATGCGCGCCTCCTTTTTATTCGTCGGTATCATTTTCATGAATCTTTATGGGAGCATTCCCGTTTTGTACTTGCTCTTATAAATTTAGGGATGAGCCCGAAATTATAAGACGCGCACCCTAATTTTTAACTCGACTGTTTTCGAAAAAAAACTCGAGGTATTGCTATAGCCTTGGTGCCGTCGTCGTCGTTGTCGTCGTGCGAAAATTTTGACATTTTTGTGTTATCTCTGGTTCTACTGAAGAAATGTACTTAAAACTCGGCTCACACGCTCACCATCAAAAGAGCAACATAATATCCTAGCAAGGATTTCCCCACCAACCAGCACTCAACAGTCGAGCGTAGGCACCCACTGGCGTTGCTCGTGTTTAGACATGCACCCGTTCATTTGACGGATGTACGTCGAAATATACACGCTCCATTCATTCATTCATTCCAAACACTTAATCAAATCGATCAAAATCACTCCGAAATTATTAGAAAACATTTCGAAATCGTTCAAATCGATCAACATTTAATTCAAATCGATCAAATTATTCTTCGATTTTATTGGCTGGTGTGCATTTTAGAGTGTCTTGTTGGTCGAGGAAGACGAACAAGCAGAAAATTACGAATATTTAATTAAAGGGGGTTAATAAATATTACTAATTTTGTTCATCCTGAACAAAATTAACGATATTGGATTACCTCCCTTTAATTTCACTCAAACCTCGCTCCGCACACTCATTCAATTTCGAAATGGCTGAAAATTGTAAACAGCGGTGTAAAACCCCATTTAAAAGCAATCAAACGACTCTTTGAAAAAGACCAATTGCTACCGGTAGAGCTCAAATACAGTTCAAAAGTAAATGCAACAGTAAACAGACTGTTGTTGCGACGTTAATTAGCACAAATTACGAAATAATCGCTGTTCTTTATTAGTCCCCTACCTTCAAAGTCGAAGGTTTGCAATCCGTCTGTCCGTCCAACCGTTTGTTAAATCAGTTTTCCCGACTTTTTATATTGAACACTTAGAGATGTTGAGCTGATTTTTTTGGCATGAGAGACGCATAAATGAGTAACAGAACAAGTTCAAGTTTGGTTCCGGTCAAATGATTTTTACGCAGATATTGGCGCTGGACAACATCTAGGAAAATTCACTTTTCCGATCTCTTTTTCTAGACAGTCGGAGATATTGAGCTGATTTTTTTATTTGTGCCTCCTCATGAATGAGTTACAGAAGTTAGTGTTTGATTCCTGTCCATTGATATCTGCGAATGATACGGCTTCTGGACCAATTCATTTAACGGCCGGTAGGGGACTTGGTATTACCATGCAGTACTTCAGAATACTTGTTGTAATAGGGATCGTATGACCCCAGTCTTACTTTGGTTCATACAGTAATTACATCGTGAAATTAACATTCACCTCAATCAAAACCATTCTTAATTGCTCTCTCAGAGCTCCATTAATTAATTCATTCATTCCAAACACTCACTCAAACCATTCAAAAGTGCTCAAACCCATTGAAAAATATAAAATCATCAATGTCGTTCAAAATAAATTTTGATAGAGAACAATCGCGACTTCACCGATATAATTCAAAGTGTCTAATAGGTTCTAGATGAATAAGGAGCTATCTAGAGAACTTGCATGCATATTTTGTGAAAGAGAGGTAATCAGTATCGCTAATTATGTTCATCCTGAACAAAATTTGCGATATAGGATTACCTCTCATTAAATTCACTCAAAACTCGCTCTGCAGACACATTCAATTCCATTCCTATATCATTCCAAAAAGAATGTACCTTCTAAATTTCACGATGTTGTTAACTGTAACCTATGTGTGTCTACCGTATCACATGCCCATATGAGCGACGCCTCCAGAAAACTGTTAGTTGTCACGGGGGATAGTGCAAGGATACATGACGAAACTACTGCTGAGATCCGCCATGGTTCTTTAACGAGCTCGGTGTAAAGCACCGTCTCACGGGACCTCGGTTTAACGTCCCCTCCGTAAGACACTTAGTTTTGTTTGTAAGTGTGCCAGCCTGGGAATCGAACCCACGCGGCCGAAATTCATTGGTTTTGAAGTGCTCTACCGACTGAGCTTATCGGGCTGACAGTTCATAGCCAGGTAAATTCACGACCATATAATCGATTTTTCTGGGTAGAGTCATCGAATACTTTGTAGACCCCCCCCCCCCTTTTGAAACAATATATTCTGATAAAGATAGATAATCCAGTAATAATCACATACCTGATCTAGTTTGGGTAGCCTCCCTTTATACGCTGATTTTGGTGTTGACGCTAAATTTAGGTTTGACAAAATGTGGACAATTCACATTCTTCCGCTTTAAAAATATACAGTTTTGGAAAATACTGTCGAAAATAGAAAGTGCTAGTTTCAAGCATTTACTAATTGTCCTCAAGGTTTCTCATCAAAAGACAAAGTTTCCTTATCGATGTGACCCGTCAAGCGAAACTCGGAACTCTTTAAAATGAATATTTGAAAAAGAGATTGGGTCCAGCTTAGGTCAACCAGAGGTTACATTTCAAAAATTCTTTCACTGGAAGGTAGATAGATTATTCTAGATTCACTAAAGAGCACTTTGTGAAAAGTTTCGACCCTAGTCAGTCTGCGCAGTCAGCGCAGTCTGACTGGGGTCGACACTTTACGCGCTTCCCAGATGGTCCCTTTTTGCCTGACGGGTCACAAATTTATTATAGACTGAAAAAATGTTGTCTGCGTTGTTTTTGTCTTCTTTTTTAAAAAAAGAAATAATACCAGTCAAAATTTGGTCGTCTGGTAATTATTTCATTAAAACTTCTTCACAACGTCATTTATTGGCACGTGATAAACACGTGATAAGGACCGATCCGCGTTAACATTTTTTTCTTTTTAAGTCTCGAGATCAGAGAATCGCGGGTTCGAATCCTTCAAAATCTTGGGATTTTTTATGTCCCCGTATAGATCGATCTGGGACATATTGTTGTTGTTGTTGTTTTCCCTTTTTTGTTTGTCAGCGACTCTGTTTGTCCCCTCAAAACTTTAACGTTGGCCATATTTTTTACTGGTGGGGCCTGTAGTATTCCTATTTCACATGAGTATTGCTCGTAACAAAAGCTTTCTGTTGGTATCAGTCTCAAGGTCATCCGTCAGGGTCAATATCATTTTTCAAGGTCAAATTAAATGAATATTTCTGAAAAATGGCAGTGGTTGGTGCATTGGTGTTTTACAAACACATCTTCTTTCTTGAATTATATGTGACCCGTCACTTAAAAAAAGATCGTTTGGTAGGACCAAGGTGGATACTTTTCGCAATTGACGAATTTTCCGAATCTAGAAGGATTATCTTACCTTTCCATATAATTATATCCGAAATACGCATTCTGCTTGGCCTAGGCTGGATTAAATCCTTTCACCAAAAAGTTATTTACGGAGGGTCCAGATGCTCCATTTTGGCATGGCGGATCATATTCACAATCGCAAACCGGTATATGGGAACATGTGTGGATTGTATTGGTGTCATCGGCGCCTCATGTTTGTTTGTTTGAATGGGTTTTACGCCGCTTTCAACAATTTCGCAGTTATATCGCGGCGGCCGGAGCACCTAACAATGGATTCCTGGTATTTCTTTCACATGTACTACCATTACACCCTTTCCTAGCCCCCGACTGCTATCTCACATAGGTTTACGATTATCTACCCATTAGTGAGAGACAAACGTCGGAAAGGATAATTGCCGCCACTGGGGATCGAACCCACGATTTCCAGATTGGAATTTCTTATGCCTAACCAATTTCGCTTTGGTGGCGGCCCTCGGCGCTTCATGTCTACAGAGAAAAGAAAGCATTTAGATGGTACGGAATTAAATTGTGAAGTTGGTTTACCAGAGAGAGAAAGACTTTGAGTTAATTCCAAACGTCTAATCATCCTTTTAAAAGAGCTTTGGAAAACATTTTGGAAAACGAGGAAATCGCTTGATATATGCAATTTCTTCGTTTTCCATAATGTTTTCTGTTAGGAAAAAAGCATAGCTTTTTTAAATCATTTTTTGAGTGCTTTTTGGTGGATTTTCGATAAATAATTTGATAAAGTCACCGCCATACCAGTGAAATTATCAAAAACTTATACTGGCCCCGCCTTCGTTCATTTCACCCACTCTCCCGTTATCTAGGCAGAGCCCAATAAGTGACGTCATTATGAACGTTGCTTAGCAATCACGTGCAAAATGACGTGCAAATATTGCCTCATTTTGCATAAAAAAAGTAGACTAATCGTTTAATTTTCGTATAAGATTGATAAATATTTCATTTCGTGAATTTCAAAAACTATATTTTCACTCGTGGCAAAGCCATTCATGAAAATATAGTTTTTTGTTGTTCATCCAATAAAAAACAAACTATTGTTCTCCATTAATAAAAATTGTCGTCTGCAACTTATTTGTAATAGGAAAAAATGTAAAACTTTGTCGTCTGGTAACGGGTTAAAGTAAGAATTTTGGGTTTTTTACAACTACATTACATGTATAATCTTTGCATCAATTTTTTATTGCTGATTTAGACATATGGCACATATATACTCAAAATAAATACATCTTTAAATAACATTCAAATAAAGCATTTATACTAAAAAAATAAACATAAAAAAAATCTGTCGAAACGAATATGAAATGGACAAACAAAACTCTTAAGACTATTACCTTGCATTCAATAGCATTCAATCCTCCAATAATCCATTTATTTTTTCTTATTTACAAATGTTGTTTATGAATTCCTTCAATTTTCTATTTAAAAATTACCATAAAAATATGTGACAATAATTTTGAACCCAAATACTTGCGATCCATAAACCGATAAGGGACCTCGTGCAAAGTCTTTAAAATAAATATTTAAAAAATAATGATTAGGTCTTGCCAAGGTAAACAAGAGGTATTCTAGACGCCATATGTATGTCGAAAGCGAAAAGATTCGAACCTTGTCAGACTGCAAAGTCTCCACAGTCTGATCACGAGCGATACTTTGCACACTTTCAATTAAGTCCATTTTCGCGCAACGGGTCACATTCCCATGAAAAAGAGCTGGAAGACTTTGAGTTATACACTTTGTACTAAGTACAAATATCTACATCTTTTTTGTGCAGTTTGTCATCGATTACATTGAGCATAGATTATATAGTAAACTCCGCCTATAACGATATATAAACTGATGTATCAGTAAATTTTACGATTTAAATTCATTCGTCCCGTCAAGAACTCCTGGTCAATTATGTTGATGAATATCTTTTTATTCGGTTTAAACGATTTATTTACTTAAGCCCGATCCCCACCCCTAGTATCGTTATAGGCGGAGTTTTCTGCACATATAAAAGGGAATTGCTTTTGCATAGAATTCACATTATTTACAAATATCACAGTTCGAAAATATTTACAAATAGTTTGCTGCTGTAGAAACGAAAAGATCTGTAGAGACATTTTGCTTTAATTATCAAAAATTTAGAAAAAAAGAGGATTTCGAATGATGATAATGAAATATCGCATTCGTTGGGAAGTTTCTTTTTATTTGTTTGTCTGATTTTGGTAAATATCGCTTTCAACAGAATTTCATATCATTTTTCATTGGACGGAGCACATAACCATGAATTCCTATCCTGTGTTCAGGATGACAAAACGGTGTATACTGTTTGTAAATTATACTCCGCTTTGCACGCGCACTTGCCTGCAATCTTTGGTTTTTGCAAACAATATACACCGGTTTGTCATCGTCAACACAGTGCTGTTTTTTCCCTCGCCATTATTACCTTATACGACATCCTCCTCGAGGCTATATGAATTTGATTCTACATCAATAAAATTGTATACCACCTACGGGTTTATTCGAGCTTTTGTTTTCGAAACTGGGTCCAAAGATACCATTTCTATTCGGTGGACCCTATGGTGCTTAAAAAATCGAAGTGCGATATAAAAGATTCTACCTCGCGAAAAAAAATATACTCAGTAGAATGGACAGACGGATGGACGCTGTAACAGCTTTCATATGATAACTCGATGTTTAAGTATCAATTTTGAATAGACCGAAATATGTGAGGGATTCTTCTTTGTTTAAGGCAGACATATTTGAGACTGTTACGTAAATCTTATCTCCGGATTGCAGCCTTACTGAGGCACCAACGTAACTAGTATATCGGCCATATTGTTTGTTTTGTTCCCAACATTGCGTCACTTCACTACGTAACAATTCCTGGCTCCCGTCATTGGGTAATGATGGATTGTATCTGTAGACTTTGTGGAACATGGCCTGGCTAGCTAGATCGATATTCTGGCCGTTTGTGTAGGAGTCGTAAAATACGAGAAAGCCTACTTGGCTATACAGGAAGTAGTTGCCGGTTTCCGGTATCAACAACAATCGATTGTCGTGAATGAGTGTAATCCCATCTAAATGGGTAACTTTACCCTCGTGAGTCCAATGCTTGATAGCTAGATCTTTGGCTGTAAATAAAAATCGAGAATTAAGTAAAAAGATAAGATAATGATAATATCTTTAGCAAAGTACTTCTTTTTGAAATATTTTGATCAGTTAACATTTGGCTTGTTTATCAGGGATTACAAAACATTAATACATTAATTTAACATTTCTATATTGTTAACTTTGCAGAATGTCGCAGTGAAATTTATAAATCAAAATCTTGAAAGATTTTTTTTTCAAACAACTAGAAACTCCCAAACACAAGGAAATACCCAATCAACAAACAATCCAATCCTGCGTCCAAGATGAACATTTTCATGAAACGTTTTAGAAATGACACGTGCAAAGCATGTCACATTTTCCATTTATCAATCTTTCAAAATTTCCTTTTTTACATCATGAATGTAGGACTGATAACTTACTCTGACTTTGTTGTTTTGACGGGTCGATCCTGAGATGAGCCGATGGACGACTAGCAGTGTCCACGATTGGAACACCGGGTTTTGGAGGAGTATTGGTACAGTTACTTCCCTTTGTTGTATTCACTATATCTGAAAACATAAACATACATGTAAAGGCTGCAGGAATTCTCCTTTAAAAAAAACCTTTTGGCAATGCAATATTACATCAGTAATATTAAATAAAATTATTTTCACTTTTACCAGATCTACTCTTAATTAATATTACCGAATTCCTTATATTGCTTTGTCTGTGTATACGATACACTGATATTTGGCAAAAGTACAGGTAAATTATGGTTCGACTGAATGTGGAAAAATGGATTCAAGAACTACATGTATTTCAGATGACATGAAAGCACATTTTGTGACCAATTTTGATAATCATTGGGATGTCACGCAAATTGGGGTCAACTTACCTAAACTACATTTTTCAAGATTTTTCCTTTTTACAAACTGAAAGAGAAAACAAATAACGTATGAAAATAAAACTAGAATGCATAATGGGTATTCTAAAATAAAAAGACGGTTAAGATTATTTTCTCTGTTCTTCTGGTAGAAGCTAATTTTTGCGAGTATCAGTTTTGTGTCTTTCGATTTCGCATTTCGGGAGTTTCGAGTAGATAGATACACGTATTACTAGTAATTTCATGTACTCCAAAGAAACTCTTTGAGTTTAGTTGACGATTTACTCTTAGATGAAATATAAACAGATATTTCTTATGTAACGATTGATACATATTAGTAGCGCGGGGAAAAAATCTAACAACTTAAGGCTAGTTGGCTTAAATAATTTAAGTGTTTCAAAATTGAAAATGTAAATATCGATACCCATAACTTACCAAATTTAATAATATAGACATTTGAGCAGCAGTTTTGGCACAACAAGTCATTGTATCATTTTCTCGCCTTTGTAACAAAGCCTGTAGATCCTGATTATCTTCGTCAAATGGCCCCTGGGCGAGATCAGCGCACGGCATACACACGTGGGGGTCGGCAAGCCCCTGTGTGTACGACGTCTCCGCGACGGAAAGTTTATTTTCAAGTTCATTGCACTTTGTCCAGAGTTTTGTAATAATCACGATAGAAACACAACCAAATAATAATGAAAGCAGAGTCATACCGATGATGATGTATTGAGTACATTTTGAAACACATTGGTGATCTGTTACGGAACCAGCCGCGAATTCACTAACACTTCTATGTAAGTGTCTCTGTGCGTTGGGGTTATGGTACCCGTTTTGGTTTGTGTTGATCACGTGATGTGTATTAATGACGCCATTGGTCCGCTCTGGTGTTATTTCAATATACGGGTCACTTTCCCCGCGATCGGAATGATTCTGATGTATTCCCTCAGTCATAACGATTTCTTTTGGATCGGTCTCGAAAGTAAAACGATCTGAAAATAAAATTAAACATTTTTTAATGTAAATGCAATTTTGTTTGTTCGTTTGATTGTTTCGCATTTTTCGAAGGTTCGTCCATTCTAGTTTTGGAGGAAACTTACTTTGGTTTTGAGTTCGCAACTTTTTTTTCTACAAAGAAGTCGGACGTGTAAACTGATTCATAACTGTTTAAATCTTTCACTATTTGATTGATTTATTCGATTATAGTTGTGCAAGTCTCAAAAACGCATTACTGTTTATCATCATCAAAGCAAAATCGATCTTCAATCACTCAATCAAATTTGTACATCTGTAATCATTTCAAAAGTATTAAAGAATTTCTTTCTCGATTTCGCTGACGTTTACAATTTATATATGGAACACCATTGTTGCTTCTATTACCCCCGCTACTTAACCCTTTCCTATTTTACAAAATTTTGGACCATCCCAAATTCAAAGGTTTTGCAGACGAAATCTAAAGTGGGTTTAATTTGAAAAATAACCATTCAGTAGGGTAGGAAATAGTGTGGATAAAGAAGAAATTGCTTGTGAGAAGCAAGTTCTTCTTTTTTCACAATATTTTCTCAATCATAAAATCACAGGCACGTAAAAAGCAGGGATTAAACAGCAAAGGGTTAAACAGATAGAGATACGATGACACAATTGCAATCTTTATCATCATGATTATTATATTTTTTGTCTTCTATCTTCGTTTATTTTTTTAATCATTATTTTATTTTTGTCTTTTTTCTTCTTATAATAATTATAATAATAATAATGGAAAAAAATATTATAATAATTATATAATATTATAATTATTATACCTGTCGGTCCGCTGCCTTCTGCTGTTTCAGACATATTTTATTATCACATTTAAACACAAGGTGCTCTCCCGCATGAACAATTCTATTAAAGCATTGTAAGTACCGGTATGTTATATAATCTAACCGTTTATGCGTATTAAATACGATCTATACCTGTAATTAGCCATTCGTAGAAAAAATTCAACCAGGAAATTAATTGGTTCTAGGACTTCCTATTCGCGGTAGTCGTGTTGACTTATCTCAGACCATAGAGGTGTTACATTGAATAAAATCCTGTCGCGTGTTTAGATACCGTATGCTCACTAATTTTCTTTGAGTTATTCAAGAAGTTATTCATGTATTGACAACTCCCCCCCCCCCTGCCACACACACACTCACAGTTATTTAAAAAAAAAAATAAAAAAAATAAATAAAAATGGTAACTGCATTCGAGCATCAAAATTACAAATGGTATATTTGTGAAGAAAACGAGAGTAGAAAATCGGAAAACGATTTCATTAATTCCTTTCGTTCCTTTTTGAAAGAAAGTAATTAATGAAATCATTTTCCATGTTATTTGTTGTAAATGATATTAATGATAACTTCTTTTGTAATATGCTTTTGTGCGATTTCTTTATTCGGTCCTAATCTAAGAGTATAAAATCCGCTTCTAAATGGTATATTCTACCAAATACGGGTTCATCATCATGAACAATATGAAATCCGTAAATTATGCATTGATGCAAATTAGATTCTTAGATCAACAAGTTTGTCCAAATGAGTATTGTCTCAAATTTTAAAGGTATTCTCTGGTTTTTACCCCAATGGTAATTCTAGCGACGAATATATATCAGATGTACAATGTATCGGATTATGACATAAGTAATATTTGGTGAAATCTTAAACCAATATCTTTAAAAAAAAAAGAGTATACAATTTCCATACGTAGTTAATTCTAATTTCAGAATTGTCAGAACAGGAAGTTTAATATCACTTATCTTTATTTCATAAAAATTGCAGTTATGCTTTCAAATTTCAGGTAATTTGTCAAGATATCAATTGAAGTTATGCTTTCAAATTTCGGGTAATTTGACCAGAAATAAATTGCTGTAATGCTTTCAAATTTCAGATAATTTGACCAGATATCAATTGCAGTTATGCTTTCAAATTTCAGGTAAATTGACCAGATAGTAATTGGTGTTATGCTTTCAAATTTTAGAAAATTTGACTAGATATCAATTGCAGTTATGCTTTCAGATTTCAGGTAAATTGACCAGATATAAACTGCAGTTATGCTTTCAAAGTTCAGGTAATTTGACCAGATATAAATTGCGGGTATAGCTTGATTTGCTTGACCCGGGATTGAATTCTGTGGAAAAAATGTTTAGAATTCAATATTGTCACATTTTATCAAACCTCAAAATGTGAATTATATGTGGTCTGTCAGAAGTACATTCTGGTGAGAGCACATCCCAAGTGGGGAGTATCAGTCTTTTATCAAACTAAACTGCAGAGGTCAATGTCGTATTAATTAAATCAAGCTATTATCTTTCTTTGGTTCAGTTAAATGAGTGATCTTTTAGATAAATGTTGTTGATAAAAATCGTTCAGGGGATCATAAATTTCACAAAAATACATTTATAATAATCACCCTTTGTATTATTTATTGCCTCTTTGAAAGTGAACATGTATTCCAAGTTTCAAGCAAATGGCATTTGTGATGCCTTGCTAGGCTGTCTCAGTAGTCGACAACTTCGACATCGGAGTCGACTTTGACAATGCCAATGCTAAGAAATTGGCGACGCCAAGCCTCTATAGCTCCCAACGCAAATTTCTTGGCGTTGGCGTTGTCAACGTCGCCCACAGTGTCTTAATTGCGTTATACCTATTTCATATGCAATTACTTCTCCAAAAACAACCGAGCTCGAAAACCTGTTGGATTCAAGATATACCAGTCTAACTATCAATACATGTAAATGAATTAAAGCACCGAAATGGATGTCGAAATGGATGCTCGGATGCAAATGAATGTGATAAAAAAATCTTAAACTAGAGTTACTTAAACGCTTCAACGACTTTTTAAGGAATCAGAAATAAGATCGGCGACATGTAGCCAACTAGTCAGCGACTGATTTGTACATCGGCAGATTCAATAGTGTTAATCGGCGACGAGCCAGCGAGTTTAGTTTTTTATTCACATATTCACTTTAAAACCTGTCGACTTGTCGGCGACGTCTATTAGAGAAGAGGAAGTAGATATTATTGACCACTAATCGACGACGATCAGCCGGCTTACAGCCGATTACAAACCGGATACCGGTCATTCATTTTTACGCTTCGCAGGCATTTTTTTTTTTTGCTTTTCTATCAATTTCACTTTCGCCTGGTATCGGCGACTAGTTGACGACATCCCGCTGTCGTATTTACTTATCGGCCGATGAAAAATAGGAATCGCAGATGTGTCGGCGTCAACTATTTTAAGGTAGTGGACCCGTAATAGTTCCGCAACATTTCGGAACTCAAGGACTTTACCAATGTTGACCGAGGTTTCCTTATGAAAATCATTAGGAAAACTTGGTTAACACTGTTTAAGTTCAGCACTTTCGAAATGTTGCGGAACTATTACGGGTCCACTACCTTAATGCGACTATGTGAAATAAGCAGGCGCCATTAATCGTAAAAAATGTCATCATAGTTAACATCCTTAAAATTATCAATATGTCCAGTAGATAGTTTTTTAACAAATATCCAAACGTAAACTTCTTATGATCGAGTCATATAGATCCACAAGTTTAGGTGAGGGACCAAAGGTCATTTTTGTCTATATCTGTATAGACAAAATTGGCCTTTGATCACTCACTATAAATTGCGGAACTATACTTGGAATCAATGTGTTGCATGTGTCTTACACCAATGTTTGATAATAATGAATTCTTTCGCGTCAAGCAACCGACAGTTCGCAATTGAAGATTACTCATTAAGATTAAAAGTTTCGGTAATGATTTGAATTATGTCATAGATCTAAAATAAACAAATCCCAATTATCTATGAACTATCGATAACAATGAGACGTCGCAGCGAACTGGGGCTACAAAGCGTAACGTATTTTGACGTTATTTTTGCAGCGTAAAATTGGAGAAAAAACAAACGCGTTTCATTTGAAACAACCGTATGCCATATTCTGAATTATATCAAAAGGGGTGATTAAAAATGTGACTACTATCATGTTCAGATTTGTATCAATTATTTTCAGGATGTAGAATCTATGTATTTACGTGACAAAATCAATTTTGTATAAACAAAAGTATTAAATTTCCGAATAATTAAAAAAAGGTTTATGAAAATGATAAAAGCCTTAATATTATTGTTCTTGCTATTCTAAAAAGTCATAAAAGCCGAGGAAAGATTCTTTTTTAAATTAAACCGTTCAGTATATCATTTTTCTGCCAGTAATTTCGAAATAATCTATTTCGCGCGAAACTCGCAACGTAAAACGTCATTAAAATGAGAAAGCGTGACATTTTTTCAGACTTTTTCAGCATTCTCGCATTTAGCGTTAGATCCACAAAATAAAGATTGTCATATATTTTTGAAAATAGTGGACTGACCACTTTTTCTAGTTCATTTTTTATTCAATTTAATCGACATTTAATAAGAGTTTAGTTACTCTTTGCGAAAATGGTGCGAAAAAAATGACGTTATTTCAAAAAGCGTGACATTTTTTCAGACTTTTTCACGCGAAAATTTTGTAGTTAATTAAGATACGCAAATAAACCAAATTCAAACTGAAGGAATAAAAATCTGACCATTTTTCTTAAATGTTTTTAGATTTAACAATTTCCTTCAATTTATGTGTCTATTTTTACGTTGAAATTTCTTAGTCGTCAATTTTTGCTGCATTTTTAGCAGCGTTACACTTTCCGCTATTTTATTTACGTGAAGAGATTTTCGCAAAATTATATAAGAAACTTTCAAAATTCACACTGTATAAGGCCTAGTGTTCTAGGTATCTGTGTGTAAAATTTTACGACGATAAAGAGCGTATTCGCGCTTTTTGGCGATTTTTTTTTATAGTAAACTCGATATTATTTTTATTTCACAACCATGGGTATCAGAATTTAGTGTATATAGGATGGAGCTTTTCAAAAGCTTTAAAATGATGTACAACAATCTGCTGTTTTAGGCTGTACAGCGATTTTATTTCAAATTAAAACAAAAATATGACTGATTTTCATAAAATAGCTCGACGTTACTGCGACGTCTCAATGCATTCCTGCGATTACCAGACTACCTCACCCGACAAAAATTAGGTAACGGGGAAATCAGGCAAAATAACCTGCTATCCTTGACATTTTTTTGTATGGGTTGTCTGTAATATTTTGATATTGGTATAGATCCACAAGTTTAAGTGAGTGATCAAATGTCAATTTTGTCTATACCTGTATAGACAAAATTGACCTTTGATCACTCACTCTACATTGCGGAACTATAGCGTTCGACAATCGATTTCAAATCACAATCGATAATTGGATTTTAGTTGGAAGAGTAAATCAACTGATGATCGATTGTGTATGATTATTATTATTTTTTTTATAAATACAGCACTCTCAGTATGATCCTTTGAAGAATAGAATGTGAAATTCTAGTTAAAACTCATGACCTAAAATCTCTTTCTGCAGATTTTTCTTCCAACTTCACGGCTCAGCATGAAACAGTTGTAACTGCCTATAAACATATAGGCAGTTACAACTGTTTCACGCTGAGCCATCGAACTTATATCGGTTTCGAAAACAAAGGCTTTTTTTATGTGTTAGGAACTGATTAATCGATTATGAAATTTCATAGTCGATTATCTCAATCGGAAGGCCTAAACCAATTGATTATCGATAATGATCGATTGTTCTGCCCATCACTAGATATTGGGTATTCATGAGTCCAAAATTTTGCATACAGTTCTCTGCATCAACAGTTTAAATATTGCCTTAATTGGAACCATTTTACAAAAGGTGATGTTGCTTGTAGAAACGTTTCTTTTTTTTTTTATTTAAAAGTGAATAAATAAAATGATAATAATAGTGATGAAATGAGATATTTCTTTTACTATTAACTCTTGTCATGCTGAACACGAAATAATCCTGGCATGGAAGGAGTTCTAGATAAAGATCAGCCAGCACATAAGTGCGGTTTTCGTTCTTTCATTAGCCAACTCATGCAAAGCTAGTACTGATGGATTTTTCAGGAAGCAGAATCGAGAGGCTTTAATCTTTTTTGTAAGAACGTGTTTACTAATCGATGTAACATAGATAGGTTTAAACCAAAAACATGTACATTGTATGTTCTTTAAACAAATGCATTTATATGTGCAGCCACGAAAGCATCGTGTATACGATTATTCAAAATGAGTCAGTAACTCATTCATCAGCACCTATAAGCCAAAATTTCGATAATCAAACAATTGCCTGTGGATAAAAAAGTTAGACCACAAATATTGGTCTACATAAAATAAGTTTGTATGTTCTGGTTAAATTCTCCGAAACTGAGATGATATCATATCTATTTTATTATCATTTACATTATTATCAATCAAATATTTGCATCTAATTTTGTGTAAAAAAAAATTGGAATATTTACCAATTTATTTCTTTCATTTTTCTTTCTTTCATCTTTCTTTCTTTCTTTCTTTCTTTCTTTCTTTCTTTCTTTCTTTCTTTCTTTCATTCTTTCTTTCTTTCTTTCTTTCTTTATTTATTTAATCTTCAATTTATCAATTCATTTTTTTCTTTCTTTCTTCTATTTTTCCGTCTTTCTTTCTTACAATTGAAAATGAAAACCAGATTGCTCACTCTGCAGTTTGATCAATATTTTCGTTTTACACCCCCTTACCTGTGGAATAAGTCATTGGCGTATAATTTCTGTCGTCTCTCATAATTCCAAAAATATTAGAGCCGCGAGCTCATCACAAGCATTTTCACGATGCAAGTGATTTTTGGGGAGTTTAAAGATTTTACCAATGTTGATCAACAAAGGGGTTTTACCTTACTCAGTGAGTCATGCGACGGAAATCACTTCCGTTATTTAATCGGCTACTATAACCTCGTTTAATGTAAATTTAAATTGGGTAATATAATGATACTCAAAAGTGGGCTTCGTTTTTATCTATATGTGAAATGTTGAATTAGGCTGACCAAAGTATAAAATGATATAGAATTCTTAAATTATTCCGTCCCTGAGGATTTCAGCCAAAATGCTAACAAGAGATAATGAAAACCGATTCAAATGAAAAAAAAAAAACGATAAAGAGAAAAATATCACTAAAAGAATAAAAATAAAATATGAATTACTAATCTATAAAGCGTATGACAAATATCAAATAATGAAACAATCGCTTATGAACAATAAAATTGCAATCCTTGCACCCTTCTCAAATAAAGTCATTCTTGTACTAAACCATTATTTTTAAGTCCAAAGAAAACTGTCTCCGAGGTGTAGGCGCTCCGGAGGTCCGTGGTTCGAGCCCCTCCGTCGCCGGGGTGTGTTTATGGGCAAAGCGCTTATTGGCCAGCTATAGTTCACCCATTTGTTAAATTAGGTAACAGTTACAACTACTGTCTACCTCTCAGAAACTTGAGAACATCTAGATTTGGTGTTCGAGAGCGACTCTATAAGCTTAGGTTCTCGTCTCAATCGAACTACAATAACTGAATAAGCATGAACTAAACAAGATGCTAGCCAAAAGACACATGCCCTAGGTTCATGCTGACAAAACGATGCAAATTGTTAGTCAAATATACCCCGCTTTGTGCGCGCACTTGCGTGAAATCGGCAAACAGTTTGCATTGTTGTTTTTTCAGGACAGGTGACAATAAGGCCATACTGTAATCGAACCGTCGACCTATGGGGCAATTTTACTATAAAATAGACCCCTTTCACTTCCGGCAAACCTTTTAGTTACTTCACTATTTATTGTTTTGATATATTGCATTTCAAATGTAATTATTTAAGCTAAGTGTAAATCAGTTTAATGTGATATCTTATTTCATGGATTTTACTGTGATTTCCCTTTTCAATTTCAAACAGAAAAGATCGACAATCTAATCACTAGAGCGTTTTATACCAAGATGTTACTACTTCTCTCTATTCCGAAAATCACCGACACTTTTTTATCTACTTGTGATAGACGATGCATCATTTCATTTTTTTATTCATTTTTGTTCATTTTTTAAGTCATTTGTCCTTACACTCGTTCAAACATATCTCTCTTCAAAAGACTTATTGGTCCATTCCGTCTCAAACCTGTCCTGCGTTCAGAGGTAAAAAGCTCGCGTAACGTTTGAGAAAAGTTACGCCGCATGTCAAGTGTCCTCGTATGTAAAGCGTGGTATTATCCATGAAAATTTCCCTGGCAGGGCGGAGCCTGAGTAAATGGGTCGTTGCTCCTAGGGTTAAGGTAAATCATTTTTTCAAAATAATTATATCCACAGATAGTCGATATAAATAACTTGAGACCTTAAATCGTAGGTTGTTAACCAAACCCTCATAACTTCAGCTTGTCTAAGCTGAAGTTATGAGGCTTTTCTAACCAAACGATGAAATGTGATCATCTCCTCTAAGCACGTGGATCCGTTCGATTTTATGATACAGTTATTTGCACGGGTGTCCACTATAGACCTGCAATTTCAAGTGAGTGATCAAAGATCAATTTTATATTGAAAATGATAGGAGATAACGGTTTCTCGGACCTCACTCTTTCTTGCGGAACTATAGCTTTTGAAAGAACCCAAAGTATCGAAAAGTAAAATCGCCAATTTACGTCACGGCTAAGCCACGCCCTGCCCATCGCAGAAAACAAATTCTAAATGTTCAAAAACGCTGTTGTTTATTCCTCGCGCAGGACTTCTTTTTAAAAACAAACAGCAATGATCTTTTAGTCCATAGAACAAATTGATTGTGAGAAGCGAAATTCTTCAATTCCGCTGTTCTCTACAGCATAAGTGACAAATATTTCCGTCGCCTTCGTAGGGTTTTTTTTTTTCATAATTTCTCCAACTTTAATTGAGCCTGTGCGTGACATTTCCATCAATTTCAAAAGTGTACCAAGAAAAGACTATGGCCAGTCTGTGCTTCCACCTAGTCTGGCCTCATTCTTTTCTTGAAACTTTGTAGATAGATGAGGTCTCAAAGTATCATTAGACAGTCAGTCAGCCCCCAGCCCGATTAACTTAGTTCGAAGTTCGACCGCGTGAGTTCGTTTCCCGGGCTGGCACAATAACAAACTAATAGTCTTTCAAATTAGACGTTAAACCGAGGTCCCGTGAGACGGTGCCTTACACCGAGCACGGTTAAGAACCATGGCGGATCTCAGAAGTAGTTTCGTCATGTGCCCTTGCACTATCCCCCGTAACAACTAACCGTCTTCAGAGCGTGTCGCTCATATGTGCAAGTGCTACGGTAGCGACGGTAATAAACGGAAATACACGCACATTAGACAGTCAGATCATACTATGTCGCAGTCTAGGCTGCTCAGTATTTGCACTTGACCCACAGCACATGTCAAATTGTTGGGACTGTCACACACAGGCTCAATTTATTTTGCCTGCAACTTCTTTCGATATGGACTAGTTTATTATCAGTTATTTTAAAAAGGTTAGGACGTTAAAAGATTCTAAATGTCCTTGCAATTGATATATTTTTGATTATATAGTTAGTTCATTGACCAGTTTATGTCAGATAATAACCTACCGGTCATTAAGACACACGGTCAAAGTGATATAGACAGAGCTGAGGTCATTTTTTAAGTTTCACTCATCACTTTCTTTGCTTTCGGTATAATTAACCGATCGCTTGTCCAAAGCGGGTCGAATCTTGCGTTAGTGCGATAAGTTTTCATCATGTTATACCGCAATGAAAAACAAACATTTTTTTTCTTTAAATATACAATGACATTATTTAGTTATTAAATTAAAGAATGTGGCATTGACATAATTAAATTATAACAGACATACACAGTTAAGAACACCATGAAATTGACACCCATTCCGATCAAAATCATTCGAAATCATTCACTCAGCGCTCCATTCGTTCATTCCAAACACTCACTCAAATCAATCAAAAACGCTCCAAAATCATTAGACAACCTTTCGAATTCGATTAAGGCAATCAACATTGAATTCAAATCGATCAAAATATGCTACGATTTTATTGGCTGCTGTGGCTTTTTAAATGTTTGATTGGTCCTCGTGATTACGCAAACAGAAAGGTACGAATATTCTATTAAAGGGAGGTAATAAATATTGCTTATTTTGTTCACCTTGAACAAACTTAGCGATATTGGATTGCTTCCCTTTAATTTCAATGAAAAATCGCCCCACACACTCATTCAATATCATTCCAAAATCATTCCAAAATCTTTCATCTTGTCGATTCAACGATGTTCTTAACTGTGGCATATCGACGAATATTTCATATTTTGTATCATAAAAAACTTACCATTTCAGGAAAGGCTATTCAGTGAATATGTATGTGTGTCTTTCATTCATGCTATCAAAAGTAAAATGATCGGTCCTTTATAAGTTCAAAATCATCATTAAAGGAAGGGCGAAAATTGTTCAAAAACGTTTCAGTTAGTGATGCTGCTTTGTGGTTAAAACATAAAACAACCATAAATTTTGTGACTTTTCTTTGTGACACACTCTGTAAGATGACACAATGGGCTCATTTGGTATTGCATATCATTTGATGCGTAAACAATGAGTTTTGTGCGTTACATAGGGGATATCCGTCTATTTCAGTGTAAAATCGATTTATATTTCATTGAGTGAACATCAAAGGCTACATGTTTACGAGTGGCAGAGCCGCGAGTGAAAATATAGCTTTTGTTGTTCACTCAATGAAATATCTATCGATCTTACTCGGAAACAAACAAGCATTTTATTACTTTATTGTAAAAAATGAAACAAAATCTGAACATTCTAGGAAATTTTTTTCTTAAGCGCTTTATTTTGCATGATGACGTCACATATTGGACTCTGCTTAGATAACGTCGGAAAGGGTGAATAAACGAAAGCGGGGTATCAGTTTTTTGATAATATAACTGATTACGCGGTGAGTATAATAAGTGGTAATCCATCGTTATTTCTCGATAAACCACTGAAAAACAATAAAGAAAATCAAAATAATATCATTTTTTTGCCAAGTGAAGACTCAGATCAGCCTATGCTTCCTTGGTGATGTTGGGCAATACATGTTTGAATAAAATATGTGACCCGTCACGCAAAAAGGGCCATCAGGAAATTTTTCAAAATGAATATTTTAAAAAATAGATTGGGTCCAGCATATGTCAACCAGAGGTCGCATTTTAAAAGTTCTTTCACTGGAGTGTGGATCGATCATTCTAGATTCAGAAAATAAGCGCACTGCAAAAAGTTTTGACCCTAGTCAGTCTGCGCAGTACGCGCACTCTGACCGGGATCGACACTTTCCGCGCTACCCAGATGGTCTTTTTTCGCGTGACGGGCCATATATTATTCAATAGCCAATTACGAGACGAATCGAGTTGCAAGCATAGGGGAATGAGCTATAGTTTTGCTATAATAACCTTCTTTCAACGTTTTTTTTTCGCTAAATAATAAATCAATTATATTACTTGAGTGCGTAATGTGCGTAGTGAGGGTAACTCTCGTTAATTGTCTTTCAAAGTCTTTTGAATTTGTAATAATCGTCCCCGATAGCGTGCTCCATCATAAATTAACTCGAGCGATTAGGCGAAGACAAGATAAAAATGGTATCATCCGGGATTAAAATTTATCGAATACGGTTTTCCCCACTTTTCGTGTGACGTCAAACATTTTACCAATTCGTTCAAAAACGACAGATAATTGAATACCTGATATAGCCTATATATAGATACTTCCTGTGAGTCATAAAAATGAATAAGAATAACTGATATCAGCTTTAAATATGCTTACTTAGGTCGTTTTACAATTTCAATAAGTTATTAACCAATAAGATATAAGATGACCCTTTCAATTCCGTGGGCATTCTCTTGCTGCCTTATTACTACCTGGCGTAAATCAAAGCACTGAGATAACTGATGGTGGACGTTTTTGTCGGCATTCTAGAGTGATTCTTCCATTTGTTGAGTGAATAGGAATTTTACATGTAAAATTACGATAAAAGGTAAATGACCTGACCCAAGTTCGAATCTTGCTTAAGATATACATTTTTCATCATCTATCGTCGATCGTCAAAAGTCCTGTAATCATAAGGTTTCGATAACTTTCGGCATTATGCCGGGTGTAGTTTAAAGAGTGATTGGCTGATCCATTGGGTATAAAAGGAAAGAAATCACAATCACAATTAGATGATCTAGGTTATTATTCTTATTAATTTGTAATATGAATCTATTCTTCGTATTCTCATAATTCAAATTATGGTGTTACCCACTTAAAAATTCTATAAAAAGATAATAATTAATTGTTCCGCGATTTTTATTTTCAAATAGAGAAAGAAACGGTAAGTGTTTATATAAACACGTAAAGAACTGCAGACACTCGTCTCGAGAATTGCTGTCACGTGTTGAAAAGCAAAGTAAACCCCCTTTGCATAAACCTTTATCGCATGACCCGAATGCTTTACTTTACCTGCTCGGGGCTGTATCATGTATATTTCGGTATTTCCATTAATTGGCCATTATTTTATTTACATTAGTAGTGTCAGGGGAGGTTACCATTCCAGTAACTCCATTCACCAAGTTTTCATGAGTGACCTCCCATAGACCATTGGGAAACAAAGGGCAAATTACTCACTCTGCCTGAAAAGTAGTTCTACGCCAGAAAAACGTTCACGTGGTCTCAGAATTACATATGATTTCGCACTTAAAAGATGTCTTTGAGGTTTCAACAAGTTATGTAGAATTCTTGTTACTCTCCATTTTTAGAATACATAGTTGTCAGACGGATACAATTCTTGAAAAAGGGTAAATTGAATCTTAGTGAGCACTACTGTTTTGAAAACCTATTAACATCTGACAGGATTTTTCTTACGCGGTATAAACACTGGTGAACGTAAACGTCCACCAAAAATAAGACTATTCGAATTTCGAAGGAATTGTAGTCGACATTTTGAAGTTATCTTAGAAGTGAATGTAGTCGATTATTATAAATAAAACATGTTTTTTTCCTTGTTCATTTTATTTTTATTAGAACTGAAAATCGTTGATGGTTATAAACATAACATCTTTTCGCTTAGTTGTTGAAAAGTTTTGCAAGAACAAAATATCTTCGGTTGTTTCAAATGTAAAGAGGAAAATCGTTTGTTTCACAGCAAGATTAATTGATATTTCATTTCGTGAAAAACTAAAGCTTCATCTTTGAAATTTTGAGAAGCCACAAGTGAACCTACCTAAAAGCGTTAAAGAAAACATGTTTTCTACTAATCCATACTTGATTTGTATCTAAAAGGAGGACTCTGATCTAAGGATTTATTCAACTATTTAAACTATCTAATCAATTCAAAGCTAGCAGTATCCATCAATTTTCGTGCATTCTCTGCGTATTGATACAGTGTAATAAGATTTTTAGTCTCATATCTCCACGAAATCAACAAAAGATCTTTTCGTATCTTAGCTTAAACAAGGTATAGTTTCTTAAGCTAAAAAACACAGAAGAGAAGAAATAAGACAAAATTGTACATGATATTTTTTCTTATATTTTATACGTATATGGCCTTTCCTTTGTGAATAGAACTGCATTTATTTATTCGGTGTTAAATATGCCCCGTAAATATCAAATTTCTGTTTAATTTTCGATTGGTTGATTTCCAATACGTGTTATCTCTGATTAACAGCTTTAACGATTACCTCACTCATTTAGGAAACATCATCAATGTAACGGTTAATCAGTTGATCATAGGTCATGTGACCTTTATAACTCAAGAGAGTCGTGACAGAGAAGAAGTATTGACGGGACTGAGAAAGACACCCCCCCCCCGCCCACCAAAAAAAAAAAAAAAAAAAAAAACTGTAATCAAATGAGACAAGATCTAAGAACATGCCAGATTGGAACTAAATTGGCGTCAACAATTTGGTATATCGTCGATGTTATTCTTAAACCTCGTAACTACAGCTTGATAAAAGCTGTAGTTACGAGATTTTTGAATAACAACAACGATATTCAAAAAGAGGCCGATGAGGGATGATTATACGACAAACACGATTCTAGCACGATTCTGATACGACCCTACGCAGATTTAAGAATGCCAGCCTTTGCGTACTACGTTCATACTACGATACACCTGCGACATTAACGATCACACTACGATGTTTTCAAGATCGAGATGATTGTACTACGATGATCCTACTCTGTCGACTGTGACGTGCAAGTTCGACGCCTCTGGTACGACTTTGTGATTATGTAAGCATATATCCCAGGTTTTTATAAAACATTTCACTAAAGGTAGTGGACCCATAATAATTCAGCAACATTTCGGAACTTATGGTCTTAAACAATGCTAACCGAGGTTTCCCAATGAAGTCATTAGGAAATATTGTTTAATACTGCTAAAGTTTATGGCTTCCAAAATGTTTCAAACCATTACGGGACCACTACCTTTAACTAAGACGTCAGGCTCGATCAAACGAATAAATGATAGTTTTGTTGAGTGGCTACAGTTAATCACATCACGAAACTGACAATCATTCCGATCACAACTATTCAAAATTACTCGCTTAGCACTCCAATCATTCAATCCAAACACTAACTCCAATAATTCAAAAACGCTCTGAAATTGTTCAAAATGAGCAAAATTTCATTTCAATTTGATAAAAGAAAAATGAATGATTTTATTGGCTGGTGTTGATTTAAGGCATCTGAAGACACAAAAAAAAAACAGAAAATACGTAGATTTTATAAAAGGAAGGTAAAAAACTATAGCTAATTTCGTCCTATATATGAATTGAAAATCATTGAAAGCTCCATTACACACTTAATTAATTTCAATTCATAATCATTCCGAAATCGTTCATCCTGTCATTTCCACGATGTTATTAACTATGACTATGAAATGAAATTTACAAAAAATGACGAGACGCAGGCAGAGGAGGGGGCACAACGATAATTGATACGACGTCTTTCAGCATAATGCATCCACGCAAGGACATTGCACGAATCTCTGTTGAGAGGACCAAAGGTGAACGACTTTTATCATTTCTTTTATCCGTCGTCGGTCGATAAAACAGTGGTTATTAAAACTTTTGAAAAGAGCACCGCCTACGGTTGTTGAGTGCTGGATGGTGGGAAAAAATCTAAGACGAAAAAGGAGCATAATTTGTTCAAAATTCATCTACAGTTATCCCCATGATAGTATAGGTTGCTCTTTTGATGGTGAACATGTGTGCCAAGTTTCAAGCAAATGCTTTCAGAAGAACCAGAGATATCACAAAATGTCAAAGTTTTCGCACGACGACGACGCGAAGGCTATAGCAATACCTCGGGTTTTCTCCGAAAACAGCCGAGCGAAAAAATGCACTAAGGACTTTTTTCCTTTCCCACAGCAGAGCTGTACTACGTTTTCATTACGCTGATTTGGAAGATGTCGCGGCGATGTTTTCTCGATGCTCACGTGCTTTCGACGTTTTCGCTAAGTTATTATTATATACGACCGAGTCCCGTTTCGCGTTATTTTGTGCAATGGCGAGATTATAGAGTTTCACGATCATGAAGACCTGACCACGCTACATTGTGCTTTTGGAAATACAATTGTGATATCTCAGCGGTTGACCACGCTTTCATCTCAGAATTGGGTGGTCATATGACACTAGGGAATTAAGCTTTCAAAAAACATTCTTTTAGCATTCGTTGTCCAGGGTTTTAGTCATTTTGACAGTGTGAATTTTTTCCCGTTTCTAACGACTACTTAATGAAGTCTAGTTACTATTCGATTTGGCAACCAAAACATCCTAACTACAGCTTTACAAAGCTGTAGTTACGATGTTTTGTTCGCCAATCGATGATATCCTTTGTCTTCCTTTGTTACCAAACCCGTCGCTGTAACACAGGGGATCTCATTGTAAGTGTTTAAGGTAGATCTTTGTTGTGGTTACGATACTTGAGTATAAAATTTAACTTTCCATCTTCTAATCTATTTAACCGCAACAATTTAAATTCTGAACGTTCAAATTTTATTGTTAATGTGTCTCTGACAAAGAATTCTAAAAAGTAATTTTACTTTTTTCCCTCACGTTTTGTTCGTTTTTGACTGTTTGATCCACATTTTTTAAAACGGATTTATTAAAACTGAATTTTACGAGCAAATCTGAGAAAAAATTCCGTGAAATGATTGTGAGACATACATGTATTTTTATTGCAGTTTTACTTTTCTATCAAGAAAAGCAAAAAAAAAAAAAGAAAAAAAACTTGAAAAAGGGGAAGCATATCAAATCTCCCTTTTTAGGGCAAATTTTGAGGGGTCAGTGCAATACTTGTTTCAATACGAATATGTTTATAAGTGACGTAGCGCACGTTATCGGGTACGTTTAGAATTGTGCAGTTTCGCTACAACAATTATGTTCCTATATTAATCAATATGATTTATTTTCACTTGTAATAGTTTATTCGTTCACCTCGCGATTTGCATTTCAATCAAAACACAACGTATCACGATTTTAATGGATAAACAGAATTTGAGCTACCTCTCGTTATGAACCTATCTTTTAATGCTTAAACTGTATGAAAAATGGTATTATCTTTGTTTTATTCATTGATGAAAGCAAAACCTGTTATTGGTTTATTTATTATAATTTAATTAAATAAGAAAGGAGAGCAGGGGACAAAAGAAGGCATGTACTGCTGCATTTGCTAAATAAGGCGAAGTTATTTCTAAGAAAGTGCAGATATACATGATTTCTTGTGAAGACAAAGAAGGCTTTTTATAGAACTTGCTTGCATATTTGTGACCTGTCATGCTAAAAGGGATCATCTTGTGAGTCCATAAAGTGCCGATCCTGGTCAGACTGCGCGATCTGCGCAGACTGAAAAGGGTCGAAACCTTTCGCAAATAACTCTTTTCTGAATATAGAAAGATTTATCTACCTTCCTATGTATTAATTTCCGAAATCCGCCATCTGGTTGACCTATGCCGGGTCAATTCCTGTTTCCAAATATTCCTTCGAGTTCCGGGATGGTCCCTTTTTGCGTGGCGGGTAACATTTTAATAAATGGGGGTATAGATATCTATCATTTCGTCCAATTTGGACGAAGTAACCGATATTGTATTACTTCCCTTAAATGTCATCCAAAACTCACTTCACACGCTCATTCAATTTCATTCCTAATCCATTAAAAATCATTCATCTTGTCAATTTTACAATTTTGTTAACTTATCCAAGTTGACAAAAAAACATTGCCCTGTCATCCCTCATCTATAGACAATGATTTCTTTTACGGTCAAGTTCTAAGATGTCCAGAGGTGTTACCATATTCAAACGCTCACAAACACTTTTGCATCCTGAACGCAGTGCTGGTAGGAACGACTGAACGCAGTGTAGGTATGAACGGCTTAGCAACATTTTCCAGACTAGCACCCCCTTTCATATGCCGGACCAATACTGCACAGAAATTATGTTTAATCATTCCTTACTCTATGCACTTATTAACCCTAGAATTAGCATACCGCAATTAGGTATTGGTTACATGTCTGATTAATCCAACATCAGAAATACAATTTTCGATTCTTGCAGACGCCTTGATGAAGCACGCGCATCTGTGGCAGACGACAATTTAAGGTAGTGGACCCGTTATATTTCCGCAACGTTTCGGATATAATGAACTTTGACAGTGTTAACCAAGGCTTCCTAATGATTTTTATTGGGAAATCTCGGTCAACAGTGTGAAAGAGAAATTTCAATTTGTTGATTTTGAAAGATTTGTCTTAATGTTTCACCTTCATAAAATAAAGATATTATTATTATTATTATTATTATTATTATTATTATTATTATTATTATTATTATTATCATCATTATTATTATCATTATTATTATTATTATTATTATTATTATTATAAAGTTCATGAGTGCGCAACTTTTACGGTTCCACTACCTTAATAACATTTGGTTTCATCATATAAAGCAATAGTTTTGATAAAGATACTAATGACAAAGAAAAAATAGTAATGACATATTAAAATAACATAATATAGCAATGATACGAGTTAGTATTTCCGCTGCTAGGTAACATTTCGAACAATTTCACATTACCGCATGCCGGTAAAGACTTTTTTTAGCCTATGCATCGTTACAATAAACGCTGGTTTATCGCGAACAAGCAGGCAAAACTTCCAAACTATAGACGCACAAGTTTAAATGGGTAAACAACGGTCAATTTTGTCTATACCTGTATAGTCCGTTTGACTTCTATATGGACCAACCTTTTCATCAATTACATAAAATTGCGTTTGAATAAAGGATTTGTATGTAGTAAAATCTTAATTTCAGCTTAATACCATTCCAAAAAATATTTTTTGAAAATAAATTGATTTCAAAAAAATGATTTTGTCTATCTAGTTAATGTTAATATTTTCGCATTATCCGTTCTTAAACACGAGGGGTGATGATGGCTGTTCAATGGTAGGTAAATGTCAACATATATAGTAAAAACACGTGGTTTCATACTAAACTTTTGACAGATGAAATGTCCATTATTCCTTATTTGGACATGCTAATTAGCATATCGACGGTCATGTCATCTTAAACTTAAATAGCACGTGATTTTTACCGTTAGTACTCGCCCTTTCATCAAGTTTTCCTCGTGAAATTCCCAACTACCTTGTATAATAATGCTTTTTGATTGGTCTTAACATGTAAATATAGGGTTCATCTAAGAATAAATAAAAACAATAATCAATTATCTGGTCAAACGGTTTCTGAAGAAAGAGAGAATATACACGTTGATATTCAACGGTAGCAAAAATCTTAGACAAACTTAATTATATTGAAAAACTCGATTTTATAGTAATACAATTCACTTAAAATTTTACTCTTTTGACTCGACCCCTTTGCAATTCAGTACTATTTTTGGTTATACAATTCGCTGTTCCGTTTAATACAGTAACAAGTAGTTATGAAATGCTGAAAGTTAACATGTAGACGGACGGACATAATCATTATTTTACATTCAAAATTCTGAAAAACAGAATTCGTCATGGTATTAGCTTGAAAAAATGATATGACAAGAAAAATATGCGTTTCATTATTTAATTTCTGAGATTTTCGGCGAAATGTTGGTCCATATAGAAGTCAAACGGACTATAACTCATTCAAACTTGTTTATCTTAACGTCTTGAATAAGGCATGAGCCTGTGCGTGACATTTTTAACAATTTTACATATGCAAAACGGTTACTCTAGTACCAGCCTCTGCATCGGCAAGTCTTTTCTGTGTTTTCGCTTCGCATTTTATAGAAACTTTTACGTACTCGTACTCTCTAAATACAGAGGTCGAATAACCAAAGAATGTTTTAAAGAAATTTTGGTTCCATAGGAAGCACGGTGTTTCTCGATCACGCACGCATGAAATTGTTTGAAATGTCACGCACAAGCTCATATTGCTTCCACGCTAAAGGCGCTCCGCTCCCTAATGCTACGACACCTTCTGGATATCCTAAAACATGATTTATTTACCGAAATAACAAGGTCCGAATAAACGGTCAAAACCACACTTTCTAGTCTCTATCCTTAAGATCTGCGCATGATTGTCTAAAAATGCAATTTTTTGCATTTCCCTGAGACACTGTGAGGTAATATTTACTCATTGCCCCCTACCTTCATAGCGGTTACAGATTTGCACCTGATATCAGGGGTCGAACATGTAATGTAAGATAGAAATATTTCATGAGTGAGGGATAAACTTTTGTAAACGACTTTATTAATTAACCCTTTTCCAGACGACAAATGTTGTTAATGGTCTTAAATTCAAAATAATTGCAAACGGGAAAATAGGGATAATATATATAGCTTTTAAGATAGTATACCCGTAAATAGTCCGATACTTTTTTAAAATAATAAACTTTAACAGTGTTAACCGAGGTTTCCTAATTATTTTCATTAGGAAACCTCGGTCAACATTGTGAAAGTTAATGAATTCCGAAACGTTGCGGAACTATTACGGGTCCAATACCTTCATATTCCCTACTGGACGAGAAGAATGTCATAACTACTTATTATTCTCACGTCTATGACGCTAGTTCTAAATTAGAGGTCATTTTGGCTGAAAGTGACGTCATCTAACACTCTCAAATAATATATAATGACAAGTCTTTTTCGATAGGTATATATATTATTTTAGACTTTTTTTCCATTTTTGCTACATATTCTTGTTTTATTCATTGCAACAAGGAAGTATTGAAGTTATTTTTGGCACATTTCTCCATAGTCTAAATAAAGATAAGCTATTAAACATAAAAAAAAAAATTCAAGCACTACGAGGAAGCATTTTAAGAATTTATATAATTAAATGATTAAAAGAGTGTTACATCCACTTTTTCTGACAATGATTCCTGGTTTCAACCTTCTTTACATGTATTATATGTGACCCGTCTCGTGAAAGGGACCATCTGGGTAGTGCGTAAAGTGTCGACCCTAGTCAGACTGCGCGGACTGCCAAGACTGACGAGAGTCGAACTTTTTTGCACCGTGCTTATTTTCTAAATCTAGAATGATCAATCTACCTTCAAATGAAAGAATTTGAAATGCGACTTCTGGGTGACCTATGCTGGATCAAATCTGTTTTTCAATAATCCATTGTACAGAATTCCCGGATGCGCCCTTTTCGCTTGAAGGTTCACATGTGCTTAAAATTTAAGACCCATCAAAATAATCACACGCCGTGTTGAATTCTTTTAGTTAAGTTAGTTAAATAAATCTTTGAAAATGTTCGGTTTATATACATGTTTTTGAATTTCAACGAATTGTCGTGTTCA
Source organism: Fragum whitleyi (assembly GCA_948146395.1). Taxonomy (NCBI): domain Eukaryota; kingdom Metazoa; phylum Mollusca; class Bivalvia; order Cardiida; family Cardiidae; genus Fragum; species Fragum whitleyi. The sequence continues at coordinate 29,161,189 of OX411557.1, read as the reverse complement.
TAAATATGCAATCGGGGAATACCTGTTATATCATCAAAGTGATAAAAAATTATACAAAATTTTAAGAAATTTTCCAATTTGATTAAAAAGATAAATAAAGCAAGGCCTTTTTTTATCTTTGCCTATTAGAATCGATTTGTCTGTTTCAAAGCTAAGTTGAATCGAATTTATCGATCTTCAACGAGAAACAAACGGTTATGCCATTTATTCGATTCGAAAAGATGAAATTTTGAATTAAGGTAGTGGACCCGTATTAGTTTCGCAACGTTTCGGAACACACGATCTTTCTCAACGTTGACCGAGGTTTCCTAATGAAAATCATTAGGGAACCTCGGTTAACACTATTAAAGCTCATTACTTTTGAGACATTGTGAAACTATTACAGATCAACTACCTTAAGATCACTCATAATGCATCATGAATTCAGCGAATGAAAAAGCGACGTGATAACGTCATCGGTACTATAATGGCCCCGCTGTAGCGAAATGAACGAAAGCTCAAATCTTTTGAAAGGGAGAGATTTTTGAAATCATATTTATAGGTTTGGTGGTGAAATTATAAGGACCGAGTCACAGAGAAATATCAATAATCAGACGAAAAACATTTAGGAAAATAGTTTATATATATATATAAATGTTTACTAGCCATATTTTAGTGTATTTTCATTTTTCTATTATCAAGCAACATTTCAAGCAACTCTTTAAGTCGAATGTATTTCCTCTCTGCCCGAAAACATACCGAAAACGCCAAATCTATACTCTAAGGATGTAATAAGCTATGCATGCTCGCGTGATTACCCTGTTTGAAACGTCCGAAAGTTGATAATTGTTAAAAGGTGATTCGTTTCTATTTGAATATTAAAGAATGTCACTATTATCATTGCGGATGTGTATTTTGCGTCAATGCATGCTTAGAAAGGAAATGCCAGAGAGAAATACCCCGACAATCGAATCGACCAATAGCTTTTATTCTTCTGTATTAACATGTGATTGCATGCAATTTATCTTAACTACATAAGGAATTACGGTAGTTCATGAATAAGAAGAGTACGCTTTACCCTACCAGCCCAGAATTCAGAACTTACAAACGTTTGTAAACGTTAAAGAAGTACTCGATTTGAATGTAAGTGAACGTAAAAAATGTACCGTTTCTCAAACGATTCACAAACGTTTGTTTGCCTTTATTTTAAATGCAGTACAGACAAACAATAGTAGAATTATTCAGATTGAAAGAACCTATTTATTTCTAAGTGAAAAAATAATTATCGTCAGTGTTCCGCTAAAATTTTGTAACTACAGCTTTACACAATCTGTAGTTGTGAGGTTTTAGAAGAAAATTGACGATATATGGCTCGTCAAGTATAAAGAACAATCTAGAAATTTACTTTTATATTGTTAGGTAGAATGGCTTTTCTAGATTCAGAAAATCAGCATAATAAAAACAAGTGACCATTGTCAGTCTGTTCAGTCCAGTTGAACTGATCTATTTTCAGGATGCGAAAACGTTTGTGCGCGTTTAAAAATTGTCCCTCTTTAAAAATTAGTAGAATGTACAAATTTGGGGTACGATTTTTCGACGTTATGCGAATGTTTACATCTTTAACACAAGACGATTTCAAAAAAATATCATCGAAAGATACATATAACAAGATACAGTCAATTATTCGATTAATTTATAAATTGTAAATGTACACATGTGTGAGCATTATCTTTATCATATTTACGCAAATTTGAAATTTTAGGGGATTTTCATTGTTTTCGAATGATTTTTCTTTTATTTGAGAGAAAATCCCGTGTTTTTTTAAAGATGGTCGAAAGAATTAAAAGAAAAAAGAAGTTTTATACAGCATTCACTGAGTTAGTAAATAAGACTATTGACTTGAGAACAATTTAAGAACATAGAAAATTACAATGTAATATTCCTTGAGCTAAATAAGAAAATAAGAAAATTTGTCGACGCTTGGTTTTCCTTCCTCCTCCCTAACAAATAAAATACTCTCTATCAGTTAAGCTTAAGAAATGGTGATAAATGAGCATTGGCGAGACATTTTCAACGATTTCACATGTGCGCAAAGCAAAGACTCTGACAAGCCTGTACAGTCGCACAGTCTGACCAGAGTCATCACTATGCCCTATGTAGAAAGATAAGGTCTTAACCCTTTGCTGTTTAATCCTTGCTTTTTACGTGCCTGTGAATTTATGATTGAGAAAACATTATGAAAAAAGAAGAAATTGCTTCTGATAAGCAATTTCTTCTTTTTCCACATTTTTTCTACCCTACTGAACGGTTATTTTTCAAATTAAATCCACTTTAAATTTTCGTCTGCAAAACCTTTGAATTTGGACAGGTCCAAAATTTTGTAAAACAGGAAAGGGTTCTTCAGGTAGTTGGCATATATTCTTTTTTGCGTAGTGTCGTTGTCTTAGCTGTTCAACGATTGTACCTCGCGCACATGACAATTTGTTGGAAATGTCATACGCTGGCTCAAAATCATACAATTCGAAAATATCGCAGGCGACAATGAAATCCAATTCGAAAAGAAAACATTCAACAGTGTAGATAATATTGCAGGAGAAAAGGATAAATTGATTTTTACATGTATTTTCTTCTTTTTCCACAATATGTTCTTTGGTAAAATTATTTGGACGTAAAATTTTATGGTTAGACAGTAAGGGGTTGAACAACAATGGATAATATTGAAATAGCTTGATGCACTTTCTGAGATAATAGTACCTTGAAAGAAGTCAAATACTTTAGAAATAGTTTCCTCTTGCACTCAAAAACACCAAATTCTCTAATCGTGTTTCGTCTAGATCATTACTAGAGCAAAGCAATAAAACATCGAGCCTCACCAGAAACAACAAAAGTTGTAAAGTGAAACAATCGGAACATAATTCTATTATCGTCTGTACAAAAATGTTTGATAATCGGGAATCAAACGATCCCGCTTCGTATCGGAGCTGGTATTTACCCGATTTATCTTTTATTATCCTTTTTTAATCGAGTGGAGTATTTCGAGGAACATTTTTACGAAAATTCGCATTCCAGTATAGGACCGTTGATAGCATGTATTTTTTCAACGTCAAAATGTCTGCACTTTGGCTCGAGTCGCTTGATTGTTCATTGGACTGAGTAACAATTTCGACATATTTCTTTTATTTATACGGCAGTGGCTAGTGTACAAGAGTTTTGGAAAATTATTTAAAAAAAAACGCAAATTAGGGATCATATCTCAAGTTTGAACCATATCTCAAATTTGATTATTACGTGAAATACAATTTAAACGTTCTTCAATTGATAATCGATGTTGAACAAAATACTTTTATGATTAAAATTTTGCTGTGTTCATCAAGATACACACTTTCTGATTGGTTGAAAAAAAAATGTTTTTATCGATTAGTGAATGCAATTATAAGCACACTGATATTTTGTGAGCTTGTGCAAAAGTAGTCCCATGAAGAATCTGAACACAAATTTACAATTTTAGATCACGATATGAAATCAGAAGATATGAGAGAATATTTTCTTCAATCCATGGAGGTATGATACTAAAAGTAAAATACACTTATGTTATGCAGTATGATTAGGTTTCAGTTTCATATCTCTATGAATTCAAAAAAAGTTCTCTTCGTCTCTATAATGAGAGCTTCGTCTGAATCACCGAATTAATTACAAAGAATAACATGTTATTATTGTAAACTACGATGTTGTACAAAACTTTCTCGTGAAAAACTTCTATGAATCACTGAAATAAGTACCCGCAACCTCATCACATCAAATTGATGGGGACATTATCTAACCGAATAACATTACAAGCCAGGAAAATAATCTTAGATTACTCGTAGACGTGCATTGTCTATGCAAGACTCAATATTTGAATCAGCGAAGAAAAAGTACAACTTGGGCTGTTCATTTCTTCGTTTATTTACGAATTTCGAATATTTCATAATCCGTTTCTTATATTTTCTTTAATGCCTTTCGTAAGATCATCGTGAAATAACGGTAGATTACCATCAGATAAAATCACCACTAAATCAGTGAAATAATATAAAAAAAAATATTAAACATCGATTCCTTCCATACGAGCAATACTTTTGACCATAATATTTCAACAATCGCCAATACCCGTCATACACTATCAAAAAACCGTTTATCTTGTACATAAAAAGAGAATAACATGTACTTGTCTTAAAATAACAATGTTATCTGGTCGAGGTTAGGAGAATTTATCATGACGAGGCTATGCCGAGGCATGATTATTTCTCACTGCCGAGACCAGATCATGAGAATCGATATTTCAAGACCCTGACATGTTATTCTATTTATCATGCAATCATTTTGTGCGCTTGATTATAATAAACCCTTAAAAACCAAAGAAATTCAGGTGAAAGGTTATGCAAATTGTTTCTAAAAATTAGACTGGCTGATTTCATGTTATGTTATCAGACAGATGATATCAGGTCAATACAGGTTTCACCGCATGATAAATTGACAATATTATTGATCGTGTCTGTGCGATATTGAAGATTAATATATATATAATACGTTCTTAGTGTTTTGTATGAAAAAAATCTAACGAGGTTTTGGGAATTGATAATTGTCGAGGCTCTGTCGAGACAATTATAAATTCGCACAACCGGGTTAGATATTTTTTTCAAATAATACACTTTATCTTACAAATTTATTAGCCTTGTTTTTTCGATGGTTCTAACAGAAAAACAAGTTTTTGCCACGTTTCTAAAAAAATAGCCGCATTATGGCATTGTTCTAAAAATATCCATGGTATATCATAAAAAATATCACATGGAGTGTTATCACACGGATATTTGTATAGTTCTAAGATAAAATAATATTGATGACAAGATTATTGAAAATTCTATTGATCAATTATTTCCCGCCTATAAATAAAAGTATACGAATAATAAGTATGATCGAATCAGAAATGTCATGATATTGGCAGATAGCTCGGTTTGATTTTTTTATTTTGATTCCACACGACGCCTATCGATGACAGACAGACGCTCACAGTGGCCTCAAACTGTCGTCTGCCGGGGCGACTTGATTTAGATTCCCACACAAGTGTTGGTAAACAACATTGTATATGTAATCCGTCAAGCAAAAAAGGTCCATCTGGGAACTCAGTTAAATGACTTGATGCCAGCAGAGGTCGACCAGGTGGTTGCTATTAGAAAATATTATAGAGAAAGGCAAAACAATTATCATTGATTCAGAAAATGAGCATAGTGTAAAAAAGTCGATCCTAGTCAGCCTGCTCAGTCCTCGCAGTTCGACCTGGATCGACACTTTATACCTTGCCCAGATGATTGCTTTTCGCGAAAATGGACCATCTTGGTAGTGCGTAAAGTATCGATCTTAGTTAGACTGCGCGGTTCGCGCAGACTGACTAGAGTAGAATCTTTTCGCAATGTGCTTAATTTCTGAATCTAGAATGCTTAATCTACCTCCGAGTGAAAAATTCTTTTGAAATGCGACCTCTGGTTGACCTATGCTGTACTGAATTTCTGTTTCAAATATTCGTTTTACAGAGTTCCGAGATGGTCCCTTTTCGCATGACGGGTTACATATTTATTTTGAATTCGGACGGGATTCGATTGATTGTTTTACATTTGTTTATTAAGCTACTATTTTGTAAACAGTATGAATATATTATGTAATCTGTCTCGCGAAATAGCACCATCTGGGAACTTCGAGTTTGTCAGTCTGCGTAAACTTCATTTACAGAAAGAAATTCTAATTTTCATAACGTTTGATTTTGGGTTAGCCTGGCTCCCAGGCTGTCAGTTAGTTTTAAAATCAATAAGGTAGACCACTCATGTTCAACTATTTTATTTCAAATTACCTCCCATTATCTCAAAAACTGACACTGATCGGCCAGTCAGAGAAAATAAGCTGATAAGAAATTATCTTGCTCTAGTTAAATTTTGCTTATTTTTTCACAATACTTCAGATCAGTGGGACGGGAGCCAGTCTAATTTTGGGTTTGAGGACGAAATTCCCCCCCCCCCCCCATTTGGAAACCTAAATCTCTTAACTGCAGCTTATATTAAATTGTAATTACTTAGCTTTACTTGCCCACTGAAAATTATGTAATTGAACCCGCAAATTCTTTGAAAGAAAGGACAACTCTTCAAAATGAAAGTAAAATCTACTTACCACCAACGAAACACGGGTTATTCCCCTTTGTGGTGGGTTTTGGCGATTTTGGACTTCGACAATCACTGGTCGGAATGCAGTATTTCATGATGGATGTTACTTCTTATATATTTGCTTAATTATAAATCACCGTTAAAGTTATTTTCCTATATGTCTTAGGTAATGTAACTGATTCGAATTGTTCGTGCGTCTGTATCTTTTGACAAAAGTTTATATTTCAGCTTAAATCTGATTTATTCTTCAGGAAAACTTAAATAAAAAGTTTCATTTGATGGACCTACGATGATATAAACCGGTGAAAACCTCGAGTTAGGTCTGTCCAGCCCTGCGTTCAGGATAACAAAACGTGACAAACTGTTTGCAAATTATACCACGCTTTGTACGCAAGTTCACGTGCAAAGCTGGGCATAATTTGCAAAAGAAGGACAGTATTCAAGATGACAAAGCGCACATGAAAGCTTCAAAATGATACCGTGTGATGACCGTGTTGAGATGGGTCGCGAGTGAAGTAATTTCAATTATAATATGACCTACGTCGCGGGAGTGAAATAAACCCGTTGAATATTTTTTATATTACACGGGTGTTATTACACTAGTGGAATAACTATGCAAATGAGCTTAAAGCGAATAGCAACACTATTTTGTTACTGCGAAAATGACGTAATAATCTATGTATAATGACGTCAGTTTTAAACGGCGTTATAAGTTTCGCGGAATATTGAAATGTTGAATTTCAAAAATGTTGACGATTTTTCGCAAAAATTTGGGTCATATTATAAATAGAATATAAAATTTGTGCTCATGAAATGCCGAATTCATTAAACCCGTCATCTATAAACAGATAAAAACTCGGCGCAGCCTCGTTTTTATTTGTTTATAGATGACTCGTTTAATAAATTCGGTATTACATAACCACTCTTCAATATCCTCTATGTAATTTGTATCGAATGACTATCGATATATTTGGTGAATGGATTTGAGACACAAAACTCGACTTGGAGCTTCTTGATACTAAACAATGGTATAGCAGAGGTCAACGAGACATCGTATATAAAAAGAAAAATACAAAGGAGGGCAAAATGATGATTCTCACCAATTCTCGAATTAAAGAAAATCTCCTAAATTAAAAAAAGCTTCTGCTCTGGTGAGCACAAATTTTGTGCAGTCTCACAAGGTTATGTGCTATTTGAACTTTCCAGATGGTCCCTTTTCGCGTTATGGATCAGAGTTTCAAGTTTAAAAGATTCATAGGGTCAACAACGCGTTTGATTTAATAAACTTCGAAATATAGCCACATAATCCTAGCTATCATTCTGACCTGGGAATTTATAAGGAAATTAATTAATTAATTAATTTTTGAAAAAGACCTGTATCTAGCTAATTTTCTCGCACACGGACAAAAAGAACATACTTAAAAATAATTATGTAACGAGCATATCTTGTCATGCAAAACTAATGTAAATAAACAACAATACCTTTACTTAATCTTGTCGGAGAAAAAATAATCCCTGATTCGAAAATGCTCCTAAATCCTTTTTCCATCTAGAAAATATTATCATCACCCTATAACAACCCAATGACATCTCCGCATATTTTTCGAATGAAAAAAATAATTCATCCTTTTTTTATAGATATAAAATGTAAACCCTGTTGCCCGAAATGGTGTATGAATAAAAACGCATAGATGCAAAAAGGTCGCAGAGTGCACGAGACATTGCGGTTGGCTCAGCTGTTGATCTACTTTCTCTTTCCTTTGCTTTTTTCGTTAGATCCCTTTCCGATACTGAGTACGTTAATAATCACCCCTTTTGACCTTAAGCAGTTTGCGGTTAGATATATGACAAAAACGTGAATGAATAAGTGTGACGTAATTTGTGCAAAATTTACTGAACGTCGTGTTTTGAGCGCCCTGGAAGTCCAAATAATTATTCGCCAAGCCAACTTTTACATTACAAAAAAATGTCACAAAACGACCGGAGATTAAAGCGATTGTTGATTGGAAAATATGTATTCTCTGAGCAAACAAAAACCCGTAAACACAGTTTGAAAAAAAATGTAGTGAAAAGATGTTGGTCTCCCATCAACGATATGACAACGATCTGTGATCTATACCAATTCACATTCTCAACTGAGAATATACTCTAACATCAACATGAGATTAAACATAAAATTATGTCGTCATGCTTTAATGAATGAATGGACATAAAAGATAATATCAATAAGTTGTTAGAAATAACAACTTATTGATATCATCTTTTATGCTCATACTATCATTTAAATTCTTAGAAGCTTATCTGTTCGTTACGAAAATGGTTTTATCATATTTTGTCCAGATTTAAACAGAGTCTGGTACTTAAGGAGTTTCGAAGAAGGCCACTTTCCTAAATCTATTCTTTTTTCCCATAAAAAGCTTTTTTAACAAAATATATATATAAAAAATCAACAGTTAATCGAAAAGTGGCCTTCTTAAGACATTTCGAAGAAGGCCACTTTTCGATTAACTGTTGATTTTTTGTATGTATTTTTTTTTAAGAAAAGCTGGAAAAAAGGGATAGATTGATAGCCATAAGCAATAGTCTTCGCAGTACCTTATTAATGCTTTTCTTTGCCCATGCTTTTCATTACATTCCACAGTAAAGATTGATTGGGTGAAGGGTATTGATTCAAGAATCACCTATGGCGAAACATAAAGGTAGAAAGCGTTGTTCATTGTAACGATATTTTTAGTTACAGTTGTCCTTTGATTTGCAAACTTTGGGAGTTGCGTGTTATATCTGTGATTGTTGATTTATCTTTTTCGCATCGTCTGGTGTATCTAACCATATACACGTAAAACATTTTTATCAGATTTTTCTTTTTTTTCTTTTTCCTTTTTGATCAGCCGGCCTACGGTTTTTTTGTTCCATTAAATTTTTTCACAAAAAAAAGAAAACCGAAGATACCAGCAATGAATCTGGCGATATGTATGTCGTCGTAAGGCCATAAAAACCACGTAGCTACAGTTTGAATAAGCTGTAGCTACGAGGTTTCAAGTCTCAAACAAGGGTACCGTTAGTTACATCATGGAATTGACATTTATCGCACTAAAAAACATTCTAAGTTGCTTACTTAGCGCTTCGTTCATTTATTCCAAAAACTCATCCAAACCATTAAAATTGCTCAAAATCACTAAAAAGAAAAGATTAGCAACTTCATTCAAGATAAATATAGCTATGAAAAAATCGCGATTTTACTGACAAAATTGAAATTTTAAGCACCTGGTTGTTTTCTTGAAGAAATGTGAAGCTATTTTTATAACTTGTGTGCATATTTTATTAAAGGGGGTAATAAATATCTCTCATTTTATTAATCCTAAGCATAATTAGCGATGTTGGATTATCTCGCTATAATATCAATCGAGGCCCAATCATCGCATTCATTCAGTTTCATTCTAAAAACACTCCAAAATCATTCCAAAAACATTCCAAAACCATTCACCTCGTCAATTTCACGATGTTGTTAACTGAATAATTCTTCAGATTTTCAAGTATAATTTGGTATGTTAGGCGACGTCTCTCAACCCATTTTGACAATAAGGGAATTAATTAACCGCCTTGCCTTCCGTCATTCAAGGTCACGTTATAACCAAGTTATTCATAGAACCCACGCATATAGGAAATTACGTTATTCAAGTAACGTCTAATTTTACGCATGACGTTAAAAATGGGCGGTTTCAACACGTTGCTATCTTCTCAAGGTAATTTTGAAATTTCACCTGAGCATACTGACCAGGATCGAAGCTTTTCGCAATTAAGGTAGTGGACCCATAATAGTTTCGCAAACCTTTTGGAACTCATAAGCTTTCACAATGTTAAACGAGGTTTCCTAATGAATAACATTAGGAAACCTCGGATAACATTGTTAAAGTTTATTTCCAATCCTTTTTTTCTTCAAATATTTACTCTCCTGGGATCCAAGATGGTCGCTTTTTGCTTCACGGGTCACAAACATGTAAACCTCTATGCAAAGAGGGGAACTCTAGAAACTCGGAGGTAGTACATCGAAACAACGTTATATCAAGGTAGAATGACCATTCATGAAAATATGTCATGAACATTTTTTTAATGTTTATTTTTTTTATTCCATTTTATTATTATTATATGTTTTTATATTCACTCTCCAACTAAGATTGATTTTTTTTTTCTTGACTGGTTATATTCATCGGTCCTTAGGTAAAAAGGGTAATGAGCGAAAATATATGAATCGAAAAAAAAGAAAGAAACACGTTTCGGCCCACCAATAACTAGGCGACTTATTTCACATTGGTATTATAGGGATGATTGTTGCAGATCTATGATGATTTCATGATGAAGCCGAAAAGAAATAAAAAATTATTGTACAATGCATTTTTTGTCAAAAATAAAAAGATCATTGTGGAAAATGAAGATTTTTTATTTTTTTTTTTTTAATTTTGTTATAGGTAATACCATTAACTATGAATTCCTAAAGTTAACATTTTCATTGGGTTGTTGGTTTGGGGGTGGGAGGTTCAAAAAGCGCAATATTGTAGAAATCGCTCTCATCTTCCGTTTAATTGAAACTGCTTTTCTTTATACATGTAGCTACCTTTTGGATTATTCATTCAGGAAAACTCGCAAATCGAAGACATTGCTTTTATCTACATTTATATCTCCCTTTCAAATATTTTTTTATACTAATTGGTCATTAAATCCCTTTTTTCTACCTTATGAGATATAAAGATCTGTTCATTTCGCGTATTCATATAGTTTGAATAGGTTTTTAGTTTCATACCTCAATGAAATCAACAATACTCTCTTCACATCTTAATTGACAAAATTTTATACATTTTCTTACCGCATACACTCTTTTTGAGTTCAGTCTTATTCACGAGAAGTTATAAGTCCATCAAATGAAATTTCACGCGTTATTTCATGAAATTGATCAGATACCAAAACAACTTGCATACGTATGCTTTCGAAAGCTAAAATATTGTTAAGTTTAAAACACGATAACAGCACATCCATATGAATATGAATGAAGAAAACTGATTAAACAAATAATTACCGAGGAAAATAATTCGGTTTATATATGCTTCACTCATTCAAAGAACGGTTAATTGGCTTGAGTAAATAGGGCCTCTTAATAACGCCACATTAAATCCTAAAAATCATACAAAGTTCGGTAACTTCACTTAAGTACGGATAATAAGGATATTGACCGAGTAGTATCAAATTAATAGTAACCGAAAATGGATGGTTATACATTAAATTAACCAAAAAATCGGTTGAAAACGTCTGTGTGTTCGTTTTTCCGACTTTTGGAGAAAAGTTATAGTCTTTACACAACCTTGGCGTTCTTTGCATTGTCTGTTGAGTCGTTTGCGTGACGATTTTTCTTTTTTTCGTAGCTCAAACCTGTATGATATTCAATTGACAGTTTTAGAATTCAGTCAGCCAGAAAATATACTAAGGTTGGCTGAGTTTGAAATATCTCCTCCAAGACTCCTGCGTATTGGATGAAAGTGGTCGTGGAACGTTTGAGAAATGATATTCAGCTTTGTGAGTGTACACGGAGTACCATTCATAAACGTTCGCGAACACTTCCAAGTCCTGAACGTGGGGAAGTTTTGGTGTCGTTCCCATTGCATAAAATCTTGACCGGACCCCTCTCCCCGGTGGTAAATAATATGCTCGTTCTACAGTGCTTCAGATAAGAATCTACAACTTTTTCAACACATTTTGAAAATCCTCAAACTAAGTCAATTAAGACAATTAGTTGAG